>WOVY01010199.1:600000-1013783 GCA_013436015.1 Rhipicephalus annulatus | reverse complement strand
CCTCAGGCAAGCCGCAAATCGAACAAGAATGCTAACATAGTCTTTGACATCATGCTTACTCACGACCTAGTTCAGTGGGTTAGGCAGCCTACTCGAAACAAGGTTCGTCTAGGCAATCCTGACTTAGCGTTCCTAAGCCGCGATTTTTAATGAATATACAGTTCTAATTGAAAGGGTCTGTCTGACCATCATCTTGTAAGTGTCACCATTCCTTTATTAAGCTCAGTCGTTCACAAACGCACAGCCACTCGAAGCTTCAAGATTATGCAAGATCCGATGACGCGTCTATTATGCAGTACATGAGAAGTTGTTATGATGACTTTATTGAAAATGAGGGTGATGTTGACGCCCTATGGAACCATTTTACTAAATGTGCCATCACTGTATAAGCTCATTCGTACCAACCAAATCTAAAAAGATTGCTAAAAAGCACCCCATGGATTACGCGTAAAATCATTCATCTAAAACGCAAATTAAAACGGCTGAAAAAGAGTAATCCCCAGTCAGCTGTTATTCATGACTTAAAATAAATTTTGGCACGTGCTTTGCGCGAGTCAAAGGATTTTTACTTTAAAACAACACTGCCAAACTTTTTAAAAAATGATCCTACGAAGTTTTGGAACTTCCTGAGCGATAGTAAGAAGCAGGTATCACATATATTAGTCGATGGAAATACAGTTACAGATCTGAAGCTCATTGCAGAGCATTTTAACTTTTTTTCATAGCGTGTTTGCTAAGGCGAGTCTTAATACGCCTCAGAAAGAGTGTTTCAGCCTAATGAAGTGGACTTTATCTCATATTCTGGTGTTTTTGCAATGATCTTGAAGTTGAACACTAAATCATCTTGTGGTCCAGACAATATCCCTAATGTTTTTCTTCGCCGTTATGCAGAAAGTATTGCTCATTTTGTCACTGTGCTTTTTCGATGTTCGCTGTCGAGTGCAAAACTACCCAGTGACTGGAAGAGGGCTCGTGTTGTTCCTGTGTTTAAGAAAGGCAACCATTTACTCGTAGAGAACTACCGTCCCATCTCGTTAACATCACCAATATGTAAAATGCTTGAACATGTAATATCCCAAACGCGTGTGGAATTCCTCGAACAAACTCTATATTAACTAATTTTCAGCATGGCTTTAGAAAAGGTTATTCAACCGTAACTCAGTTAGTCTCAGTGGTTCATTCATTTGCAGAAACTCTGGATAAAAATGGTCAAATGGACGTCATATTCCTTGATTTTAGTAAGGCATTTGATAAAGTTATTCATCACAAATGCTTGCAAAACTCAGGGACATCAATCTACCCGACATATTCATTGCCTGGATCCAACACTATTTAACAGAAACGTTCACAGTTTGTTTCAGTAGATGGGATCAATTCGAGCTCTCTTCCTGTAACATCAGGCGTGCCACAGGGGAGTGTTCTGGGGCCGCTATTATTTTTAATTTATGTAAATGACATTGTAAACAAGTACTACCAGGAACTCAAATCAGACTGTTCGCGGATGATTGTGTGCTATTTCGTCAAATTACCTGTTCTAATGATCAACAGAACTTGAACTTAAGTCTTAATAACATACTAAACTGGTGTAATGACAATGGTATGGCACTCAACGCACAAAAAACTGTTTATCTTTGTGTAACTCGTCAAAAACACCTCTTCAATTTACTTATAATCTTGGCTCATCATCACTACAACAGGTTAACAACTACAAATATCTAGGCGTAACAATAACTAATGACCTCTCTTGGAACTTACACATAGACAACGTATGTTCTGCTGCCTTCCGTAAACTGTGCTTCCTAAAACATAAGCTTAGAAATTCTCCTTCTAACATAAAACTACTTAGTTACTTTACGTACATAAGACCAAAACTAGAATACTCTTGCGTTGTATGGGACCCCTTACTAAATCTAACATTAAAAAACTGGAAGCAGTGCAAAGAAAAGCTGTTAGGTTTGCTTATTCAAAGTTTAAAATTACGGACTCGCCGACTGAACTTATGACTGCTAACAACATTGAAACACTTGAATTACGGCGAAAAAGGAACCGCCTTAACCTTCTGTATCTTCTTGTCAATCATAAGTTAGCCCTTGACCCGCGTGCATATGTATCTCCTCTGTCCACTAGGCATACACGTCATCATCACACCCATTCTTTAACCCCGTATTTTGCTAAAACCAACGCGTTTCAGTTTTCCTTTTTTCCGCGTACTGTATCAGAGTGGAACTGTCTACTGATCTTAGCCAATTTTCTGTTGCTTAGAGCTAAAATATGCACTGTTAACTTGTGTTATGTATCCATTAAATGTAATATTTTGCCATGTTATCTTTTATGCGCTCTGTTAGTAGGTGTTTCGATTCCATTTCTCGTGATATATTCTTGTTATCACATGTGTTTTTGTTTATATCCTGCTTCTTGTACCTGTCCTGCTTGGACCATTTCTTGGTCTGCAGTATTGAATAATAAATAAATAAAATAAATATATATATATTATATATATATATATATATATATATATATATATATATATATTATAATGAGGCGTTTAGAGTTTGCACTCTTTTATAAAACAGGAGAGCGGTCACGACACGTTAAGTGGTAATGGCGGAACCAGCCTGAGTCGCCAGCCAACCAAACGTCGTCTTCTTCACCGACTGAGTCATACCCCCTGCCCTTCTGAGTAGCATTCATCTTCTTCACTACATTTTCCTCCCCTCCGGAAAAGAGCCATCCTGGCGACTCATGGGCAGGAGACAATAGAGGGATCGTAATATGGTTTTAGGCGGTCTATGTGGACGGTCTCACGTCCACGGCGTCGTTGATCATGGGGCTGTTCAAGCGGCTCCACGATGTAATTGACGGGTGAAGTTTGTTTAACCACGCGGTAAGGTCCGTCATACTTGTACATCAGTTTCGTTGAGAGACCAGGGCTGGTTGAAGGGATGCGAAGCCAGACAAGGTCATCCGATGCATAAGAAGCCGGAGGCGTCGGGCTATCGCGGTGGTGTTTCTGGCGTTGCTGTTCAGCACTTGTGAAGGAGCGGGCAAGCTGACGACACTCTTCCGCGTATTTAGCAGCTTGTGACATCGTCGTCGACTCAGCAACATCCGGGTGGTAAGAAAGGATGGTGTCTAGCGTGCAAGAGGGCTCGCGACCATAAAGAAGGAAATATGGCGAGAAACCAGTGATTGTCTGGACAGCAGTATTATGCGCGTAGGTTACAAAAGGGAGAATACTGTCCCAATTGGTGTGATCGGTTGCGACGTACATCGACAGCATATCTCCTAATGTACGGTTGAATCTTTCTGTAATGCCATTTGTTTGAGGATGATACGCGGTGGTGGTGCGATGAATGACTTGGCATTCCTTGAGAAGCGATTCGACAGCGTCCGACAAAAACACACGCCCTCGGTCACTCAGGAGTTCACGTGGTGCACCGTGACGTAAAATGATCTGATGCAGTATGAAACGACCGACGTCGCTGGCTGACGCAGAAGAAAGTGGTGAAGTTTCTGCGTAGCGCGTAAGGTGATCGATAGCGACGATTACCCAGCGATTTCCAGCCGGTGTAATCGGAAGAGGTCCATACAGATCAATACCAACACGGTCAAACGGTCGGGCAGGACAAGGTAAGGGTTGTAGTGGAGCTGGAGAAGTTGGAGTGGGATTCTTCCGGCGTTGACAAGCGAGACAGGAACGTACGTAGCGACGGACGAAGCGATACATTCCACGCCAGTAGTAGCGGTGGGACAGGCGGGTGTAGGTTTTTAACACTCCAGCATGGGCGCATTGTGGGTCGACGTGAAAGGAGGCGCATATGTCTGAGCGGAGACTTCTGGGAATGACTAGAAGCCATTGGCGTCCTTCGGAGAGATAATTACGTCTGTATAGCAAACCATCTCTGATAACGAAGTGCTGTATTTGACGGCGCATTCCTCTTGAGATATTTTGCGAGGGAGTTCGATTCAACAAGTTGATAAGTGAAGCGATCCATGGATCTTTTCGTTGCTCCTGTCGCATGTCACTGACACTAAGTGCAGATACGTCGGAGGCAGGCGAAGACGGCGGCTTGTCACTACATCGCAGAGGTGATCGGGACAACGCGTCTGCGTCGGAATGTTTTCGGCCAGATCGGTAAACGACGTGGATCTCGTACTCTTGTAGCCGAAGCGCCCAACGGGCAAGCCGGCTGGTGGGATCTTTTAACGAGGAGAGCCAACATAATGCATGATGATCTGTAACCACGCTGAATGGGCGCCCGTAAAGATATGGTCGAAACTTGCCTATGGCCCATATGATGGCTAGACACTCTTTTTCGGTGACTGAATAGTTGGCTTCTGCTTTTGTGAGTGCACGGCTGGCGTAAGAGACGACGTACTCATCAAATCCAGGTTTACGCTGGGCGAGCACAGCACCGAGGCCAACTCCGCTAGCATCCGTGTGTATTTCCGTCGGGGCAAGAGGATCAAAATGTCGCAGTATAGGAGGTGACGTAAGAAGGTGGCGGAGTGTGGCAAATGCATCATCACAAGCTGACGACCAACTAGAAAGGTCTTTGTTGCCGGCAAGAAGGTCAGTCAAGGGCGATATGATGGAGGCGAAGTTGCGAATAAAACGACGAAAATATGAACATAAACCGAGGAAGCTGCGAAGTTCTTTTAAGGTCTTCGGCTTGGGAAATTCGGCAACGGCACGGAGTTTCGTCGGATCTGGAAGAATGCCATCTCTAGATACAACATGGCCCAAAATTAGGAGTTGTCGAGCGCCGAAGCAGCACTTCTTCAAGTTGAGCTGTAGACCGGCGGCGGTGAGGCAAGTAAGCACTGTCTCGAGCCGCTGAAGATGCGTTGAAAAGTCGCTTGAAAATATTACAACATCGTCTAAATAGCACAGACATGTCTGCCATTTCAGGCCTCGGAGGATGTTGTCAATCATGCGCTCGAAAGTGGCAGGCGCATTGCAGAGCCCAAATGGCATGACGTTAAATTCATATAAGCCATCAGGGGTAACAAAAGCCGTCTTGGGGCGATCAGCCTCAGCCATGGGAACCTGCCAATAACCTGAACGCAGATCTAGTGACGAGAAGAACTCCGCGCCTTGTAAGCAGTCAAGGGCATCGTCTATGCGAGGTAGCGGGTAAACATCTTTGCGCGTGATCTTATTCAACCGGCGGTAGTCGACGCAGAATCTTATTGAGCCATCCTTTTTCTTGACTAGAACAAATGGGGAGGCCCACGGGCTGTTAGAGGGCTCAATAACACCTCGCTTCAACATGTCGTCAACTTGTTCCGTGATTATGCGACGCTCAGATGCCGATACCCGATACGGACGCTGACGTAAAGGAGCGTGAAGGCCAGTGTCGATTTCGTGAGATACAGTGGAAGCACGGCCCAAAGTCAGTTGCTGGTGGTCGAAGCTGGCACGGAAGCGCTCGAGGAGGGCGATGATGTCGGTGCGCTGCTGGGCCGTAAGGTTGGGGTCGATGCAGCGCGAAATTGCGTCGGTGAATGATGGGGAAGAGGATGACGCGCAGCAATCAACAGCATCAATAGGTAGCGTAGTCGAGTGGTCAGGAACTACACGTGCACTCGAAGGATCAATGTCATCGGCAAAGCCCAGGCACTCTCCGCACAGTAACTTGGAAGGCGAGGGAAACGGATTTGATACATAAATTGCACTTGATCCATCGTGAATATTCAGAACGGCGAAAGGAATCAGGAAGCACTTGCGGCGAACAGCGGTTTCAGAAGGCGTAAAAAGAACAGTTGAGCCACTATAGACGTCACAGAAAAGCGGAACTAGGGCGGATGAGAACGGGGGTATCGAAGTGTCGGCGGCAACGAAAACTTTTGCAGGTGAAAGGGGCGAGTCGAGTGAAGCAGCGTCGCATAACGGCGCGAACTCCACTTCCGCGCGAGCACAGTCGATGACGGCATGATGAGTGCAGAGAAAGTCCCAGCCTAATATAATGTCATGGGAACACTGCGGGAGCACTACGAACTCGACGACATATATATTGTCAGCAATAACGACACGTGCTGTGCATGCAGCAAAAGGGCGAATTCGTTGCTCGCTCGCAGTGCTTAAAACGAAGTCGTGTAGAGGCATTGTGACTTTTTTTAGTCGACGGCAAAGTTTTTCAGTCATTACAGACACTGCGGCGCCAGTATCGACCAATGCAAAAACAGGTATACCTTCAACGGAGACAGCAACGACGTTGGACGGCAAAAAACAAGGTCTTGTGGAGTTCGAAAGATCCGCAGTTCTTGCCCCCGGAACCGCGGCTCCTAGTTTTCCTCAGGGACAGGGCGAGGTCGACGGAGCATAGGGGAAAGGGAACGGCGTTGAGGTGAAGGCGACCGGTGTCTGTTGAAGTTCCGGCGAGGTGAAAATGTGTCCATGGTGGTAGTCTCGCCATATACAGCCGGCTCCGGTCGTGGGGGTAAATCATAATTGTTGGGCCTGACGTCGTCACGCAGGAAAAACTCACGCCGTCGACAAAATCGTGCCACGTGACCCGCAATTCCACAGGCGAAGCATATGGGGCGGTTGTCTTGAGTGCGCCAAGGGTTCTGAAAGCGTCGAGGTGGTGGTCGGGAGAAAGGACGGGCAGCCTGGTACATAGGCTAAGTCGGTACGGCAAAGGGACGCGTGGACGTAGGCGTTCGCGACAAAGAAACGTGGCCGTTCGCGACAGGTGGACGTCGAGTTTCATTCAGTGCTTCGGCATAGGTCAATGGAGCAGCCACAGGTGGTGCGTGAGCTGTTGGTAGCGCCTCGGACACTTGCTCCTGGACTACTCGCTGTATTGATGGCGCTAAAGTAGATGGGGCACTTTCGGAGGTATAAGGCACGAGGGACAACTGGCGTGCGACCTCCTCTCGTACAAATTGCTTGATCTCGAGAAGCAAACTGGTGTGATCTATAGAGCCAGCCGACGTTAAAGCGGAGATGGTTGCACATGGCGCGGTAGCACGACGAGTGGTGTCACGCTGTTTCCAGAGCTCATCATAGCTCTGACACAGTTGGATCACTTCCGCTACCGTTTGCGGGCTTTTGGCGACAAGCATCTGAAATGCGTCGTCAGTCACGCCTTTCAAGATGTGTTTGATCTTCTCGGCTTCTGGCATGGCCGAGTTGACACGCCGGCAAAGGTCGACCACATCTTCGATATAACTGGTGTAATGCTCACCATTCTGCTGAGCCCTGGTACGCAAGCGCTGTTCGGCCCGTAGTTTGCGAAGTGCTGGACGGCCAAACAAGTCCGCAAACGCCGTTCGGAAGGCCAACCAGGTGGGGAGGTCTCTCTCGTGATTACGGTACCACAGACTGGCGACGTCGGTCAAATAAAATTGGACGACAGTAAGCTTGTGTGCATCGTCCAACTTGTTGTGCTTGCTCACCCGGTCGTATTCGTCGAGCCAGTCTTCCGCGTCTTTGTCATCGGTTCCACTGAAGGTAGGTGGATCGCGTTGCCGAAAGGAGCCAAGACAGACAGGAGCTGCAGTAGTTGGAGCCGAGGCGGCCGCCTGCTGATCATCGTCCGTGGACATCGTAGCAACTGGAGGCAACGTACGGTTTCGCAGTTCCAGGATTAGGCGTTACCCAGCACTCTCCACCAATTATAATGAGGCGTTTTAGAGTTGCACTCTTTTATAAAACAGGAGAGCGGTCACGACACGTTAAGTGGTAATGGCGGAACCAGCCTGAGTCGCCAGCCAACCAAACGTCGTCTTCTTCACCGACTGAGTCATACCCCCTGCCCTTCTGAGTAGCATTCATCTTCTTCACTACAATATATATATATATATAAGGAAAGAAGTGTATACCTAAGGGCTCAATTTTTCGTGTTTTTACACAATATTAATCAGATCTAACAGACAATAATGCCAAGGAAAGTATGAGGGATGATATTAGACCAGATTGTAATGTGAATGTGACGAAAAGTGGGTAAAAGTATAACTTTGCCGTGGGCAGAATCCGAACCTGCGACCTTCGAATGACGCGTTCGATGCGAATGACGCGTTCGATTCAAGAGAGCATCAAACGCGTTATTCGAAGGTCGTAGGTTCGATTCCTGCTCACCTCAAGCTTTTTTTTTCACCCACTTTTCTTTTTTTCATATTTATATTATATTGGTTCTATTTACTTCCTCTATACCTTCCTTGGCATTATTGTCTGTTAGATGTTATTTTTACTGTGTGCAAACACGGAAAAACAAGCCCTTAGGTATACACTTCTTTGCCATATATATATATATATATATATATATATATATATATATATATATATATATATATAGACCGTATCTGTACCGCATCCTGTACTATCACAATACGGTGAATGAAAAGTTGTATGTCCAGCAAACAAAACCTCATCTTATATACCTGAGAGGAAGCATCCTGGGCCCCAAGCAAGCAAATAGTTTCCCTCTTCTATGCAGACTTCGAGCACTTCTGCAAAAGGGATTTCAACAACGAAAGTCGCAGGGAGACGATTTCAGGCAACGCTAAAGCACTTAGTAGGTTCTGGAAGACCCAGCATCAGTCTGACGATATCATTCCTTGCGCACCGCATAAACAGTGTAAGATTAAGATACAAATAACCCCGTAATTGCGTATTGTTTGGGGTTACGTGGTATATACATCACGCACAATCATTGGTACGTGCATCGGGTTACTGTGCACCCGTCTTACAAGCAGCATTGCAGTCGCGTTGTTCCATCTATTGCAATAGTCACACAAGACTATCGTTGCAACTACTGCGTATATAGCATTATGTCATATGCTGACGCGGCAAAATAACATTTCTCTACATTTGCAAAGGTCTGGCTTACGAGACAAGGTTTATTTACGACATCATTCTCAATTTTATGCTAATTTTGATCGTTTCTGACGGAAGTAGAAATTCCTCTGTAAATAAGTCTTTGCTATGATTTTGTCTTTTCAGACTAACAGAAACATTGCATTTGCAACAGCGCGACTTGCCGTAAACATGGTGATTCCAAGGACAGGGCAAACGTACTTCCAGAAAGCAGCTGCAATGATTCAGGCCTGCGTGAATTTTGTCAGAAAAGGCAAATTGGAGGTAAGAACCAAGCGTGCCGTGAAGATCTCACTGTGACCTATGCGGGTGCTATCTATACGGCCTTTTCGTGACGCCACTATGTGCTGGTCAAGGACCTCGTCCAATGGTTACAGGCATAGATTTTTGCGCTGTAGTTTTCGCAGAATGCGACAACAATATTTTCTTCATTGAGAAGAACGTGCCACTGTTGTGTGGGCTGTTTGTCCAAAACTTCGCCTAACGTATGCGTAACATAAACACTTTGAGAAATAACGGTTGCGCTGTAGTTTTCGCAAATTGCCACAACGATGTTTTCGTACCACTGTTGCGTGGACTTGCCAAAATTTTAGCCTAGTATTGGCACAACCACCAGCAACTTTATTAGGTAGTTAAGTCTGGGTTTTCAAACATAATTGTACGCTTTCAAACACGCTGGCTTATGTATTATAACCTGAGGCTCGACGTTCAAAGCTATGATGTGATTATTCGAGGCTCTGCAGTGGACAGCTCCAGATATTCTAGCTATCTGGTGTTTTTTACGTTGCAGTGACATGGAACGATAGCCTGGCACACTAACAAACGTCTTGACATGTCAGTGCGCGTGCATTGAGTAGCCTGTCATCATGGCTCGCATAAAAATATTGTTTTACTTATCTTTTTCTTGCAACTAAGACAAACGCTGCGCCCTTTCGACAACAAAAAACGTGAATTACTTTAGTTTTTCTGCAAATATAGCACTAAAAGCGTGTCAGTACTGGATACCAGAGTAGGCAAGCGTTAACACTATGGAACAAAGAAACTGAGACACAATTTGAAGCGCTGAGTAGTGCCTTGAAGTTAAAAAAACGTACAGGAAGAAAATTAGAAACTCATCTTACGGTCGTGCTCTGCGAGAAGTGTTAACAAGCGGAGTGCTCAGTGGTCGCTTTCTGAAGCACCTTATGTTTTATGCAAAGGCTCATACGCTAACTTATGACGACCGTAATACGACATATATTTTGTCACGCGACAGACGGCTGCTAGTCGCTGATAGCAGACGTGAACCAAGATTGGTTTTTATATCAGATGCGCTTCTGTAGAGGGGGTACGGCCACATGGTTTCCACGCATTACAGTATACGAACATTTTGCCGTACACTCATACTAATGCATTTCAGAACAACGCCTCTTTTTTCTGCAGTGCTAGAGCGAATCCTCACTCCTCAATAGGAACCGTCAAGCCACCTTAGTTGAGGACGAGGTCGTCGTATGTGACCACGCAAAGCGCGCGGTAGTGCGTCTGCAGGTGTCACACGTGCGTCCGCTTTTCCACGGAGATGCGGTATACGGCTGCTCCGTCTCCAATATCATTTATCTGCTGAATTGACTCCTTTCTACACATTCTTTGTGGCTTTCGACGAAGAAATGCCTTGGTGGCCTCCCTGTGCTCGTGTAGCAACGTATTGTCACAACGCAGAAACAGCAGCAGTTCAACACGGGAGAAATCACTTTACTACCAGAACACTTGCAAACTGATCGGAAAAGAACGTCGTCTTTCTCTCTTGCTGCGCGTGCTCTTCGTTCTTCTTTTGG
Organism: Rhipicephalus annulatus; assembly: GCA_013436015.1. Classification (NCBI taxonomy): domain Eukaryota; kingdom Metazoa; phylum Arthropoda; class Arachnida; order Ixodida; family Ixodidae; genus Rhipicephalus; species Rhipicephalus annulatus. The sequence goes on along the minus strand of WOVY01010199.1, from coordinate 1,003,145 downwards.
TGCTACACATTCAATGCTGCATTTGTTTCCCCCCAGAAACCATCATCCCGATAATCTACTAGAAAGGCCGGTGCACTGCATGTATGGTGCATATCAGTCCGAACACTAGGGCATGATTCGCACAACCTGCACGATTTCTGGTATTTACTGACGAGTTCTCAAAAGGCGGTCGGAACGACCATGTAGTTAACGTCACCCAGGAGTTGTGCAACTGTGTAGGGGCCGAAGTAGCCCTTCAGCAAATTTTCAGGTAGGCTTTGGTGGCAGAAAGGAATTCATTAGTATCGGAAAGGTTGCGGGGCAATATCCAGCGGGGCTTTATCCAGTGCGGTCACGCTGGCGCAAACGGAGCTTGGCTCTGGGAGCGCCTGTGCCCGTACCGTATATTCTCGGGCGGTGGCGTGAGCCGCCTCGTTACCGGCAACGCCGGCGTGCGCGGGAGTTTACATTAGAGCGGTGTCTTCTTGCGAGGGATGGGCCAGGAGAGGGGGAGGGCTGCTTCGGACACCCTACCCGCTCCGGAATTGCAGATAGCAGTTTTGTTTGGAATTGCTAATATTAAGTGAATAATTTGGCACTGTAAAAGTGAGCGCAATGGCTGCTTTCTCCGCCTCCTCAAAAGAGGAAGTGGAAATGGAAGCAGCAGTAACTATCTGACTTTGTGAGTTGACAACTGTGAGGGCGAAAAAAAGCGGGTACTGTATTCGGCAGCATCAACGTAGAGCACTTCTTTAGAAGTAAAAAAAAATAATTTTTGAAGAGTTTTTGCATGCTGTCGTCTATGTGGCTCGTGGTGCACAGGGTGGATGTTTTTAGGGAGCGATGAATTGTATGTATTGATTGGTATATTTGACGTGGAATAGTGTGTTTTGCGTTAGTGGTTGGAGTTGGCCTTATACTGATAGTGTCTGGTATGCATGTCCCGGTCTGTGTTTTAAAGAGATGGTCATATTGTGAAGTTAAGTGTGCTTCAATAAGCTTGCTTAAGGTGTTGAATGTGCCTGTCTCCATGAGCCCTGTGGTGGACGTTCGAATGGGAACTTTGAGAGTGAATTTATATATTTTGCTTAACAAGGTATCTACGTCATTTTCTTCCTTTTTCGGAAGGGCCTCATAGGGGAGATAATAACTCACTTACTGCTCTTCTTTTCTATTTTTTTCCGTTCTATTATTCTCCCTTTCTCCCACCCCAAGTGTAGGGTAGCCAACCGAGCCAAGCTTAGTTAACGTCCCTGCCTTTCCTCTCTATTTATCTCCCTCTCTCTCACTATATTGAGGACGAACGCTTGGATGAGGCAGAGTAGCTATGCCTCTCGTATGCCACCACGCTTATTACATATCCTGCGTATAAGGCGTACAGTGTGAGACCCAGTTGTCTGAAGTGCTTTAATGGTGTGTGTTTGTTTACTCAATTACGTTGTATGATTGGTAAAAGCACCCTGAGCCTGTCATTTTTGGGTGCAGGTGTATTGTTCAGTGTTATTTGTACATCGGAGATGTGCTTTTCAGAGCCCCGATAGGTAGGGAGGAGGAGGAGTTCGGGTTTAGTGGGTGGAGAGGTCAGACTCATGTTACCTGCACAAACCACAACCTCGTCAGCGGCAGTCTGCAGAGTTGCTTGAATGTGATGGTCAGACTGGCCTGTCATTGAGAGGGTAATATCATCTGCATAAAGTGAGAACTTGAGATCTAGTATAGATCTCAGCGTTCTAGCAAGCGGCATCATGGCGAGATTAACAAGGAAAGGGGATAACACTGATTCATAAGGTGCGTCGAAACTCCTTAAGGAGTTAGAGCAAGAGTGTTCAGGCCCATTGAGAATAGTGGCCAGACGGTTCAAAAGAAACGTAGCTATTTAATCCTGTACTTTTACCAACGCCTGTAGCACTTAGTTCACTCAGTATGGCGGTGTGGCGGGCGTTGTTCAAAGCCCCATGGAGATTGAAATTGAGAATCGCTTGAGTATCGAGGCTAGAGTTGGCGATAATGATGCCATGCTTCGACTCAAGCGTGACATCTTGGCTGAAGAGGAATTTACAGAAGCCTATCATTTCCCCAGGGTATAAGTTGTGTTCATCTATGAATGTGTTAGGCGGTTGAGAATGGCGTGTTCAAGTGCCTTACTAATGCACGATGTGAGGGAAATGTGGCGTAGGTTGGCTGTGTCTGTTGGCTTACCAGATTTTTTTGTGAAAAAAACTTTGGCTTCCTTCCATGCAGCCAGCAATGTAAAAGTGTCGAAGCAGCGGTTTAAAAATTAGTGAGGGCTGCGATTGAGTTTTTATCTAAGTTTCGGAGTTTATTATTGATAAGGTTAGGGCCTGGTGCGGATGTGGTGTAAAGGCTCGCAAGCGCGTAGTTAACCTCAGCCTCCGTTGTGAAAATATACTGAGATAATGATTTTGTTATCTGGTTCATTGAGGTGCACTATATCGACACGCACTGGGTAGGTGTTTAGCACGGAATTATTAGATATTAACTTTTGCAGTGGTCACTTCTGAAGTTAAGGGGGCGGTTACACTCCCTCCTTCTTGCAATAGTTCGAAAGATGACACCAGACGACGCCAGTCATCCACACTTGCAAAAACTCCCAAGCATTTCCCCAGGGGTAAACATGGTTGAGGGTGAATGCATGGGGTGATGCTATGAGGGGGAGAAAAGTAAAATCCGTTCCCAAGTGAGTTAACGTAAACTCCGCCGTGTGATCGAATTGCGATTCCCAGGAACCCTTAGACCCTCCCGGGAAATCTTGGTGAGTTCACGCGTATATGTGAAAGTAGATTCCCAATATAATGATGCTTATGTCAGCGGCCCGCTTCGCCCGCTTGCGCTCGGCATCACGAGCCCTTCGCTGCGTGGCCTTCTCATCAACCGGCGCGACATCTTCAACGACACGTGCAATCCTGGCATTCGATTGCGTTGTACTTGTTGTTCGAGGTATCGCAGTTGAGGTTAATGCCTGCGATGAATGCACAACCATGACGACTTGCCGATATCGAAGAAGTCGGGGCGCGCGCAGCCACAAAGCGGAGGGCGGAGCGCGCGAAATCACGTGGTGTGGGACGTCACTGCACTGTTGCTACAGACGCTGCTCTTCGCTCCTCGCGCCGTTGCTAGGGGATAGGAGGAGGCACACTGAGGATGGCGGATTCAGGGTCGCTTATAATTAAGTGCATTCGCACTTGAAAAGCTAGAGAATCGCTCGCGTAGTACCGTGAGCGTCACCTTGCGCGTGTCTTGGATGTCGTGCGAGGCGGTGGAAATTGGCCAATGAAAATTAAGGAGCACAAATGCAGACGGCGTCTTCCACCTGCTATCCGCTAACTGTGGCCGTCGTTTCAACGACACGACAAAAAGTACCCCAGTGACAGCTTGCAGACTGAAACAGGCGTCGTTGCACTGAAGTGTAAACACACGCGCGTACGCACGCATATATACAAACACACTCTCTCGTCTCTCTCATTCACTCACGTTCATTGAATAACGATTGGACATGACATCAACCAAACGCTTTCAAGCGTTTGAGTGCACTGGAATTGCCGCTAAGTAGCGACCTTGGCACTAACTTGATGTGGCGTTTCGCGAGCACGTCTGTTTTTAAATGCGAAGCATTTCTTAGCAATCTTCGGCAACCTTGAGCTTGTCTATCTATCTATCTATCTATCTATCTGTCTATCTATCTATCTATCTATCTATCTATCTATCTATCTATCTATCTATCTATCTATCTATCTATCTACCTATCTATCTATCCATCCATCTATCTATCTATCTATCTATCTATCTAAGACTTTTGTCTCCTGGCCGTTTCGATAAAGGTATCATTACCAAACTTGGTATGGCATTATATGACTGTATGAAAAACATATTTGACGAGTCCTAACATGAACGACATGGCATATATATGTCATGAATGTCATGACTTACAATTGATGGTCATGCAGCTCTTGTGGTGGTTCCGTTCACGTGGCATGTTTAAAAACTGTTATGGTATAACATAATTGCTTGGCTAACACAAGCGACAGACCGAAACATGAAAACTGCGACATGCGTGTCATGTAACAAAATGACTACATGCTACGCTCATGATGCGCTCGTGGTGGTTCCGCGAGCGTCACAAATACGAAATTTGGTATTACGTTGCGTTCATGGTTGACGAAGGCATGTGACTGATGTAAACACGATAATCACGAGATGCATGTCATGTAATACCATGACTACATGCCACGATCATCATGTGCGGCGGGCCATTTCGCTAGCTTCACTTATACCAACTTTGCTATCATGCGATGTGAATAGAACACGATGATATGATACTGGTGCAAACATGACAAACATGAGATGCGTGTCATGTAACAAAATGACTGCGTGCTACGATCATGATGCGCTCATCCCCGTTTCGCTAGCGTCACATGCACCAAACTCTGTATTACGGAACGTTAACGGATAACATTGGTAAATGACACATCTAAACATAATAATCATGACATGCGTGTCATGTAGCAACATGACTAGATGCCACAATCTTGATGCTCTCGCGGGCATTTCGCTTGCTTCACCTGTGAGAATCTTGGTATTACGTGATGTCAATAGATGACGAAGGTATGTGTCGGCTGCAAACCTAATAATCATGAGATGCGTGTCGTGTGACAACATGACTACATGCCACATATGAGGCGCCAATACAATATGACTTGGCGTGGTGCGTGTGCTCGCCGGCGTTCATTTCGTCGCGTCACTACGGCGTTGCCACGCTAGGCGCTGGTCCTGCCATATATTCGCATGTGCGCGCCGCGCTGCGTTGCTTCGACGCATGCGCGTTTCAGTGCGTCCGGCGGCCCTCCGTCACGAAACGAGGGATACGCAGTGTTGTCTGCGTAACGCATCGGCGCGAATCGCAGCATGTCGCATTTCACACTGGTTGTCGTCTAGCCGCGCCGACGGACGCTGGTCGCGCCTGGCGTCAGAATATAGAGTGCTCGCCTTTTGCTAACGTAGCGTCGCTGTGCCCAGCGTGCGCGCTTGTCAACGCTACATTGGAGTATATTGGGCCTTTCATGATGTGCTCTTGGCCGTTTGGCTTGCTCAATATATAGCAAATTTAGTGTTGTGTAACGTCAATAGATGACGAAGGTGTATTACTGGTGCAAACATGATTATCCTGACACGCGTGCCATGTAAGAACAAGACAACATACCCAGCTCATAGCGCGCTCGTGGTCGCTTTGCTAGCTCGTCATATACAAAATTTGGTATCACGTGACGTGAATAGATGGCGAAGGTAAACGACACATCCAAGTATGATAATCCTGACACAGAACTCATGTACGGCATTATTTACCTGCACCTTGTATTGTTGTGCTGATCTTAAGTGACACACAATGCAACCACCGTCAACACAGTTGACGGTGAGCTACGTCGTCAGAGTGGTGGATCGCGGCAACCGGAAGTAGACATTGTCTCGAAAAGCGCATCAGTGGTGACGTATGCCACGCGAGATCAGGAAGGGCACTCAGGAGACTCAGCGAGGGGGGCCCAAGCGGTTTTGGAAGAGGCAAGCGCAAGAAAAAGGGATAGAAGTGATCGTCGCGTTTCGATCATTGAAAGCGTGTAACTCCGCTTTTACGGCACCATTTCGAGAAATTCCCGCGGTTACGCATTCGTTGTTAACTCGAGCACAGCTTCCTCGCCTCAACTAAATTTCGACCGCTGGGTGGTTTAGGGCCCCTCTCAGTTTCATAATGCGTTCATTGAATTCTCAGGAATTTAAGTATACAGTATATAGTTCTTGTTTATAGGCAATCATTTTTTATTTGCAGCATGCGCCGATACTTAATCAAAAACCTTCACGAATACGCCATAACTAATTTATTACTTTTTCATTATTTCAACTGTCGCAAACTTTCACTAAGCTAGACGGTTTACTTTCGAAGAATGTTGCTGCCTCCTAAACCTTGTGTTAGAAAATATTTCATAACATTGTGTTAAGTACGGAAAACGCGAATGTAAACTGCAAAAACAGCTGAAGATTAGTTGTTGTAAGATAATCAATAAATAAGTAAGAAGCATAGTATAGAGCGAACTAATTGTAGGAGCGACGTGTTTTTCAACATGGGCATTATTTTTATAACTTGTGAAACTCATTGAGAAAGCAAGAACCAAAACCACAAAAACTGTTAGCCCCTCGCCCGTAGTTCGCGAAAACAGCTGTAAATTGTGACGGCGCTACGTATAACATGCGTTGCCATATGAACAGGATCTCCTAAAATTATCGTTGGATCTAATTGGTCCGCCCCAGGTGATCGAATTTTCCGGAGCCCTCCACTACGACGTCTCTCATAATCTTATAGGGGTTCTGGGACGTTAAACACCACATATCATCATAATCATCTATTTGGTCCAAGGTGAATAAAGGAATAAAAAATCGCTGTAAAGTACGCCAACGAAGGAATACTAAGAGTACAAACTTTTTTTCGAAGACTTTCTTGGGGACCTTCGACGCCAAAATTTTGGTCTGTCTGTCTGTCCAGACATTTGTCTGTTTGTCCACTCTCAACAGCATCGGGTATTTGTAACGGCCAACCACATCCGCAGCGCCCACCTATGTTGCTGAAGATTCAGCGTTCATACCTGTGCAATTGTCGATTAAAAAGCAATTATTGCGCGTGTCTGGGGCACCACAACAACACGTATATACTCTGCATGTGCGCCTTTTATTGGAAAAGGCATTCATAGGTAATTTTAAGGATCGTAGTGCTCATCACGCTGCGCTGACCACCCATCGCTTGCACGGAAAGGCGAGTGCTTCCAACGCTTTGCTAAAACGCAACCGTGGTGGCACCTACCCGTCGCCTTGCGTTCTACACCACATCACCTCTGAGGCGGGCCCGCAAACCCGTCTCAGAGCCACGCGCTTTGTTTTTGAAAACAAAAACTGCCAGATGTCTCACGTATGTCTCACGTATGACGTGACTGGATGCGCTCGTTCTCCTCCGCTGCACGCTCGAGGGACTCTAACGCAGCGCCTACAGAATACTATTCACCCATTTTCTTGAGCAGAACATCAAATAAATGTTTTGTTCACTCTCTCCACACGCAAGACTATCATCTTTCGACAACATTAGCAGAATAAATGCAGATACGCGCCCAATATACACGAACGGACGCTAACATTTCACACGTTTTGTTAATAATGGACACGAAGGGAGACTAAGAGTACACACTTTCGAATGTTCGAATAAAGTGCCAATCACTGACACGTGTATGCACGCGCCTACGCGTCAAAATCGTCAAGTTGCACCTGTAGAGGAAAATGGTGCGCCACCACTGGCACTCGTCGTCCGCGTTGACGCTCACGCGTTCAATGCTGTTGCAAAGTGTTGCATTATCTTTTGGTTAAAAAGTGTACTAGTTCTGCACATAATGGCGCGTTCTCAACTAGAGCGGGTTCATACGTTGCCGCAGATATGATAGTGCGGTGAAATATTTATTTTGCTTAACCCACCATAGTTTTGACTATTGTAGAAGTAATAGACATCGCAGTTACCAAACTAACTTAAGCGGTATGCCCAGAAATCAACGTCAATGTCTGCGCCACTCCGGTGAATGAAAATTTGCGCCTAGGATATACTGTACGTCAACTGTAGGCGCGCGCAGGGCTCTTGTTAAGAGGGCCGGTGGGGGGGGGGGGTGTTATGTATATTTAGGGAATGACTTCGTGCCCTCACCCTAATATAAACACCTATAGAACTCACATTGCGCCCACCCCTCTTCGGTGACTGAGGGGGTGGCTGCATCCTTAATAAGATTTAAAAATCAGGTTTATAAAAACCAAAGTGCATAAGTCACCAGGTTTCTATAGCTACACTGCCAAATTTATTATTACTGTTGTTATCATCCTGGTACAATCAGTACATTTACACTTCATCATTTACAGCAATCAATCACCTAATATTAACAGCTGAAACTTCATGATGTACAAGATTTAGGTCATAAGACTGCAATGGAACTATATATAGAGGGCTTTAGGATAACGTCTGCAATAGAAACATCCTCTGATGCACAAACTACACCTGGCTCTTTATGATGCAACAGATATTGGTCATTAGTTCGGACAGAAGCACTGTATAGAATGGTTCTGAGCATTTTTTTGTAGTTGAAATACGCTTTGACACAGCTAACTGTGCCTGACACTTCATGATGTGACAGATATTGGTCATAATACTGCAACTGATTTCTGTATAGAAGACTTCTGGACGTTGTTTGTAGTGAAAGTGTTCTGTAAAGCAATAAACCACACCTGACACTTCGTGTTGTCATAGATATTGATCATAAGATTGCAACTGAACCCTGTATAGAAGGCTTTTGATGATATGTGTTTTCAAAATATCATGTAATACAAGAAAGCACACCTGGCTCCTGATGTTGCAACAGATACTGACATAGGATGGGAATCAAGCACTGCATAGAATGCTTTTGGACATTGTCTGTAGCCCAAATACGCTCTAACGCAACTAACTATGCCTGAAACCTCATGATGGGACAGATATTGCTCATTAAACTGCAACTGAATCCTGTATTGAAGACGTTTGGACGTTGTCTGTAGTCAAAGTATTCTCTGAATCAACAAACCCCACCCAAACACTTTGTGATGTCACAGATATCGATCATAAGATTGATTGCAACTGAACCCTGTATGGAAGGCTTTTTATGATGTGCATGTTCAAAATTTCCGCCTATGCAAGATTGCAAACCTGGCTTCTAATTATGATACAGATATTGGTCATCAGACAGGAACGAATCGCTCCATAGAATGCTTTAGGCATTGTCAGTAGTCGAAATATGCTTTACCACAACTAACTGTGCCTGAAACCTCATGATGTGATGAATATCCTGAAATGACTGCAACTTAATCTTGTATGGAGGACTTCTGGACACTATTTTTGCACAAAATATTCTCGAAAACCACAAATCACACATAACACTTCATGAAGACACAGATATCGGTCATAAGATCGCAACGAAACCCAGTACAGAAGGCTTTTCAACTTTGTCTGCCGCCAAAATGTTCTCCACTGCAATAAACTACTCCCAACACTTTATGACGCAACAGATATCAGTCATAGGATTCGAAGCGAGCACTGTGTGGAATGCTTTCGGGTGGTATAATTATTCATTTTCGAATACTGCAGCCCAATGTGGGGCTACTGTAGGAGTGGTGTAGATAAATACAAAATGAAAGCATTTAAATAATAAATTCACAATAAGTGTGACGTGAATAACTATCGCTGCCTCCTGAGTGCAGCCTGGTAAAAAATAAAATGGAACAAAATGTGATAAAAGTGCCCCCAGAAAGTCAGGCACAGTGGAATCATGAACCAGCCCAAGTGTATCTATCCAGCGTTCCATAAATTTATTTGAACAAGCTAGATAGCTCTAAAAATACTTCTAAGTTGGATTGTTATTTCAGATCAATGCGGCGTTTGTTGGTAATTTTAATATCCTTTAACATCTACAAAATGCATCTGCAACTTCTTGGTGAGCAGATATTCGTTTTGAGATTGCAGCCAAGTACTGCAGAATGCTTTCACATGTCACAAGTTGCCGAAATACCCTATAATGCAATAAAGCATGCCCGAAATTTTTGATCCGACAGGTATCGGTTTAGGATTACACCAGAGCACTGCATGGAAGTTTTTGGGAAGTTTTCTAGCGTAGCTAAACTGAATATATTGTTATTTTGAATATGCTTAGGTACATGCATATAAGTTGTAAGTTTATGCGTATACTAAAAACTGAACAGAATTGAAGCAATCCTTACAAAAACATGCAGATTCAATGTTGTAAACCATCTTATCATTTCTTCTGCTCATTACCGTCTCGAAATTACCAATGCTTATCCCCTGTCCTGCCAAACCTTTCCTCCACCCAGTGAGAAGCTGAACAGCATGCAGGAGGTGTCTTTGCGGCAGCTGCAGACGCACACTTATCCCAACCCATCACTATTTAACAGACCCAATATATATCCCCAATATATATCCGACGAATATATGCAAGTTATGCCATAGTGAGTTTGCCACGTTAGATCACATGCTCTAAGACTGCGCTTGAAATCCACAAGGTGCAAAATCCGGAACCCTTCTGCCGTGGTTGGCCGTTGCACTGTGCAGCCACAGCCTCGGTAACTAACTCTGGGTCGTCCAGCAGGCCCGCGAGGCGGCGATCAGGCAAGGTCTTGACGTCCCCACATGGGGGACCTATGGCCCTGTCGGCGAAAGCTCTGCCGGACTTCCAATAATGTTCATACCAACCAATTACCATCTCGAGGAACAGATAAATACACGCACAATCCTGAATAGTCTGATAATTTGGAAGAGGCACTGTTTGAAGTTATTTATTCATTTATTTATTGAAAATACCTGAAGCGCCCGAGGGCACTATGGCCGGGGGAAACTGCACAAAGTAAAATACGCTTACACAAAAAGAACTATGCAAAAACAAGACGGCCAAAACGACAGATCATAAAAGATGCAGCTGTGAAATTAGCAATATGTTCCTGAAGTATGTTTCAATGCTTCAGTCTGGAACCTTCTGTGGGAGCCAATTCCACTGGGAGATTGTGAGCGGTAAAAGGGGGTTTTGTTAGATGTTTGCTCAGCAAAAAATTTCTCCTAATTTTAGGGGGTGGTCTGTTCTCTTAGAGAAAAAATGGGGGGTGAAAGGTAAGATTCTTTATCTATTTTGATCAACTCAATAAATGTTTTGAATAGCTTTTCTAATCTCAAGTATTTCCTACGTAATGCCAACAAATCCCAACCCGTCTTTCAGCGCAGTGACACTGACACCAAAGTTGTAGTTTCTAGTCAAAAAACGAGTGGTGTGGTTTTGAACGGTCTCAAGCATATTAGACAACATTTATGTTTGTGGGTCCCGCGCCACAGACGCATACTCTACAATAGGTTGGACATTCGAAAAGTAGAGTAGTTTTCCACCGGAGGCTTGGGGCTTCCGGGATCGCGTCGAAGTCAGCAGGGTAATTCTGTCTCTGGTGGGAGCTTCTAAGTCACGAGTAGTTATCCGGTGGCGTTTGGAGTCCAGGGTTCTTGAACGAGGATGGTACAAAGGCGTCTCCACTGTCCTGGCTTATGTCACTGGGGCTGGTGTCTTCGTTAATTTGTAGGGGCGCCTCACTCGCGGTGCTGGTTAGTCCTCGTAGATGCAGGCGTCGTGGTCTTGAGATGTAGACTCCTGGATGACACCTGAGCTTGTTGTCGACAGTGCAGCAATGCGAGGAGCGTCAGATGCAATATTTCCATCCGAGACGCCGTCCTCACAAGGCGCTTCGTCTGACGAGGGCTTGGCCTACGATTCCTCAGAAATGGCCACGGTACGCGGAGAACTTAAGTTTTCAGTACCTGGAGGGATTACCAGGTCCGGAATCGTTGGGGACGCAGTGGGCGTCTGGTGCAGCGTCGCGATTGGCGCACCTTGGTCGTGTTCGGTTACCGCGGCTTGCGTTGACGAATCGTCGCACTTGTTCTTAGACGGCATTCCTGGTGGAAGTGGAGGGAAATCCTTGGATGCCACATCGGAATACGATGGCCTGATGGTGCAGGTCACGGTGGCATGCGGGTCCCCACAATGGCGACACGGCAGCGAGGAGCCTTTCCCGTCGTGGCCATAAGCGCCGCACCTTCCACAAAACGGAGCTGTGCAGTTCATGCGGAAGTGCCCACTGTCTCCACATCGACGACACACTCGCTGGAGGCCTTTATAGTCACAGGTTACTCGATGGCCCGCGACCTTAAGGTAGTTGGGCACCGGTGACGAAGCCTTCATTTCCATGCGGACGTATCGCGTCCCAGTGGTCATGGTTGGGCGCCATCCCATGAGTCCTCTGGTGATGTGCAGTACCTTCCCGTAGGAAGAGAGTGCTTGTGCGAGGACTTGGCTGAGTACGCGGCGCGGCAGGAACAGGACGGTCATTTGGGTCATTTGGGGTCCCAGGGGTACGTTGGCGACGCGCTCTCCTCGGATGATAAGGTGCGACGCTTCTACAATTTGGGCCAGCGCGGCCTCATTGTTGACGGTAACTTGGTAATTCCGGCCTTCAAAGTGCTGAACGCAGTACACTTCTTCAATTCCTACTATTGAAGACGTCGCGTCAACGACATTTTCGGGACTAGTCCCCTCGGGGACGGCTACGTCGAAGGCTAGCGCCTTCTTTGGAGGCTGGCTTGCCATTACGGGCGTCCGCAAGCCCAGGGACGCCCTGAGACGCTAACGACGACAACGAGGGTACAATCAAGCAATGCAGGAGTAATACGCAGGGATGAGAGCTTATGTAGCAGCAGAACATGGGGCACAAAATCAAACGCTTTCTGAAAGTACAGGAATAGGCAGTTCGTGTGCACCACCAACGAATGAGCAAAAAAGACCATGGCTGAATTCGATGAGCTGTGTTGAGCATGAAAGACTAGACCAAAAAGCATGCTGAGGTTCGGTAAAAAAGTTGTGACTTTCTAGAAGTATCATTATAACGCTGTAAACTATGTGCTCCATTGTTTTGCTGCACACGCTCGTTAAGGAAATTGGCCTGTAGTTGGAGACAATATTTTTCGGCCACTCTTGTGTATCGAAACCACATTAGCGACTTTTCATTCGCTAGGGAAAGAAGAAGTACGCAATGATTTCTCAAAGATTATAACAAGGTAGTAAGCAATTACATCATAGCAAGCTTTTAACACATAAGAGGGTATACCATCCGGGCCATTTGCTGAAGAATCCTTTATTTTGTCAAGCAATATAGGTACACCACCATGTGTTATCACCAGCTCCAGAATAGGTTGAAAGACATTGTCAGGAATACACGGTACATCACTGCGGCCAGGGTGCATAAAACAAGCCTGAAACATCGATGAAAAGCCTGAAATTAAAGCGAAGCTTTATTAGTGTCGTCAATTTAAAGTACACCGCCATCATTTATGCTCGGTATGCCAAATTATATCTTTGCCAATTATTTTAAATCCTTCGACTTTTCTTTGGGGTTATATTGTATCTTTGGGCCCAATGCTAGGAAATATTTTTCCACGGCAATCTTGTTTTTTTTGTGTTTATATCTTTTGCAAGCGACATTAATACAGCAATTACACCAGGATTGCTCTGCTTTCTATACGTATTCAGGAGACGATGTCTCCTGTCGATCATTCGCTTAACTTTCAAAGTAACCCAAGGTTTATCACTGCGTTGTTTCGAAGATATATGTTTACTTGAAACATGTTTCTCAACCGTGTGCTTTAGTGGGAAGCAAAATGTATCCCTCAGGGTGTTGCAATCTGCGGACTGAGCTAAATGATTGAATTCCTGCAGAAAAATGGCAAGTTAATTCCATAACGAAACGTAATTTCCTTTATCAAAAAGTTATATCTGCCTTGGTCGATCGTGCGCACAAAAGGGGACTACCTGAACGTGTGCCACAATACAGTCATGGTCACTAATCCCAGGAATAACAGTGTTATCATGCACGATGGATGGTTGATTTGAAAATAGCAGAAATAGGACGGAAGAACTATACAGGCAAAACCTAGTACGTTCAGTAACAAACTCATAAAAGTCATTGAGAGTAATTGCTTTATGTAACTCCATATATAGGGCAGATGAATTACCAAGAACCACTTTGTTGTTAACTGAACTAACATTGGGCATATTAAACTCGCTGCCTATAAGAGTGATTACTTATTGAAGAGGAAAACTTGGAAAGGGACTTGAAAGACTCAAGCGCTACGTAGGCAGGGGAACGGTAAAAGGAACCAATTGTCAGAGGCTGTCCGGTTTTAAAATTGAAATTGCACCAAACTGACCCGGAACAATCAGATTGTCTTAACAGGGGAGACGACTGTAAGCACGCATCAAAAAGAGGAAAGACACCACCCCCATGCGTGTTGCGACCAGAACGGTAGACGTGAAAACCAGGTGGAAAAACCTCTACGCTGCCAACAGATTCCTCGAGCCGGGGATCTGTGCCTATAATCACGTTAGGTCAGACTGAAGAGGTCAGAGAAGCAAATTCATCAGTCTCGTTTTGTATGCTTTGGCAGTTGACGATCAAGATGGGAATTCAAACTGGATGAGTAGAACGCCTTCTGCCGACGCACAGCTATGAGGAAGTAATGCTCGGCCACCGCTCCTTTTGCTATTTTTTTCATTCAATCACGATATCCTTCGTGCTATCATACACGAAGCTCTGTTTCGGATATCATACAAGTAGGGCATCGTATTGAAGTTTTTAGGTATTTGTCGTATGTTTCACAAGTTTAGATCGTGTAAGCCCGATGTACGAGCTGAAATCCTCACGAATAGCGAAGTTAGTGCCCTTAAGCCTATTATCACGAGATAAGATGCGTTCCTTATTCATCAAGTTAAGAAACTGAATAATAACAGGCCAGTTTTTCTTTTCATGAAATCTACAAGCCGATGAGAGCGTTCAATATTTACCGCAGTAATGTGTTCACCCCGTTCTCTTTGTAAGAAAGATAGCACTTCCTGCTCCGACTTGGACGAAATTTCATTGTTTACGTCATCTAGGCCAAAAATAATTAGGTTGTTTCTTCTGGATCAGTTGCTCTCACCATCGAGCGACGCTCTAAGCTTCACTACGTCTTCACAAAGGGCATCAAAAACGCATTCTCTGGAGGCTGGGGGTGAGTGTGTGATGGGAAGCGATTCCAATGCTGAGAGACAAGCCTTTAAAGCGTCAAACCTGGAATTAACAAATTCCTAGAATTTTTGATATATGGTATATTTTGCAATACACGTTTTTGATCCTTAATTATCTCAGGAAGCGTTTGAGTCACTGATTTTCCTTTAGACTCTGCAGAGTCAGAATAACCCGTCTCCTCAGCAATAGATGAACCACGTAGGCGATTGTTAGTCTTCTTTAACTTAAGAGGCCCCGGATTCAACTCTAAATCACCAGACAAAAGAAGCTTGCAAACACAGACTCTAATGCCAGAGCAAAAGGACAGAACATCAGAGGTACAAGGCAAACTGTGTGGGCGAGACAACAGCAGCAGGAAACGATTATCTGAACGAATGCACTCCGCAATGGGAAGGTAACATGACTGCGTTAAAAGCAGAAAACGGTTCAGGATTCCACCAGCGCTGCTGTGAACTCACCCACTGAAGAAGGAACTTTTTTCTAAACAAAGTGCAGTTCAGTAATAGTGCACTTTCATTCATTCTGTGCATAAATGTGGTAACTTTCTCTTCCTACTACCGTGTCATTGTGCAGCTGATTTTAAATCAGGTGCTTCTCACTTACAAGCTTTTCAGTTAATTATCTGTACAGTTGTAAACAAAACACGTGTTATAGTTAACTGTAAAACGATGAAGAAGCGCCAATGTATTCCTCTAACTATGGGTATCAGAATTAACTAGATTGATATGTGGGAGTTAACGTCGCGAAACCACCATATGACTATGAGAGACGCCATAGTGGAGGGCTCCAGAAATTCCGCAGAATCAACTAGCACGAATGTGTGTGTTAGAGTGCTGCCAAATAACGTATGTGCTACTGAGCGTGACAGATAAGCAGAAAAAGAATCAAGAAGTAAAATAGTAAGCAACACCAGCAACAAATAATCATGGAACTTTCTTTTTCGATCACCACAGCAACGCACGTTCGAGTTCCTACCTTCTACATGAATGGAAATGAGAGCGCTGACAGCTGAATGTGTCAGCGTCGCTGGTTCCTGACACTAAATCCAATCACATTGCTACCAACCAGCGCACGCTTTTTGTTAGCTGAGCAACACACGCAAAATGTTTGCGCTAAATCTAACGAATGTTTTGGCGTCGTACAATCTACGAATACACTTATGTAAGTACGTAGTACAATTTCAGATTCTCGAAATGTGTTGGCTATAGTGCGAGGTTCGCTTTCAGCGAAGTTCACTACTGATGTTGAAAACAAACACTAGTGCAGATAAAAACTCCATCGTAGGCACTACGCGATGTTTTGCGCGTCGTATATGGTGTCTTTGTTGCGACGGAAACTACCGTAGGTTTTTTTTTTTCTGGCGATGTTCCTCGCACGAGTTGGTTCATACGAACTGGACGGTATTGGCCTACGCTGGATGCAGATGACAACGCTTTCAATTGCCTCTGCGGTAGGTGAGGTTTCACGCTCAAAGCTTCGAACCTCCGAAGCCTGTTTATGCTTGTTTCTACCACAGAATATTCACAGATCAAAACACAAGAGCACTGACATGCTCCAGTAGTCTGTGCGATGTTTTTGCTCGGCTGACAATCGCACTCAGGATCGGCCCAAGCGCAGCCAGCCGGCATTCGCTGGATTTGTAGGCGTTCGCTCCAATTCAGCACAAAACGTCATCACACTGCTATAGCACTCGCAGCCATTCGTCGTTTCGTTGTCAATCTAGATGACGAAGCGATCATTCAGAAACGTTTGGAGTAGCTTTCGTGCTTGTTTCCAGCACTCAGCCGTGCTTTTGAAGAGTCGGCAATTAGGCCCAGCATTCAGAGGCATCGCAGCTTCTGTTTCGTCGGTGCCGCTGTACGCATGCTGACGTAGGCGAAAATAACAAACCTGGCTTGACCCCGCGTCACGTATACCCTTCAGATGCCGACGTCGAGAGGTGCATCAGACGCTTTTGACGGCGTGACTGTACGCGTGCCAGGGGTTAACACTGGAGTGTAGAGACTTTATTTCTGCGTCCGCTTTATTATTCAACAAAGGAACAGATGTAATTACGAACATACATAAGTTTGTGATCGCAATCACTTGCCCGCTAATTCACGCTACTTTCACTGTTGCGCTTTGTTCAAGTTGAAAAATGCCCTTTCTACCTTGAGCGGAAATCTTCTGCCACCGAAACGCAGCGTCATTCGCACTGGATGCTCCCCGCGCCGCCAAATATGCCAATTACCACGAGCCGAACGCGGGATGGATGCGCTGTCACCCGGTTGTTGTCACACCTCGCAAACGCCACTATAATATCTAGTGCTCTAGACTTGCATGATTTCCGTTCGGCGGAAGCAGGTAGAAGCAGTGCAGCTTACTTTTCTGGCAAGTCAGTCTTTTCATGCACGAGCAGCAAAAAAAAAAAAAAAACCACCGATGCCAGTAGAACTGGTGGGTTTGTCTTGCTCTGCAATACCACAACAAGCTCGGCCATGCCGAAAACAAGCTCGGTCAACTCTTCTACGAAATAGGGACATGAAGTCGCCATAGTGTTGGTTAAACACCCGGTGGTTACAACGTTCAGTTACGTGCACTACGACACAAAAAGTGAGTAGGGCTTGGCCGTCAATTGTCAGAACTGCTTGACTAGCGCCCCTTTGGTTTGCGGCGGCTAATTCAGTGGCAGACGCCGCAAAACTTGGTCCGAGGGCGATCGGCGCGGCGAGGTCCGAGAGCAATCGTCGGATCTCGCCGTTGCCAAATCGGATTCGGCGTACTTTCGGCAGCCGGAACACTCGGTGTAAACGAGCCATTAGGTGATATGACATCATACGCAAGAGACAGATTACTAACTAGTACAATTATTCTTATTGCGGAACTTCAGCGAATATATTTCGCCCTGATTTCATTTCGCTAGTCCTCACGTGGCGCAGGAAAAGCAGTGGCGCTGTTTTGGATGCGGCGAAGCTTTCTTGCTGCTTCGCTCTTGTATATTGTACATATACCATAGTGTCAATGCGTCGGAACTGCACCCAACTTTATTTTCTAACTATACTATTCTCATAAAATTTAAACGTTAGCTAAGATGTTTCACTCGTCTAGGCGACCGATGACGCTTACCGGGGGCCTGAAAGCTTTGCATGAATAGGTGCCCTTGAGTTTGATATGTCGGGTAGAACATGCAAAAACTACCCCAATTATATGAAAAACGTTATAGTGGAGGGTTCCGCAAATATTTACCACGTTGGGATTTTCAAAGTGCACCCGAATTTGAGCACACAGGCCTACAGCATTCTCGATGCTCCATCAAAAATGCAGCCTCCACTACCAGAATTCGTTATCGTGACCGGCGATTCAGCAGCCGAGTACCTTAGCCACTAGACCACTGGGGTGGGGCTGCCTTGAGTTTCACTCGAATAAATTCAAACCACTTGAACTGGCACTCACAGAATACACATAAAATGTAGTGAAAACAGCAAGTAGAGCATTTTATATGGGCTCTCGTAAAAGGTATAAAATGAGACTGTGCATTAGCACAAAACATATGTTCAGTAATAGATGCGAAGCATCTTGTGAGTGAGCTTGATCCGGTGGCACCTACCCTCCACAACGTATGCGTACTCCTGCCTTTCTTCTCACCTGTATTCCCCCATCTGTCTCGCCTTGAAATTTCAACGAAGGCAGCGTCACCTAGCGAGTCTTTTTTTATTGAAAAAAAATTGACAGCATATCCACGCAGTGAATGATGGAGAGTGGGGCGAAGAATTCGTCCGTCTATTCGTTCTTGCTTCCGTCCGTCCATGCGTCCGTCTGTGTGACCGTCCATGCGTCCATCCGCTCGTCCGTGTGTGCATCTGTTCTTGCGTCCGTCCCTGCGTTCGTCTATGCATCCACCCCTGCGTCCCTTCATGCGTGCATCCATGCATCTGTCTGTTTGTCCGCTCGTCCATCTATTCAACGCTCCAAGTACCACCATCTCGCATCTTTTCATCATATATTCCCCATATGGAAGCACCGCCATACAGCGGCCATTACAAGGACTAAACTAGAGGTTACACGCCCACTTTCTTACGGCTTGCGCTTCGGATCTACTTCCCACTTTTAACCACCTGGAGTTCATTCAAGGTCTATACAAGTTCATTGTATTCATGGCACTGAGGCTCAACGCTCGCTAAACCTTTCTAAAACTAAGAAGGTTACACCAAGCGAGGATAACGTAGCAACCTTTTCCAGTCAGATAGTGCTCAATGTACATGCCAATGGCTGCTAATGGGGATCGCAGCGTGCGCGTTAACTAAAAGCCGAATGCTCCTGTGTATCATTCCCCCTCAGCCATTGGCATGTGCATTCAGCACTATTTTTGTTGTTAAACAACGCACAGAAGAAATCTCTAACCGGCACGTCCTTGATGGTCAAAATGGTATATTTGTTACATACTACAACGGCTACGAGGGACGAATGGGTGTTTCTATAAAGAGCTTCGCCCCTAAAGAGAGACTGCTCGCGCTACGAAATCTGGCCACCTCGTATACATAGGCGCTGTGTCTAGAGCTTCAGGGTAATGCCAGTAGTACATTTTTTGCGTAGTTCAACAATAAAAAGTCGCAGCCTTCGCGTTGACTAAGAGTGGACTGCAGGTCTGTTTGTCCGATTGGCATCTTCCGTCTCCCATTGCTCATTAGCATCGATCGGAATGTTCCTGTAAGAAACATCACTCCGTTACTGCGTGCTTTGCGCCTCCCCAGGTGTCTATCCTGCGCAACACCGCGATGAGCGCTAGCGTCAACGCCAACACCTGTTTAAGCGTTTGCATCCGATTATCTTCATTTACACGTGGTTCCCTTTTGAGTGAGGTTGTTTAATTTTAGGGGCGAAGCTCCTTAAAGCGGCACCCGTTCATCCCTCGTAGTACGTAACATGTATTACGCTTTGACCTCCAAAGGGGTGCCGGTGGGAGATTTCTCCTGTGGGTGATTGAAACACCGCAGCGTTTGCGTTAACTAAAAGACAAATTCTTCTGTTTCTCATTCCCCATTAGCAGCCATTGGCATGTACACTAAGCAGTATCTGACAAGAAAAGGTTGCTACATTATACTTGCTGGACGTAACCTCCTCTGTTTCATAAGGGTTTAGCGAGCGTTGGGCCGCAGTACCATGAATACAGTGAACTAGTATATACTATGAAATCGAGGTGGTTAAAGGTGGGAAGTAGACACGAAGCGCCAGTCGTAAGAAAGTGTGCGTGTGCCACATCTCGTTTAGTCCTTGGAATGTCTGCTGGATGGCGGTGCTTCTATATGCGGAATATATAATGAAAAGATGCCAGATTGTTGTACTTGGAGTGTTGACTAGATGGACGAATGGACACACAGACAGATGCATGCGCGGACGCATGGATGGCTGCACGAACGAATGGACGCATGGGCGGACGCAGGGTGGATGAATGGAGGAGCGCATGGACGGACGCATGGAGGGACGTGCCGACGCACGTACAGACGCACGCACGGACGGGCGGATGGACGCATGGACGGACGCATGGATGGACGCAAGGACGGACGGAAGCAAGAACGAATACACGGACGGATGCTTCGCCCCACTCTCCATCATCCACCCCGTGGATATCCTGCAATTTTTTTTCAATCAAGCAGTCTGTTTTGTACTCATTTCGTTTTGTATAAATGTACACGTATGCGCAGATATTCGAGCGAACTGTACATTCAAAGCACATGCCGAAGGTGTTTATCAACATTCTCTTTTTATTGAATATATATCTTTTACCATTGTGGTAGTTTCACGGTGCAAGAATTTTGAAGCCGAAACTATCTTACCTATGACCAAGTTTCATAACTGTCTTGCACAGGCCTACCACGTACAGCAGTGGATGATCTCTCTGGGCTTGGATCTCTTCAATATAAAGCAAATGGAAAAATTGAACCCAATCGACTTAGTTGTGCGCTTATCTCTCGAACAAGGCTTCCCAGCGCTTCTAGACATTGTCGTCGAATTCACGGAAATACCAGTAGAAAAGAGGCTTGCGAAGGTAAGCAAATTATCTACGGCTGTACAAGGGTGTATTATGCATACGTCGCGCTGCTAATGCTTTGTAAGTAGTGATATAGCTGCCTGTGGCAATGAGGTTTGTCTCTAACCTAAGGGAACGAAGGAGCAGTGAATGTTCATCAAAAAGCAGGCTTCACATATACAAATGTTGACAGGCCAAATATATCAGGAAGGTCAAGCATCCAAGCAAAGGACTAAGCTCTCTGCAATTAAAACACGTGCGCCACATAAACATGGCTGGAGTGAAGCCTTGTTTTCGCGAGGGATCCCATGCGCAATAAAAAGTTGAAGTGATGAACCTTGTGTGATCGCGTTGCTTTGAAGCATAACCATGCAAAAACCTGCATTTTAATATCTACGTCTAGATTGTTTATTCATTTTGGGTGAGCACTATCCACAAATAGTTGAGAGTCCTGCCATGGTAGTAAATCTCCTTCATAAATAACGCATTTATGTGATGTTGGAGAGGTAGTTTCTGCTAACATGGCGACGTAATAGGTTATTTCTGGTATCTCCATCTCTTTATTGCATTTTGCTTCTAATATGCATTATTATATTGCAAACTCAATTTTTCTCTGTTATCATGTCGTAAGCAGACTTGTTACATCACGCTTTAGATTCGCCCTCATCATTTTACCGCTGCTCTTATATCACATTAGAAGAGCAGCAATCTATAGCATATAACTATGACTTAGTGTGCGCGCGTGTGCTGCTTAGTGTGCTCTGCTTATCTCTCTTTCCTCTCTCCTCTCTATCTTTCATCTCCCCATCCCCCTCCCATGCGCAGGCAGCAAACCGGCTGCTTATACACTGGTTAACCTTCCTTCCGTTCTTTTCCTCCTATTTTCATTCGTTCATAAAACATATACATATGTAAACAGTTGAAATGACACAGACAATCAAAAGCCATTAGGAAATTGAAAGTACGTTTTTAGCAACAGGTTGAAAAAGACTTATTGCGCTAAACAGATGGGCAAAACCTGCATATTCAAACACAAGTAAGCAAGAAAAGCATCTGTGCTAACAATCAATTTATAGCAAAAAATTGTTTGAACAATGTAGCAGGAATAATTGACATATATTGCGCCAAGACATCTTTTGTTAGGTGAATAGTTGTATTTTACCCCGCCGCGGTGGTCTAGTGGCTAAGGTACTCGGCTGCTGACCCGCAGGGCGCGGGTTCAAATCCCGGCTGCGGCGGCTGCATTTCTGATGGAGGCGGAAATGTTGTAGGCCCGTGTGCTCAGATTTGGGTGCACGTTAAAGAACCCCAGGTGGTCTAAATTTCCGGAGCCCTCCACTACGGCGTCTCTCATAATCATATAGTGGTTTTGGGACGTTAAACCCCACATATCAATCAAATAGTTGTATTTTATCGAACGTCAGTGCCAGTCCGGCGATAAGTGCTAGTGCCTCATTTGGTGTAATTCAATCCTATTTTATAAAAGGCAAACATCTTTCTGTGATAACTTACAAATCACTTGTGTGTTTATGTATTCCTCGTACACTGTATTGACGCAGCACGCAACAAATAGTTCAGTATAGGATAAGGACACCGCACACATTGAGGTATGCTGAGCAGTATAAAGGCCGCGAGAAAGTGTCATGGCACCGAGACGACAAAAAAATAATTTTCGCTAAAAATAAGGGTAGAATCTGCGCAGTCTTTCACGCACCTTCTTTTTGAGATTCCGTCCGCTATTGTCAACACCTGTCTCTGCTTCACTAATAGCTACGCGCACAGCTCAACTTGAGGCGCAGCTAGACGTCATTGACGGTAGGATAGAACAATCTCGCTGCATTCAGGTAGGTTCTTTGCAGTAATATCAGGTGAAACGGTGGATGGTTGCTAACATTCGTTGTTTCACTCGGGGGTACCGATATAGCAGTATGTGCAACCTTAAGATACACGAGACATCAACCGCAAATACTTATGCTATTTGAACGTATCGTTATACATGTTCGAGATACCGAAAACTCATTTAGGATAGTATCTAAGATACATTTTTGTTCGGTGCTACCTAGCCCCTGCTTCATGCTGCTTACCAACTAAACCGACACAATAATTACGTAAACCAAGCTATAGGCTTGTATACAAAACCAACGAGAGCATTAGAAGTACTATTTTAGGTGTAAAATAAAGCATGCTCATGTGGAATAGCAAATGAAGCATTGGGAAGACAATATTGATGCAAGTAGGCATACTGAAAGGTCTATTGTATATTGTATAGACAAAATAAAAAACTGATATTTGTGCATAACAAACCACAATCATTTCTCGAGTTCATGGTCAAGACAGTAGATCGAACTCTACGTGTCGGCTAAGTTGGTGTCTTTGGCAAAAATACAATAATTCCATAACCAATATAGCACCTCTGCTCCAGCAAATTTTCTTTAGACCAGCGTGCATCTTGGCATGTGAATGATAAAAAAAAGTTTTTCCTTTCTGTCCCACTGTTTCATTCCATAGAGGTTATTGCACTGTTCGTTATTGTTCATAAATATTGTATCAAAAATTGGTATTTTTATTACACACTTTTACATTCATATACTCAATCTAATAAGACACTATTCGAGTTTTATTCAGAACAGTCAACTGATCACACACTAGCACTCAGAAGACTGCTTTCAAGTGCAATAACTGTGTTCTGCTGTCGCCTTGTGAATCGCATGCACTGGCGCGGCACAATGAAACTTCTGCATGAAGTGGCGTAGACGGGCAGCGGTATTGTTTAAAATGTTTCCCAAGTTAGTCCACTCTTACCTCAGTGAGTGACCAGCCACATGCAAGCACTTTCATCACGTATTGAGTACTGATGCTGATTGTGCGATTCTATACCTCATCTTGGCGAGGGATGCATATGTTGGGCACAGGTGTATGTGAACTACTTCAGCTAACGCAAAGATTCCAGGGTGATCATGTACGGCATAGAGATGTGCCAGCAGGATTTAACGTAGTCGCATGCTTATCAAAAGGGGCTATTCCTGTCAATCACTACGATTCCTTGTGCAAGCTCTCTTACATCAATGTACCTTAGAAAAAGCACTTTGGTGAAGGCGTCATTTATTTTAATCTTGCATATATTCAATTTTGTGAACTATCAGCAATGGTCATGTTTTTGTTTTCTTTTTCAGATGAAATACAATAAAAACCTTCAGAAAAGGCTTGAGAGAGATGCCAAGTGGCAAGCACTAACAAGGCAAAGTCATTACACCCGGTTCGCCCACAGATGGGGAGCCAGCGGTTTCTCTCTGGACACAGCTAAGGATATCGTCAAATACGACGACATTCGTAAGACAATTTGGCAGTTTTTAAGCTTTCAGCTGAAATTTGTTGCTTTCATTGTTCAAAGCATGTTTCTAAAGTAAACATCGGGAGCAATTGTTTGAAACGATATGTGCGAACAAAACACCCTCGCTAAACGCACAACATGCAGCTGGGAGTGTTACGTAGTCTGATTTCGTTGAGTGCGTGTACCAGAGTGAACCACAGAGAGAGAGCCGCAAGACAGACGCCTACATCAGATCCACGCAACTTCAGGCTCCAAGTTAGAACATGCAGCAAATATTACCTTATTGTCAATTCCTTTTGATTTGTTAGTTTTAATGTCAAATGACTTTATCATGATCCTTTCTAAATTGTGCGCAAGAATCGCTGATGTAGAGCAAGAAAAAAAAGGCTGGAAGGTTTTCAGCCTGGGAGCAGATGGCTTGTGTAGTGTCATTGAGCTGAAAGTAAATTGTGCAGGCAGGTCAATTAGACTGTGCTATGTGAGGGATGACTTTAACTCTGCAAGAAAGAATAGATGACGCGGCCCGAAGAGTAATAAGCAAAGATGATGCAGTAGTTGGCGCTCAGAAAGAAACACGGTCAAACGAAGCCATTACCATATCTGTATGTGGGGCCAGCATTACCAAGTATGAGTAGTCGGTTGAAGCCTCCTGGTTACTACTAGTCGCTTCATCGGTGGTAAGGAAGTCCATCACTACCCTATTGCAAAACCCAGCGCCTCTTGGTGCCAGCGTTCAGAGACATGCCTGAGTATGGGCTGGGTACTGGGACGCTAGAGGGTCATATTACTGAAAGGCACTGGGTACTCTGTGCAAAATTGCTTCATGATATAAACGAGGATGGCTATTTGCCATAACTAAATAAAGTTATAAGTAAACAATGTGATTTCACGCGCACTCACATAAAAAACGTTTATCAACAGGATTAGAACTTGCATCATCTGAATTGAATCCCCATACTCAACTCATTACACCACGCGACAACATGTTGCGCAGGTTTAAAAATGACTGTTTATTCGCAGAGCACGCCGTTCTACTCTATGATTTCAGGTAGCACAGTTAACACAGACTCGTTATTTCTTTCCTAATAACAATTTCCTCTTTATACGACGCTAACGAATGGCTGCGGGCACTAAAAGTTATGCGCATATTGGTAAGAGCACAAAGGTTTTTCAGGAATTCACATCTTGAATACAAACAAAAT
Source organism: Rhipicephalus annulatus (assembly GCA_013436015.1). Lineage (NCBI taxonomy): Eukaryota > Metazoa > Arthropoda > Arachnida > Ixodida > Ixodidae > Rhipicephalus > Rhipicephalus annulatus. The sequence goes on along the minus strand of WOVY01010199.1, from coordinate 977,890 downwards.
ATCAATTGGGCTGTATAGCCACAGATTGCTGGCTGTTACTGTCGATTTTTTTTCTTTCATAGCCGTTTCTCGCTCTTGCTGCTGGTGTAGATGTACAGAGGTTTTATGAATACTTGTTCGATGCATGTGTGCGTACAAGATTCCATACTGGGCAGTCTTCTCGCATAAGCGACGTTATTGCTGTATGGCCATGACGTCGCCTATATCGATACCTACATAAATAAAGCGCAAGAAAAAATAATGCAATCTGCTAAAACAGTATTCAAGTCCGTCGGTTCACTATGGCGAACCAAATTATCAACTGAAAATTGCGTGTTTGTAAACAAACGAGTCAGAGAGGTGCCGGCTATACTGCGCCCGGCAGCTTTCAGTGACAGCCTGCGTTGCTGAAACGACAACACGTCGATCGTCATCACTGCTTGCGAAGGTACCGCACATGAGGAAAAATGGTTGATTTTGGTTAACAGATGTCTGAACGATACTCTACAGTCCTTATAACCCTATACAGTTCTGCGTACCTAAAGCGAGGAGCGCCGGTAACATGCACACCGATGCCGCCGGCACGGTAAGCCTAATTCTAGTTGAGACGGGGCGCTGGGTCAGGCCATTCTCAAATCAGCGGTGTTGCGATGCTTGAAGTTTCTGTATTTGAGCTTCTGAAAGTTTTTACTGTTACCAAAACTGTATCTGTAAAAGCACAGGCATTACCTGAAATATATTTTCGGTGGGAGATATCGAGTGACAGCTGTTTTTCTGTCCTCCACTGGCAGTACAGCAGGCGTACGATGGTTTTCAGATTGGCCATTATGTCGATACACACGACTGAACAACCCCCCCAAGAAAATACAAATGTAATCCTCTGCAAAAGTATTCCAGTTCGTTAGTACACTAAGGCATATCAATTTACTGACTGAAAATCGCGTGGCCTCATATACAGTCCGAAAAGAGCTACTGCGCCAGGCAGCTTTAGGTGACAGCCTGCGTTGCTGAAGGTGCGACGCGACACATCGATCGTTGTCGCTTCTTGTGCGGGCACCGCATACGAGGAAAAAAGGTTGATTTAGGTTGACAAATGTCTAACCTATACGTTGCCGTCGTTCTTACTCTTTAGAATTGTGTGCATTCAAGGCGAGAAGCGCCGGTAGCATATACATCGATGCGGCCAGCACGATAGGCCAAGTGGTCGCCGATGGGGTGAAGGAGCGCCCCGCAACAAGGGGCGCCCTGAGGGTAAGACTGCTCGGAGCAGCTGAATTGCGATGTTTCGTTTCTGCATTTGACCGTTTCTGCATGTTTCTAACTGTTACCTTAAGTAAGTAGAAGGACAAGTATACCAGACATGCATTTCCGGTGTTGCGAGGTCTACCGAGAGCTGTTTTTCTCGCATTCACTGGGAAAGTTTGTGATGCATCGAGACAGCTAGCTCAGTCACGTCTCATCAATTTTGCGGCGTGAACGATTTGCTGTTTCTGTTAGGAGTGGCGGCTACTTCCTGCATTATAAATGCTGCAACACGGAACTGTTAACAATACATCACTGATAAGAAATTAGCATATGCCATGGGGGGCCTGCAAAAGACGTGCATTAATTGCTGCAATGCATTTGCACGTCAAGAATTAGTGCTGAATTCTGCCTATGGCGGCTGCGTTTTCGATGGAGGCGAAAATGCTGTATGCCCATGCGCTCAGATTTGGTGGCTCGTTGTAGAACCCTAGGTGGTCAAAATTTCCGGTGCCCTCCACTACGGCGTCTGTCATAATAATGTGGTGATTTAGGACGTTGAACCGCATATTTCAATCAATCAATCAATTAATCAAGAATTAACCCTGGCATTGACACTGCGTGATTTATAAAAATAAACGTGCTTGTAAGCAAAATATTCAGCGTTGGCTGCTTTAGGTTAATAATGCATTTCCCTCCTTTTTCCAAGGGAAAACACCTGAAATTACAGTGATTTCACATATAACAGGTAATGATCATTACGTGTGGTATGCGAAATCTCGCGGCATGCTCGGGATCTGTTAAAGTATCATCTATCCTTGCCGTGAAATCAAGCGTCTTATACCAACCAGCGCACTTCAGTAGGAACACCAGCGCTTCCCGCGCATCCAAGTGTGCACCAGCGTTCAAGTGGTCAATCCAGCACCCCTACCAGTGCTACCCAGCTGTTTCCCAGTGCGCCCAGTGAAGTGCCGGTTAATACCAGCGTGTAACAGTGCCAAAAGCGTATTGTAATCACGCTGAGGATGGTACATTTGTGCAATAAGGTAATGCTGACTGAAAGCAATGACATGTACCTCTAGCTAAATTAGATTTCTCCGGCAGCACCAAGCTAGCAAGAAAAACATTGTCCGCTTGTAGAGCAAACGCATGCTTGATTGCAGGGAAGTGCTCAAGACATGGAATATTTCTAAGAGTGTGAGTGCATAGAACAGTTTCGTCTTTCCTGAAGTATGTCCGCTCTACACTGAGCCTACCAGAAAGCAGCCATCCTGGTCATACTCGCGGTCTTCCATTTCTGCTTGCATTTGGCGAATGCTAATTACGTTACATACACTAATAAAATAGATGCCCACAATCAGGGTAATTCGTCTGCTAGAATGCTGTTGCAATCCACCGTGAATGACGAATCTGCAAAAGATTGCCAACGAACGAAAGTAACCGAGTTTTTAGATGATCGGATCACACACTCCACGTTGATGGTAGCGCTTCCGTGGATTTAAGGTCATAAGGCATGTAATTGCAATGTGTCAACCTCTGCCTAGATCATTACGAGGACGGCGTCTGGACGTTAATGTTACTGTCATCTGACTCTTTGCGTTGTGAACCTCAATCTCAGCAGAAAAGTGAATACAATCAACGCGAGCTTCATTATCTTGGCGCATAAACAGTATACAGTATCTAAAAATGTCAGCTGTATGAAATGTACGGTGCTAAATTATTCGCACATTCACTCATGCAAAGATAAAAAATTGTTGAACATGGCCTTTCGCTCGCAACATGGTTTCTCTCTGTAGTATTGTATTCATAGTACCTCCAACAACAACTCGTGTTCAAGAATTTATCTCTACAAGGTTACACTTTCTTGTGCCTTTTTTTAATTATGGCTTGTAGTCGTCAAGTGATACATGACATCTGGGCGTCGAAAAAATCATCTTTAACTTGATTCATTACCCCCGCTCTTCAAGTAGTTGTTGCTTAACGACTCAGTTAAATGGACACCAGTTTAATAAATATTTTTCTTGGGTAACACTAAAACAGTAATTTTGAATTTTGGTTCTATATGCAGCCTGTTTGCGATTCAAATTCACTTTTTCTTTCAGTTCTAAGCATACAAAGGAGGGAAATGAACGAGCAAACAAGGTATACTATATACGAAGATTTTGACTACTTGGGTAACAAAACTTCGAAGTACGCAACATCAGGTTTGCACCATTTTCTTCTTGTATAATGCTTGTAGTTTGCTTTATCAATATTCGCAACGTTCACAAACTCTGGATAGCATGCCGTGCGTTTCAACATGGCGCTAAGAGTAGGGTTAAGTCATCGGCTAGCACAGAGGAGCATAGTACGTGCAGCCTTACGCACTGTGCCACATTCGTCGCATGATGTCATGGGCTGCAATGAAATATATATCAGGTCATATTACTTGTCCAGGCCCTGATAAGTAATCTACCGTGCTGATCTTGTGATAATTATTTGCGGTGGAAATGTACTTCTGGCAAAAAGGTCGCCAAGTTGAATACAGATGGAAATAATTGTCGACGCTTTTGTATATAGAGTTAGACATGCTTTCATGAAACAAAGTGGTCACACGTTTGTAACATCTCCCCAACTCCACTACAGCGTCACTCCTAACCATACCTTCATTTTGTGATATCAAAAGATTGCATTGATTAATTCTTGAAAACCGCAACATGCCTACCACCTCCTGATATACTATGATGTAAACGGTTGTATTACTGCTCCGCTACCACATATCAGCGCGCTTTGCAAAATGCTGTGCGTCCTACATACATCGTATGAGCTAGATGGTACTATAATTATGCATATAGTGCCGTTTTACTCGAAATTCAGTAGCAATACGTCACTAGCAACTACCGCAAATGTTACAATGCGGGACCGCGCATTTACTGTTGACTGCGGTTTCTAAACATGTGGCGTCATCATCTCTACTTGTGTTGTCAGGAACGTGGTGCACGCGCGTCACTTCTCTCTTATCTTGCAGGTTTGATCAGCACCTCTACACAAATGAATACATGCTTTCCGCAACTTCTAATTATTCCTAATATTAATAGCGACGTTTAATCGTCAAACCACGGGCGAGGTGTTCTAGCCTATCTCGTTTCTGCTAGGATTATTATGACAATAATGTCAAATTCTGACATACCGTCGTGATCTCTCGACCATATACTAGGAAACTATTTTAGCGTACACCAAGAAGCACGCGAAAATGCGTAAACCCGACGTTTCAGAACCGACTTGGTTCCTTCCTCAGGGGGGACTGGGGCTATGTTGCAGCGGCGTCGCCAAGGCACTCGTGGCACAGCTGTTGACCTTTCTTCCTCCTTCCGCTCTCGTTTTGCCGCGGAGCGTAGTTCATGTGCACACAAAGAGCAGGGTTCCGAGAGAGTGGTTGGTGTTTTGGGCCGTTCGCTGTGTATGGCACGACTCAAGTAGTACCCTTCTCCTCCAGTTAGTTTCCCTTTCAAGTATGGTCGTTGCGTCAAAATTTATCCGGTGGCCAAACGCCTCATAATGCTCGTTGACGGCGCTGCACTTTTTGTAAAGCTGTCGGACGTCATTGGCACGTTGTGTGAGTCGCTCCGGTAAGTTTTTAGATGCGGAGCATCTAATACTCGAGGCTTGTAGTGCGGCGCCGTCCGCAAGCTTCCTCCTCCTTCTTCCACCATCTGTGCATCTCTTCCTCCTCTACACACCGCGCGCGCTTCACTCCTCCACCATCTGTGCACCCTTCCTCCTCTACACACCGCGTGCGCTTCTCCTCTTCACGAACATTCGCTAGCTGTATAATGTAGCACGCATGCGCCGTCACGCTTCGAGAACATCGGCTGCTGACGCGCGCGCACGCGCTGTCGCGCTTCGAGAACATTCAACAGCTGACAGTGCATGCGCCGTCGCGCTGTATATATACTCAAGGTCGGCGCTCGCTCGCTCAGTTGCCGCTCGTCGGTTGGTTTGTACGGCGCGTCGACGTCCAAGGTCGCGGTGAAATGAATTCCAACGAATCCACAAACACAATGATCAACGTCCCTTCGACCAGCGCCGCCCTTTCGCATACGTGTGTACGTGTTCACTCATTTAACACCCCCTCCTACAACCACGTTAACCAACTTAGCCATCGACCCAAGTAAGTCGCAATCTAACACCCCATTTCACAACCACGTTAACCAATTTAGCCATCGACCCAAGTAAGTCGCACTTTAACACCCCGTTAACCAATTATATGCTCCGCATCCTCCTCAGTGTTCCCCCGAGGGAAGCTGCGGGCAATTTTTTTTTGTCTCCCCGATATACGAAGGACGGCACTCAGCACAAAGAGTTTTCTAAACGAAACCATGGGTCCTGTCAATTGTTGGCCGGTATATTCGGGTTGGGCAGGAGGCGGCCCAGCGTAGATAAAAGCACGTGCACGATGTGAATCACTTCTTCTTCGCGCAGAGCAACAGAGGATACGGAAAGCCCAATCACCATTATTTGGCAGCCCTCCGAAACGCGTACCGACTCGATACTTTCAAGGAAGCAGGGAGATGTTGGCGTGGGTCTTCAAAAAAGAAGGCAGCACTGCTATCTCTTCTAACACCATTACGCCACGGCCCCTACGAACGACAGGTGTTGGAGATTGCAGAAAAAACTCGCCAAATGATTGAGAAAGGACATGCAATATCCTTTCGATGGCTTTTTAGTCATTGTGGAATAATTGGCAATGAACGGGCGGGCCGATCGAGCTGCTCGTTCTGCCCAAACTGAAAGCAATCAAATATCAAATCCGCTCTCTAAAAATGATGCTGCACGGAAACTCTGCATGCTTGCTCGCAAGCGCGCGACGTCACAATAGAACGAGCCATATTTCACCCACGCACGATTACGCACTTTAGACCCTATCCCTAGCCTTCGAATTCTTTCAGAACATCACCGCAGAGACGCTACAATGCTGTGCAGGTTATGGTTGCGCGTCACATTTACCGATGCGTAAACGTTCTGCATAGAAATGGCCGACACGGCTCAATGTGACCATTGGGGTAGTGAGTAAACAACTTGAAATATTCTGATTGATTTGTGGGATTTAACGTCCCAAAACCAACCTATGATTATGAGAGACGCCGTTGTGGAGGGCTCCACAAACTTCGACCACCTGGGGTTCTTTAACGTGCACCCAAATCTGAGCACACGGGCCTTCAACATTTTCGCCTCCACCAGAAATGCAGCCGCCACAGCCGGGATTCGATCCCGCGACCTGCGGGTCAGCAGCCGAGTAACTTAGCCACTAGACCACCGCGGCCGGGCACTCGGCATATTCTGGCGAATACTGCTGCTCGCAATACAATACTGCTCGCAGAGACAGTCGATCTTCAGTTCACTAGATTAACTTGAACCCAAACTCTTTCGGAAGAAAGAACCCTTCGTTACCGACACGACTTTATGTCACGGAAGAAGGCTGTGAAGGCACTCCTGCAATTTTTGCGTTCAACCAGCCTCTGCAAGCGACTGTGATCGGAATGCCTTGCATGTGCGCGAATGTGTATGTTTAAAAGCGAAGCATTTCTTAGTGAACTTCGGCGGCATTGAGCGTATCTATCTATCTATCTATCTATCTATCGATCTATCTATCTATCTATCTATCTATCTATCTATCTATCTATCTATCTATCTATCTATCTATCTATCTATCTATCCGCTTACGACTTTTGCTCTCCTGGCCGTTTCGATTAAGGTATCGATACCCAACTTGGTATGGCCTAAGATGACAGTATGAAGGACATACTCGACTAGTCCTAACATGTATGTATCAATGTCATGGTTCACATTTTATTGTCCTGCAGCTCTTGCAGCGGTTTCGTTCACATGGCATGTTGCAAAACTGGTATCGTATGGCATGATTGCTTGGCGAACACAAGTGACAGACCCTAACATGAAAATCCTCACATGCGTGTCATGTAACAACACGACTACCTGCTCTGCTCATGATGTGCCGGTAGCCGTTTTGCTAACGTCAGTTCTACCTAGTTTGGTAGTGCGGGACGTGAATGGATAATGAAGGTATGATACTAGTGCCAACATGATAAACATGAGATGCATGTCATGTGAGAACATGACTACAAGCTACGTTCATAACACGCTCCCAGCCGTTTCATTATATAGCTTCACATGTACAGCGGTGAGCACTGTTAGGGTGAACACACGAGCGCGTGGCCGATTTCACTTCCAGCGCCCCGTCATGGTCATCACTGAAAACATTGCGCATGCGCATCACGCCTTCCGCAGAATAATTGCTTCACCGCGCGCATGACGTTATTAATGCACTTGTTCGTCGTCTGGTAGCCACATTTTTGTTTCTAAACCCATGCATCCTGCATTTTAAGATTTCTTCAAACATCTGTGCTTGAACAGAACAAGATTGTATATCTATGGGGGCGTGTTTATTCGTTCCCTTCAAAGTTGTTGTGCATGCAACGCCGTATATAAAACAACCAAACATTTTTTGCAGCCATTCATTTTGTCGCCAGATCGTATTATGGCTAGGGTTCCTGATGATGAACGGCGCTCAATTGTCGATCTTTCCCTGAAAGGTTATTCGCAGCGGTATATTGGCGCTTTAATTAATAGGCTCATGAAGACTGTGAACAGGATAACTGAAGCCTACAAGTGAGAGTCGAATTCGGGATGCACCCCGCGCGCCCCGCCATAAAGCTACCACAGACGATGAAGACGCCCTGATAGTTGCAGGTGCTGTTCGTAACCTTTCCTTGCAAGCCCCAGCAATACGCGAGGACTTGGATTTGGACGTTTCGGTCACCACTGTTCGACGTCGCCTGCGTACTGCGGGCCTACGCAGTCGCGTCGCAGCGCAGCAGCTACTTCTAACGGTGGCACACAAGGACGCATGACGGCAGTTCTCTGAGTTGCACGAAGCATGGAAATCAGAAGAGTGGTTCACTACATCTTTTCGGATGAGTCAACGTTTTCGACGCGACAAGACCAAAGATTGCGTGTTTGGAGGCTACCAGGCACATGGTGAGGCAAACATTCTGCTTTGAAAAGCAATTGTTTTAGTTAACGTCAAAATGCCACGCAGAAACGACCCAGTCAACGTGCAAGGTGTTTCTGCCAGTAGGAGATCGAGTGTTAGCGAGTCGGGTGCTGGTTCAAGATGTGGTTTAAGGCCCCTGCAACGTTTACGTGGACACTTATCGTCGGAACAGTACTGCAACATTTTGAACAATGTGCTGTTGCCATATGCGAGCAGTTTATTCTCAGACGGTGATTACCTGTTCCAACAGGACCGGTCACCGTTACACACTGTGCGGGCTGTCAAGGAGTTCCAGGCGGAGCAGCACATGCAGCTACTAGAATGGCCTCCGAAAGGAACGGACCCGATTGTGATAGAAAACGTGTGGGGCCGTATGAAAGCTTCTTTCGCAAGGAAGCCCCTTTATTCCGCGACTTCGGACCAGTTGTGGGCGCAAGTCAGCAACGAGTGGAAAAGGCTGAAAGCCGATTGGGAATATGTTCGATCACTTTACGACTCGTTACCTTCCAGAATAGCTGCAGTCGTTGCTGTAAGTGGTCACATGACTCGCTATTAGATTTGCTCATGTTTTTATATTTGTTCTCATGGTCTTGTTTAACTTGAATGGAAAAAGTGTAATTTTCTTGAATAAAAAGTTTATTAATTATCCCTCTTACACTCACTTTTTTCCTTCACTCGCCAGTCTTCAATCCAGATGGACCTTAAAATGCAGATGTCAGCCCAGCGAACAAATAATGCGGCTAGCAGACGACGAACAAGCGTATCGATGACGTGATCCGCGCGGTGGAAAGAGTGTTTCGCAAAGCACATGCTGCGCATGCGCAATGTTTCCAACGATGGCCGTTACGTGGCGCTGATAATGCCGTCGGCGACGTGCTCGCGTGTTCAACCTAACAGTGCTCCCCAATGTACCAAACTCGGTGTTATGTGACGCGCACGGACGACATAAGTTAATAACACATTCAAACACGGTAATCAAGACATGTTTGTCAGGTAACAACACTACATGCCACACTGGTGATGCGCCCGCGGCCGTTTCACTGGCTTCAGATATGATAAATTTGGTATTACATGCCGCCAATTGATGACGAAAGTATGTGACTGGTGCAAACATATAGTCATGAGATGGCTGTCATGTGAGAACATGACTACAGGGCACAGTCAAGGCACCAATACAGTTTGACGTGACGCGGTGCGCGTGCTCCCCCGCGTTCATTTCGTCGCGTCACGCCGCCGTTGCAACGCCAGGCGCCGGTCCAGCCATATGCTCGCACGTGCGCTCCACACTGCGTTGTTTTGATGCATGAGCGTTTCAGCGCGTCAGCGTCCGTCCACGACAAAAAAAGAGAGACGCATTGTTGTCTGGATAACACATCGGCGCGAAATGCAGCATGTCGAATTTCGCGACAGTTGCAGTCGAGCCGCGCTGATGGACGCTGGTTGCACCTGGTGTCACACTAATGCCTAGTTCACACTGAAACATCCGCTTTCTACAGCGACAGAAATTCCCCTGCCGCCGAAACACAGCGTCGTTCGCACTGGACGCGCCCCGCGCCGCCGAATATGCCTTCTACCACGGGGCGAACGCAGGATGGATGCGCTGTCACCCGGTTGTTGTCGCGGCTCGCAAACGCTACTACGCTATCCGTTGGTGTATACTTCGACGATTCTCGTACGAAAGAAGCAAGAAAAGACAGTACTGCTTACTTTGTTGGCAAGTGGCTGTCTTGTAATGCACGAAGAGCAGAAAAACCACCGACGCCAGCGGTGTTGGTGGGTTTGTTTTGCTCTGCAAGACCGCAACAAGCTCGGTCACGCCAACAGCAAGCTCGGTCACCACTTTCACGAAATACGGAGGCGAAGTAGGCACAGAGTAGGTTACACTCCCGTTGGTTTCAACATTCAGTTACATACACCGCGGCATAAGAAGTGAGTAGGGCTTGGCGGCCATTTTTCAAAATTCCTTGACTAGAGCTCCTATTGGTCCGCGGTGATCGATTCGGCGGCAGACGCCGCAAAAATCGGTCCGAGAGCGATCGGCGCGAAGAGGGCCCTTTCGGTGGAACTCACCGCCGCCGAACCGGATTCGGAGCACTTTCGGCGGCCGGAATGCTCAGTGTGAACGCGGCCTAAAGAGTGCTCGCGTTTTGTTAACACAGCGTCGCTGTGCCTAGCGTGCGCACGCGTCAACACTACATAGGAGCATATTGGGCCCTTCATGATGTGCTCGCGGCTGCTTTGCTTGCTCCACATATACCCAATTTGGTGTTACGTGACGTCAATGGATGACAAAATATACGACTGGTGCAAACATGACAATCCTGATACGCGTGTAATGTAAGAACAAGAGAACATACCATGCTCACAGCGTGCTCACGGCCGTTTCACTAGCTCCCCGTATACTAAATTTGGTATCAGGTCACGTGAATAGATGACGGAGAGGAATGACACATTCAAACATGATAATCGCAACAAAGAAATCACGTACGACATCATTTACCCCCAGCTCGTAACGTTGCGCTGATTTCAAAGTGACATATCAACATTTCTTATTTGTGCTTCGCATATCATCGATTCCCACTGTAGGTGGAATCAGCTGCCAATTTTTGAGGGCGAAGCTCCTTATAGCGGCATCTGTTCGTCCCTCGTAGCCATTGTTGTGTGGAACAAGTATAACAGTTTGACCTCCAAGGTTGTGCCAGTGAGGGATTTCTTGTGTGCGTTCATTGTTGAACAATGAAAATTAGTGCTCAATGTACACGCCAATGACAGCTAATGAGGAACGAGAGACAGGAGCATTCGGCTTTCAGTTAACGCGCACGCTGCGATCCCCATTAGCAGCCTTTTGCATGTACGTTGAGCACTATTAGACAAGAAATTGTTGCTACGTTATATTCGCTTGGTGTAACCTCCTTAGTTTTAGAAAGGTTTAGCGAGCGTTGAGCCGCAGTGCCATGAATACAATGAACTAGTATATACCATGAATAAACTTTAAGTTAAAGGTGGGAAGTAGATATGAAGCGCAAGCCGTAAGAAAATAAAAGCCGAATTCTCCTGTCTCTCCTTTCCCAATAGCAGCCATTGGCATGTACATTGAGCACTATCTGACAAGAAAAGCTTCCTACGTTATAGTCGCTGGGCATATCCTGCTTGGTTTGAAAAAGGTTTAGCGAGCGTTGGGCTGCAGTGCCATGAGTACAGTGAACAAGTATATACCATGAACTCGAGGTGGTAAAGGTACCCACCTTTACCACCTCGAGTTCATGGTATATATTAGTAGACACGAAGCGCAAGCCTTAAGAAAGTGGGCGTTAGCCACCTCTCGTTTAGTCCTTGGATTGTCCGCTGGATGGCGGTGCTGCTATATGGGGAATATGATGATAAGATGCGAGATGGCGGTACTTGGAGTGTTGAATAGATGGATGAACGGACACACAGACAGATGTATGCATGGACGCATGAACAGACGCAGGAGGGATGCATGGACGAACGCAGGGACGGGCGCACGATCAGACGCACGCACGGACGGGCGGATGCACGCATGAACGGTCACACAGACAGACGCATGGACGGACGGAAGCAAGAACGAATGGACGGACGAATGCTTCGCCCCATTCTGCATCATTCACTCAGCAAATATGCTGCCAATTTTGTTTTAATTCGAAGCCTTTTTTAGCGAACTTGGGCGACATTGAGCGTATCTATCTATCTATCTATCTATCTATCTATCTATCTATCTATCTATCTATCTATCTATCTATCTATCTATCTATCTATCTATCTATCTATCTATCTATCTATCTAGCCGCTTACGACTTCTAGCTCTCCTGGCCTTTTCAATAATAGTATCAATACGAAACTTGATATGCCATACCATGACTGTATAACAAGCATACATGAGTCGAAAGATGAAATTTATGACATGTATGTCATGAATGTCATGATTTACATTTAATACTCTTGTTACTTTTGTGGTGGTTTTGTTCACATAACATGTTGCAAAACTGACATGCTATGACATGCCTGCGTAGCGAACATAGGTGACAGGCCCTAACGTGAAAATCGTGATATGCATGTCATGATTTCCATAGTATGACTAGTCATGACTACACGCTACGTTTATGGTGCGCTCACGGCTGTTTCAGTAGCTTCCCATCGGCAAAATTTGTTAATAATGATTGTGAATGGATGACGAAAGATGCGGCGGGTGCAAACACGATAATCATCAGTGCAGGCGCGTGTCATGTGACAACATGACTACATGCCACGCACAAGATGCGCTCGTGGCCGTTTCGCTAGCTTCACATATACCAAGTTTCGTAGTACGGGATGTGAATCGATGACGAATGTATGGGACTGGTGAATAATGAGGTACATGTCAAGTAGCAACATGGATACGGGCTGCATTCGTGGCTGTTCCGCTAGCTTCTCAAGTACCCAATTTGGTACTGCGTGACGCAGACAAGCGACATAGGTAAAAGACACGTCCAAAGTTGAAAATCATGACATGCTTGTCATGTAACAACATGACTACATGCCACAATCATGATGCGCTGCAGCCGTTTCGCCAGCTTCACATATGCCAAATTGGGAATCCCATCACGTGAAAGGATGATGAAGGTATGTGACTGGTGCAAATATGAAATTCATGAGAAGCGTGTGATGCAACAACGTGACTACATGCCACACTCAAGTCGCGAATACGCTCTGACGTGAACCGGTTCACGAGCGCGCCATCGTTTCGTCGCGTCACGCCGGTGATGCCACACCAGGCGCCGATATTGCCCCGTGTACATGGACGCGACGGGGGCGGGCTGAGTTGAGTGGCGGGTTCAGCTTACCTCAACGCACCCGAGTTTATATCAACTCGCACGGACGAGGTGAGGTGAGCGGTGATCGCAGCGATGCTTTGCGTCGAGGCGAGCCGAAAGCTCGTCTTTCGGTACCGGTTTCCGCTCCTCCAAGCCTGCGCTCTCGCCGCTGTGGGCTGCGGTTGTTTACGCAGTTGTCGCTCCGCCACCGCGATGGCTGTCTACAACCAGCCAGCCGAGTACAGAATTTTATCGCCGAAAAACAGCCGAGAAACAGAATTTTATCGCCATAAGAGCGCAAATTCCCTTAATCGGTCATACGTCATTATCAATAAAAAACATGAATAACCAAAATTTAAAAATATCACAAGAACGAAGTTACGAAATCAATACATGGCTCATTCCACGCTAAATGTTCCAGGCAGTACGGTCGACCATCTCCGATAAGAATATAAAAATTCATGGTCGATCGTTTGACTACAGTAATCGCTTCCAATTTTGTTTTGAGACCAGTTTTCGGAGGAAATTTTTCCTAACTCTCAGAGCAATATAAATATCGTGGCAGCACCCAATAACAAGGTTGTGAAAAAAACTCGTGGGCAGGAAGAACACAGCGTCTCCTTGGCACAATGCGTTCACAGCTACTAGGTTGTCTCAAGATGTTCTTTGAGGGGAGGCAATGCGTTCTTCTTGGGTGATATTTAAACATTTTTTTACAGCTCTTACAACTTTTTATAAGATAATGCAGCTGCATAATTTGTTTCTATTACTGGCGGTAAGCGCAGGAAAACGGAGCACGAATCAACAAGCCAGCTTTGGTGCAATTAGGAGGCTGCCGAGGTACCCTCGGTGCAGTGAAGTGCGCTTACGGTCCGCCGTTGACAGCCTTGGGGGCAGCTCAATATAAATAATATTTTCTCGTTTAAAACCAAGATTCGTATTAAACTTACAGAAATAAATATTGTTTCCGCACCCATTGAAATGATCCAAAGTGTATAGTTTTATTTATATGGAGCGCCACACAGACCGATAAGTGCCTGAACATGAGCAATATTGCAAATTTTTTAAAGTTCATGTGCCAGCGCTTCCAAACTACTGTCTTCGCGACTCGTGTTTTTCCCCTACTTACCGTCAACAATGCAAGCAAGCTATGCAGCTGCGTTGTCTCAGGAAAAGTTGAAAAGCTGTAAAAATTTCTGACTTTGGTCAAGAACACTGTATTGCTTCCCCGCAAAGCACATTAACATACACTAGTGGTGAATGCGTTTTAACAAGGAAATGCTGTTCTTTTCCTACCGACTGGACTCGTTTCACCATGCTGCGTATAATATTTCACTTTTTCGAAGTTTCGTCGCAACCTAACTGCCACCATATTTAAAAAATTAAAATTTTCTTTAGAAAATTGGTTCCAAAAATGAATAGTGTAGTAAAGTGACCAACCATTACTTTTTATAGTGTAATCATAGATGGTCTAGCGTACTGTCTGGCGTTCCTGCGAATGTCAAAAAAGTCACTAGAAATTAAAGCGCCTGAAAACTTTTCGAATCAAAGTGAACAGGGAGGTACTTACAGCCGTGAAGCGTTTCTTCAAATTCTTCCAACAGGTCCTTATTTGCTCCCACGTCCACGTCAGGCCCTGTTCCTTCAAACATCTTTCCAGGTCCATGAATATGTCCTTATTTCTTTGCCGCTTGCTATCGAGCAAATCACTCAGTTTTTTCTCGTTGACTAAGCTAGCAACGTCGTTATTTCATCATCTGTCCACATGGTGCGTGGAGCCCGCGAGGATGTCATCGTGCCTAGCGCGCGCGTACCGGCCTACAGAGAAAGAGCAACGTCGGAGTGATGGGGACAGGGGAAGCGGAGACCGCGACAGGCGGGAGAGGTCACGAGCCGTCAACTCAGCGCGACCGGTTATACATGCCCTTTCTTAGCGCGGCGAGTTCGGTGAACCTACCCCCAGTCTCCGGGTCGACGGGACTCGCCGCGACGACTCTCCGCCCTGACGCGTCCGCTTATACATGGGGAGGGCGAGTCCAGAAAACCTGTTTATTTCGACTCAACGCGCCCTCGTCGGGTCAATGTAAACGGGCCTTATGACTGCCATATGCTTGCAGGTGCCTGTCGCGTCAACGTTACTAGATACTTAATACTAGTATTACTAGTACTAGATAATTATTAGTATTACTAGTTATAATTACTAATACTAATTACTAGTTAATCAATTATTTAGATAATTAGTAATAATGACTAGATAATTAGTAATCTAGAAACGTTGGGTCGCGCTGCGTTCCTTGGACGCATGCGCGTTTGAGCGCGCCCGGTGTCCCTCCATCACAAAGAGGGGCACACGCAGTGCTGTCTGGGTAGAGCTGGGTAACGTCATGGCCGCGAAATGCATCATGTTGCATTTCGCACTGGTTCGCGCCGGGCCACACCGACGAACGCTGGCCGCGCCGGTCGCTCCTGGCGTCCGTTTTGATAGTGCAGCGCCGCCGCACCCAGTAAGCGCGCTCGTGAACGTTAGGTTGGAGTATATTGGGCCCCTCATGATGCGCTCGCGCCCGTTTCGCTAGCTCCTCGTGTACCAAATTTGGTGTTACTTGACATCAATGGAGTATGAAGGTTTATGACTGCTGCGAGCATGATAATCATGACACGCGTGACATTTAAGAACATGACCATATACCACGCTCATGATGCGCTCGCGGCCGTTTAACTAGCTTCACATATACCAAATCTGATATCACGTGACGTGATTAGACGACGAAAATAAGCGATGCGTCGAAACGTGATAATCAAGATATGCGCGCATGTAAACGATTATTACGTGCTACGCTCATAGCGTGCTCATGGCCGTTATACTAGCTCCACATACACCGAATTTGGTATAACGTGACGTGATCGAATGTACGAAGAGTGTATATGATAGGTCTAAACATTATAATCATGACATGGAAGCCATGCCTGGTGTAATTTATTCCCGCCTCGTAGTGTTGTGCTGATTTAGATGTGACAATTTCTCATTCGTGTTTCACATATCATCGGTTCCCACTTTACGTGGGATCTGCCATTTTTTTTCTCATTAATTTCATATCTCTCTACCTCTCTGCTCTTTTAAACCCTCATTTTCCCATGCCTGTATAGGGTGGCAAGCAAGTTTTTCTAGGTTAACGTACCTGTCTCTTCCTTTTATTTATTTCTCTGGTGTTATGTAAAACGACTTTTTGAGGGACCATACTTTGCAAAGCTTGCATCATGGCTATATCTTGCGGCGTGGACCTCAAGACAATGAAACATTCCAAACGCGATGAGACTGTTGGTTATTTTTCAGGGTAGAGTGCAGCAACGACTTAGGGGGTTGCCCACCGCCACTCTAGTTGCTCTCATGCCCACCTTAACCATCTAGATAAACTCTTAATGACGCAGATCTCTTCCTATCTGGATTCGTAGTGGCGTTACGGTAGACAGAAACAATGGGCAGTCTGGAAGAAGTGTCCGTATTGCGTCTGGAGCAAGTTACTGCTTACCTCTCGGAATGCGCATTCCGTTGCTGTTTATACCGTGCGCATAGTCACGCAACACTAAGTGTGGTTGAATGTGATGTCAGATATACAGCAAAAAAAGTGAAAGCATTTTCTTTCCTGTGAAGCTTGCACTCCAAATTCTTGCGGAGGTCTTTATCTTTCGGTGCAGCAAACTGCGATGATGTAGCTCCACTCCGGTAGTCGGGGTGGCTGCCTGAATTGAAACAGTGCGAATTGTTATGCCTCTTCGCTATGTCGTGGTCTGCACGCGCCTAACATGCTTAGAGCACACGGTTCAGATGAGGAAGCACTATAACGTAATGCATGCTTCCAACTCCCACGACTGCCTTGTTCATGAACACCAGCAATACCAATACCCGGTATGCTGGAAACGCTCGTAAGCGTACCTTTCAAACGTGGAATATTTTCTGCTACAATGCAAGACGTGTTCATGCACGTGCGTCGTGCATCGGCGTTGAAACTACACACAGTCCACGTCCCGTAAAAAGCCACTGCATTTTTCACCGAGCGAATGATGATGGTTATGGCAAAGCGTCCATCAGTCCGTCCGTCGTTCCGTCTATCCATTTAGTCAGCACTCGAAATACCGCCATCTCGCATATTTTCGTCAGATATTCTTCATATACTGGAACCGCTACCCGGCGGACATTTCCAGTACTAAGCGAAAGGTGGCTACCAACTACTACTACTACTACAACAACAACAACAACAACAACTACTACTACTACTACTACTACTACTACTACATCGGGAACGCACAACCCAGGGCTTAAGATGCTTCGCCCACAAAACGTTGTATGAGAAGCTTGTGAATGGACCCGGGTATCCATGCGTCACGTGCACGTGCGCTAGGAGCTTACTTTCTGGCTTTCGCTAGCCCTCTATAACAGTAATTCATGTAAAGGCACGTCTCTACGACTTTGTGTGCTTGAATTCCTGTATATGTGTAAATGAAACATTCGTTCATTTGAATGCTGAGTGTTACTCAGTCGCTAGATTTAGTGCTTCGGCGTCGGTGCCGTCCATACCTCTACTGCACATAGTCGGCTCGTCTTGTGCCTTGTCTCGTCTCCCTCAAACGTGGGCACTGTAAAGGGCTGCCGGTGCACCAGGTGTGATCCCCAGCCACGCCACTACATTTCTCCCAGTTCACTATACCGGGAGCGAGTGGCAGCGTTGTGGAGACAACGAAAAAAGCGAGAAGTACATTCCCAGTTTCCATTTGTCCACAGAAATGACGTTGCCTGTGCAGAGTCGAACTTTCAAGCATGAAATTGAACAAGATCTACGATAATTCTCGGAGAAGTTCTCCGTTGTTCGAAGCCAGAACGGGATTATTGCGGACCAAGACGCACTGCGCCGAATACGAAGGCACAGACACGTTAAGTAGTGTGTATGGAGAGGGGAGGGAGTTGAGGGACAGTGAGGGCACAATAGACTTCATACGGATAGAAATAACCAGAAGGAGGCTAACTGATTGGTAGGTACAATCAAGGTGCGAGACGACTTTAATCGCTAAACACATAGCGACAGTACTATACTTCATGGCTACGTGGCATGAGCCTCAGCCCGATCGAAAGGGCACTGCCGGGTATATTCATCCATCCATCGCAGCGCCATCAACCGTTGATTTTGGAGCCTATATTCATTTGAGTGGAGAGGAGAACCTTTTTGCACGTGCTGGGGCGCGTCTATTAGGCATGCCTGCATGAAGAATACTTAGTTATCAGATTCGGCTGCACTTACTGCACGTAGTTCACGAAAGTCTCGAGCAATTGACATACCAGTTTCTCTAGTATTAGTGTAGCACGACACCAGGGCTATCGGTGCAGCGATTAAATTTAGGGCAAAAGTGCAGCCATACCATTTACGCTAGCGCTACTTGCACAAAATGAGAACTCGTGGGAAAGCTAGTGCTGAAGTGCCAATGAGCTTGTGCAGCACGATGCCAAATCGAGTGCAGTTGTGCATGTTACACGAGGTGCGCTCGCTGTATCGACGGCCACCGTGCAGCACCCTTGAAGAAGTGCAGAGAGTGTGGTGAAATCGAAAAGACCCTATACTCTATTTAATAGGCTGGTCGCGTGCATTTTCATCTGTGTCCTAATTGGTTGAGTGCCCGCACCACGAGATCATTCATATTTCAGTGGACCGAAGTTCAAATCCGGCTAAAGGAAGATAATTTTTTAACTTTTCTCAGATGTTGTTTTTTTTGTTGCTGCCTGATATCACTTAAACCACACTGCAGTGTTAAAGAAATGGTTTTGTTTGTTTGTATATTTAGAAGTTTCCGCTACCGTGATTGCTCCTTGCGGAATCCGATAAAAACACCTGAAAGTCGCCTGTGTCTAAGGAGTATCTTCTCATTTTAAAGCAATGACGTTCATGGTCAACACCGCGGAATTTCTTCATGATGACAAATACCAGACTGCCCAATCCAAAAAAAAAAAAACGCAAGCCTTGCGCGGAAAGCGCAGCACAGTCACAGTGAAAGCTGGAAGAGTGGCCCTTCAGAGCCTTTTCAAAGCACTCATTGGCTACCTACTGGAAGCACAGTTGCTTCATACCCAATAGATCATTATTAATAAATTTATTTCGATAGCTGGCCGGCATTCCGTATGCTATTTTTTGTCTTTCTGAGAAGTGTGGTATCCGCTAAACACTTGCAGGGAATTTTGTGCCAATTGTTCAAGCAGTGGCTGATGACGATTAGGAATTATGGCGGAAGTAGGCATGCGCCACAGTTAATAGGGCAACAAAAACAAGCATTTGTGATGGGTTGGTGTATTGGACTGCCCACTTCTTACACTTTCCGCATTGTGTGACGAGTGGTCGTTCTTTCGCTTTTTTAAATGCTTTATAAGCCATCATAAAGCGATTGGTTTCCAGACATAAAGCCTGCCTAACGCAAGTTTGACAAGTTACAAGCACCGGCGTGACTCAGTGGTAGAAAACTCGGCTGTCACCCAGCGGACCAGTGTTCGAGCCTCATTGTGTCATTGGTGCTGCGACGATTTTTTTTTCTAATTTTGCGCGATGTGGTTACGGACACCGCCGGCGATGGCGATGGCGGCGGACAACTGCGCGTGACCCAAGTTCTGATCTTATAACAGCTCTCGCTCCAAAAGCACATGTAGCAACATGATTTTTGAATGCCTGTACCTACAAAGCGACCTTGATGCAGGTGTCTAAAAATTTGACCTTACCAAGTTTATGTGATGCTCGAACCACTGTGGAGCGCCCGAACCACTGTGGAATGTCTATCACAGGCCTTACTGTGAATAATTTTCATTCACAGTTATACAAATGCGGTATGCTACCCCTAATTTTTTCTACGATCTCCACAAAGTATGTATGAAACGGAGATATCCAAGTTGTCGTCAGGATTCTTTACTGTACCAGCAGCAAGCCACCTTTTTCACTATATATCGGATCTTGAAGATCCGAAGACAGCCCAGGTCAACACGCTTTATGAATGGTATTTATGGTTTCATCAACCTATGAGTGCGGAAAGTATTGCTCCGTGTTTCGTCGGTGTAAATTGGTGGCCTACATTGGCGCCGCAAATCCATAATCTGATGCAACTAGTGGTGTTGGGACTGCACAATGTGTGTGGCTTTTATGAGGAGTGCATTTCGGGGCCACTTCTTTTATCAGAAGTCAAGCTTCGTCAACATCCTGTGCATAGTTGCCGTTGACGAGGATAGCAGCTCGCTGTCCTCTTCGAAGTGAGGTGTAAGCTAGGTGATGGTATGAATCTAATTTCTGTTACAGCAACTCTGCACAGGCCTTAGCAGCACTCGCAGATCCTAGTTGTCCAGCTCGCGCTGGCGTCCTATCTCACCACAACGATTCTTCGATGGCAACACTCTGCCCGCCTTTTAGGTGCGAATGCACGTTATAAGCGACCCTGAATTCGCCGTCCACGATGCACCTCTTTCTCTCCCCTAGCAACGGCGCGAGGAGTGGAGCGGAGCGTCTGCAGCAACGGCGCAGCGACGTCACACACCACGTGATTGCACGCGCTCCACCCTCCGCTCTTTGGCTGCGCGCGCCCGCGCAGCTACGACTTGCTCGAGATCGACAAGTCGTCATAGGTATGGTTCCATCGCAGGTATCAACCTCGACTGCGATACCTCCAACAACGAGTACAACGCAATTGAATGCGAGCATTGCAAACATCATTGAAGATGTCGCACCAGCTGAAGACAAGGCAGCGCGGCGAAGGGCCTCTGATGCCGAGCGCAAGTGGGCGGAGCGGGCTGCAGACATAAACATCATCATAGTGTGAATTTACTCTCACATTTACGCGTAAACTCACCAAAATTTCCCAAGAGGTTCTAATGGTTCCTGGGAATCACAATGTTATCACACGGGGGAGTTAACCTTAACTCACTAGCGAATGCCAACGGATTTTAACTTTACTCCCCCTCATAGCATCACCCCGTGCATTCGCACTTAACCGTGTTCACCTTCGGGAAAACGCTTGGGAGTTTTTGAAACGCTTACGAGTGAGTACAAAATCCGCTCGCCCACCTTTGTTAGGTAAAGAGTACTCTTAAAGGCGAAACTCATGCTGGCTCTATCTTTGCCCTCATTCAGGAGAACTTATAGAATGGGCAATGCTAGCATATCCGCCTGTTTCGGGTAAATTTAAATTTTCGAAGAACGCCGTAAACTAGACGCTAGTACGCTCGCGGAAGCCATATTAGCCAAGGATGGCGCACCACTTTTTACAGCCTCCGCATTGTGTTTTTGACCAGCGTTCGTTTGCCCGCTTGCCATATATATCAATGCTTTTTTGAGAATGCTAAAAAGTCAGTGCCCAGTCAGTGCAAAGATGTTTGGCATACTTTCAGCACAATTTGTGAACGCATTAGGAACCATTTATTTGTTGTTGTTGGCAAAACATTGCAATAACCATGCACAAATGCACTTATTGTCGTTGATATACAAAGAAATACACGCTCAATGAGTGTGCTATTTTATAGTTTGCTTGGATACTGCCGCCGTGCACCCGGTAGCTTCCACAGCGCTGCAAGCAGCTTGTGAGATGGAATGTACATTATTCACGTCATAGAGCAAACAAATTCGGCTTTACCATTCTGCTAGGAAAAGTAGTCTAGCTGCCGCTATTTCCCAATTGCCCTGACTAGTTATCAACTGTCTCGCAGGAAGGCTGGTTTTACAATTATGAAAACGTATACTTAGGCTTGCTGACTATTAACAGGAGAACCATGGCACTACTCTAGCTCACAGCTTCAGCTCAGAAAAACTAGTTCAATATTTTGTATACAGTAAGTCTCTGGGCAGTAAGTCGCCAACTGACGTACAAGACTAGTCAGAAAGACCTTCACTATTGAGCGTCTGTGAAAACGGCGCTATGCTCGCAGTAGGTTCAGACTCAGACAAATGACAGGGAATACGCGTAGTAGAAATGCTCAGTAATGTACTGGCATGAAGGTTGTCCGCAACTGCCTTTTCTGAATGAGTAGTCTCTTTTACAAATACTCGGAAACTGATTCGTTTGTGTCTCGCCGTCTTTTGCAGCTAAATGGAGATCTCTGTTTGCCAAGTACACCAACAACAACTACAACAGTGAAGGCTCGTTACTTATTGAGGGACCTGCGCTGACGATTTTCACAGCCATGCTGGACACACCTGGAATGGGCCAGGCCGGTGTGAATAACATATTATTCTGGAACGTCTTCTTGCAGATGCTTAATTATGCAGACCCGGCATGGGTCAATCAAGGCTATGAAATACCCACGGAAGCTTGCTACTATCACGTTGCTCGAGTATTGAAAGAAGCGCTGGTAACACCCTACCTACAAACACGTGCGTATATGCATTGGTTATATGTTGACTATTGCTTTCAACACGCGTGCCTTAATTTCCGATATATATATATATATATATATATATATATATATATACACTTCGAGAATAGTTTCTTCGAGAAAGAAACTCCGACCATCTATTTCATCTATATATATATAAATATGTATATATATATATATATATATATATATATATATATATTATGAAAGAATAGTATACTTAAGGGCTCGTTGTTTCGTGTTCGACACAACGTTATTGAGATACAATAGACGATAATGCCAAAAAATATAGCGTAGCTATTAGACCAAACTGTAATGTCAATGTGAAGAAACAAAAGTGCGTGAAAAGTTGACTTGCCGTGAGCAGGGACATAACCTGCGACTTTAGAATAACGCGTTCAGTGCTCTACCAAATGAGCTGCCATGGTGGCTATCCCCTCAGCCCCTTCATTGAGTATATATGAGAAATAAACTTGGGAGTGTCAGTCAACACAACCAGTAGCCATGGTGGATATATATATATATATATATATATATATATATATATATATATATATATATATATATATATATATATATATATTATTTATATATATATTGTCAGCAAAGACGGCGTTCGACCCGACCCCGGCAAGGTTGCTGCCGTAATTAGTTTTCTAGGTCCGCGCAATCAAAAACAATAGCGAAGTATCGTGGGCCTGACGTCTTACTTCCGCTGCTTCATCCGTCACTTTGCTGCCATTGCGGGGCTGTTACACAAGCTTGTGACGTCAGAACGAATTTCACGTGAACTGACAAGTGCGAGTGTGTTTTCCAAGCCCTTTTGCGTGCTTTGACATCAGACCCCGTCCTCCGTCACTTCGATGAGAGTTCATCCACTTTCCTGCACACAGATGCCAGCGGCCACAGAATCGGTGCTGTCCTCCTTCAGCACGACGACACTTTACGTGAGAGAGTGGTTGCGTATGCCAGCCGCGCACTAACACCTGCGGAGCAGAACTACTCGATAACAGAGCAGGAATGTCTCGCTGTTGTTTGGGCCATCCAGAAATTTTGACCTTATTTGTATGGACGCCACTTCACTGTGGTTACCGACCACCATGCCTTATGCTGGTTGTCCTCACTGAAGAATTTGTCTGGACGCCTCGGTCGCTGGATACTGCGTTTGCAAAAGTACACTTTTGACGTTGTGTACAGGTCCGGCAAACAGCATCAGGATGCTGACGCTCTCTCTCGCTGCCCTCTGCCACTTTCATCTCCAACCACGCATCCTCCATGCCCCTCAGGGGATCAAGCGGCTTCCTCTTCACTCACGTTATCACCCATGGCAGTTGCTGGGTGACTACCATTAAACAGCAGCGCCCAGTTTACCGCGTACCAACGTGACGACCCCTACTGTAACCGCATCATCGGATACTTGAATGGCTCGCATTCTCCACCTAATGCCAGACTACGTCGTCAGCTACGGCTGTTCAAGCTAGAGAACAATGTCATGCAGCTCTATACTTTAAATGCGGATGGGCATTGGTGGGTGCCAGTACTTCCTCGTTTGCTGCAAAAACAAGTTCTCGAAGCATTGCACGACGACCCATCAGCTGGACACTTAGGATTTTAAAAGACCTACAACCGCGTTAGGAGCCTTTTCTTCTGGCCTGGTCTTTCTACCTTTGTGGCTAATTATGTCGCTTTTTGCGCACTTTGTCAACGCCGGAAACGACCAGCTTCAGCTCCTGCTGGCTTATTACAACCCATTCCATGTCCCGACACACCTTTTGTCGTTGTCGGAATAGACCTCGTCAGGCCACGTCTTGTAACGCCAGCGGTCCACCGCTGGATCATCACAGCCGCCGACCACCTCACACGATACGCGGAGACCGCTCCTCTACGTACTAGCTCTGCCTCAGACGTTGCCGCCTTCTTTTTAAAAGCCATTTTGTTGCGTCATGGTGCACCTCGCGCGTTGTTGAGTGACCGAGGCAAGGCCTTCCTGTCGACAATTTTCGACGAAATCCTAAAAACTTGTGGCACAGATCATAAGACCACATCCGCTTACCACCCGCAGACAATAGGGCTAACAGAGCGATTCCACCGGACTCTAATCGACATGATATCTATGTACATCACACCGAACCACAATAATTGGGACAAAATCTTGCCGTTCGTAACATTTGCACACAACACCGCTGTTCAATGAACCACCGGGTATTCACCTTTCTTCCTCGTCTACGGTCGTGCGCCGACATTCACCATTGACGCCTCTTTCTTCAATAAAACGATAAAAACGTCCACGACTACGCCAGAACATTTCGTCTCCAGGCTTGCTGAGGCACGGCAACGTGCTCAACTCAACACGGAGGCCAGTCAAGAAGACCGCAAGGAACGCTATGACAGCTTTCGTCGAGACGTCACCTTCCGTCCTGGAGATGAAGTACTACTTTGGACGCCTGTTTGCATACCCGTATTGTGTGAAAAGTTTCAGTCACGCTTTCTAGGACCTTACGTTGTTTGTGAACGAACATATCCTGTCAATCACCTTGTCACTCCTGTCGAGGGTTCCTCGTACCGTCGTTACCGTGCCTCCGAGATAGTCCACGTTTCACTTCTTAAACCCTTTGTGTGCCGTACCTTTCCCGCCTATGTCTCGGCCGGGCCGGCCGCTCAAGTGCGCGGGTAAAATAAGTGTGAGCATTATTTGCGCGTGCCATCTTTTCATCTGTACATACTCATCATCCCCAGTCAAGTTTAGGCTGTGGGGCACATACTCGAGTCAACAACAAGGAGAGTCTTGAGTGTACTTGACGCCATCTTACAATATATATATATATATATATATATATATATATATATATATATATATATATACTTTTTTATAAGAAACAACTTTCACAACTTAGCGGTTGCCCTAATTTCATTTCCAAAGGTTTCGACCGGTGGACCAGTCTTCGTCAGTGTTTCTGAACAAGAAGTGGCTTGTTCGAAAATATATTTATATTTGAGCGCGAAAAGAGACAACACCCGATCTCTGGGCCAGCTTCTCTTTATCACACTCGACCATGACTGCGCCGCGAGGAATAGCCGACAATGATTTTGGTGAGCCCTGGCTAAATCTGGGTGTTCGGTTCCGGCCATGCTGTACCTCTACTTGAAGATCTCTGATTGTGTTTGCTGGTGGGTAGAATTGGCTTTGTCGTTGGGGTTGAGCTCGTCCATGGTGCAGCACCTTCTGACGAATCGCGGACGAGAATTCTGTGGGCAGTCCTGACTGCATCACTATGGTCGCAGAATCCCGGAACGCCCGTCTTTGTCTAGCGACATTCGGAAAAACACGGCAGAAAATAGTTCATGTAGCGACAGAACAAGCAAACCTACGGGGCCGTTTTTGCATTCTTGACTAGGTCCAGGGACATCTTCGTCTGCGATAAGACGTCTGCATGGGGTGAGGTTTCCACATAACCTGTGCAATGTCCTGTGCTCTTGCAGAGTTGTTGTGGGAGAAGATGGTGGGAGATCCTTGTTGGGAGTAATTTCATTATAATTTTGCTTGTGCTGTGTAATCTCAGACTTGAGAAGGATGTTGCTGACTTAAGGAAAGTCTGTTAGGAAGCGGTTAAGGCACTTATGTCCGGTCAATGAAGGCCTCTCAAGTAGGTACACTTTCGTTCTTTGAAAGAGGATATCAACAGATTGCGTGGCCAGGCATGTCCTAGGTGTTAGCACATCCAGAACGACATGAGCTGGTGCCTCAAAATGGTCAAGCTGTGCCGAGATGAAAGCAGCTTTTCTGATAAGTTTGTATAGCAAACTCTTTCGACCATTGAAAGTGATGTCCAGCGATGTCCTGGCACAGATGCCTGAACACAGCACACGTTTCGCCTGGTATTTATACTGTGAAGAAGATTTGCCTGCAGCAAGCAGCATCGCCAACTCCCGGCTCTTTCAGCTCGTGCTTCGGTTGATTGCTGTGCCAATCTCTGGGACGGCTTTTCACGCTGTCTCGTCGCTGTCCTTAGCGGCTAATAAGCCTCTTCACATTTGGTGAAGTGTGCTGTTTATCCCCGTCACTAAACGCTGGAGCTGCGAAGTCACACGCTTCCGCCCGTCATGACTGACAACGCCACTCCATCGGCGCCTTCGCCCCAGTTTAACATCCCTGGCCACCCTAGGCTACGGGACCCGAAGGTCTTCAGCGGTGCGGATGGGACTGACGTCGAAGACTGGCTCGGGCAGTACGAACTGGTGAGCGCCAATAATAGGTGGGATGAAGCCAACAACGTGGGCCACGTCATATTTGATCTCACTGGCGTCGCCGAGTTGTGGTTTAACAACCACAAACACAATATCTCGACATGGAGCATCTTCAAGACGTCATGTGCTGAGGTGTTCAGTCGGTCGACTGTCCGCAAGCAGCGGGCAGAACAGCGCTCTCGCGTCCGCTGTCAGCAGACTGGTGAAAGCTGTACCAGCTACATCGAGGACGTCGTCGACCTTTATCGACGTGCGAATGACAATATGCCCGAATCTGACAAGGTCAAACACATCCTTAATGGCATCGACGATGGCGCATTTTGAAATTTTCTTGGCTAGGGATCCGAGCACCGTTTCCGAAGTCGTCAGCTTGTGTCAGAGCTACGACGAGTTGAAGTAGTAACGCACTCTGACTTGGTAGCCTCAGCGTGGTGGTGAGTAACTGTCCAGTTTCGACACCATGCCTGACAATTCACTGCTTTTTCTGCAAGTCCGAGCCCTCGTCCGTGAAGAAGTCACCCACCAACTTTCACTGGTGTCTTTACTCATGAGATCACCCCCCACCTACCTGTCCCGCTTCGCACTACGATTTTGGAAGAGGTTACCCAAGCTGTTCCCCTTGCGCACCACGAGCCGCCACTATCTAGCCGTGTTCACTGCCCGCGTGTCGCGCAGCCGGTAGGCACTCCTGTCGCCTATCTGACAGCCATGCAGCCTGTGGCCGCGCCCCTAACGTATGCAGTGCAGACTGTGGCTCCTCCTGTCGCCTGTTCGCAAGCGATGCAGCCTGAAGCAGCACCGCTCACATATGCAGACGCTGTGCGCAGGCTTCCGCAACCACCCTACACCACGCGCTCACAGCCCACGTACCCGGCTGCTTATACTGCACCTAGGGCGGCACCACCAGTCACCAATCCTTGGAGAACGCCCTATAACCAACCCTATAACCAACCGATATGCTACGCCTGCTTCACTCCCTGACACGTTTCCCGCTACTGCCGCTGTCGAACTCAGACGTTCGGCGACTATGCCCGATCGTCGCAACCCTGTATCCAAACCTTCGTCCAATACGGGCCGGTCTCGTCACCTCGCTACGCGCTTCCTAACGACCACGACTTCGTAACGCCGCGCGCACTCACTCATCGTCGGCGACCGCCCTCCCCCATGCGTTGCCGTGCCGAACCCTCTGACCAGAAAAACTAAGCACCGCATTTCAAGAGGCAAGAACTGCGCCATTTAAGGAGCGAAGCTCCTTATGGCGTGGCTTGGGCGTCCCTCGTATGTAACCACCAGTGGCACATACACGAAATAGGTATAGGTATAATAGGGGCGTGGAACCGGCAGTGCAATGGCAGTGCCGTTCACGCATGTTCTGCTTCTTGTGCAGGTTGCATATAGTTCCGGGGTGCTTTCAACGGACCACGCTGTAAACTACGGCATTATCGTCGACGTCGCCGAAGGATTCACAGGCAACAGCGAGAAAATCTGCGAAGCGCTCAATTGGGAACCGCTGACGCCCACTGCAGCCGAATCCGACATGTGTCCAGCAGCGGGATTCACAGGCAACAGCGAGAAAATCTGCGAAGTGCTCAATGGGGAACCGTTGACGCCCACTGCAGCTGAATCCGACATGTGTCCAGCAACAGTCTACGAACCTTGGTTCACCGCTATCACCGCCCTACAAAAGACGATCGACTGCAGTGCATCTTTGGGGCGTGGAACCGGCAGTGCAATGGCAGTGCCGTTCACGCATGTTCTGCTTCTTGTGCAGGTTAGTGAATGTTCCCTTTGTAGACAATTTGCTCTTGTTATCCAGCCGGTTCCACCCCATATGTTGTATAACTGTGTGCGCGTGCATTCCGATGCTGGAAACCGCTCAAAGCGTCGGATTTTGCTGCTGCGTCGTTTTTGCTTTTATTTTTTGTTATTAATTCTCTGCGGGGATATCGAAACGAATCCTGGCCCTGTCGTTGATGCGACGCTACAGAAAATTTTGGATGGGCAAAACGCGATTGTTCGAAAGCTTAATACCATTGAAGCGAACCAAGCGGAACATAAGGCTGCTATAAATGACTTGAGTGAACGAGTGTCGTCAATGGAAGGAAAAATGTCAGTGCTGTCAAAATTAGAAGCCGCTATCACTGAGTGTACTGCGCGCTGTAATACCCAGCACGGGGTGATACAGTTGCTTCAAAATAAGATTGATGATCTTGAAAATCGTAGTAGACAGCATAACTTGGTATTCTACGGCATACCTGATACAAGTGTCCGCGAATCTTGGTCACAATCTGAATCGCTTGTGAAAGAAGTATGCTCGACAAAATTACACGTTAACCCCGAAACGATAGAAAAAGCTCATCGGCTCGGGAACTTTCGAGAGGGAAAAACGCGGCCCGTGATCGCAAGGTTCGGGTCATTGAAAGAAAAGCACCTGATTTTAGGAAAGGCCAAGAATTTGAAAGATACAGGTATCGGTATGTCGGAAGACTTTTCTGAACCAGTGCGAAAGAAAAGGCGAATTTTGTGGCAGTTTGCTAGAGAAAATAGAAGCGGGGACGCACGAGTACAGCTAAAACACGATACCCTTCACATGGACGGCATCAGGTACACTTACGATGATACCTCAGGCAAGGTTGTGCAGTGTAAGTGACCGACTAAGTTCTTATGCTCTTCACTTTCTTTTTTGTTAGTAAACTGTAGGAGCATTAAAAATAAAGTTGACATATTCGATGACTTAGTGCGCATGACCAAACCAAGTGTAGTTATCGGTACTGAATCATGGCTGAATGAAGACGTGGCAAACACCGAGGTATTTCCAGATAACTTTACTTGTTACAGGAAAGACAGGAACTATCATGGAGGTGGTGTATTTATCTTGGTAGATCAGCGCATTCCGTCTATAGGCATAAGCACTACAGACGATACGAGTGAAGCTGTTTGGTGTCAACTTAAGCTCTCGAATGGCAAATCACTATCAGTCTGCTCTTTTTATCGACCGCCAACTGGTTCAACTAAGGAATTAAGTGAATTCACTGCTACAGCTACAAAAATCGCCTCTGATTACGTCGTTGTAGGTGGGGATTTTAACCTGCCTGATCTCGACTGGAATGAGCAACCAATAGCTTCTGGAAGTTCTCTTAGTTTTAAATCTGAAATGGCTGATTTCATGAACCTCTTGTCTTTAAAACAGACAGTGTTGAAACCAACTCGAGGAGGTCATATCCTTGATCTAGTTTTCACAAATATGCCAGAAATGGTAGAAAACACTGAAGTATTACCAGGGATAAGTGACCACGAGGTTGTGCTAAGTGAGATAAATATGAAACATACGAGTGCTTACAGTGAAAGGAGTCGGTGCATGTACAATTACGCGAAGGCTAATGTCCAAGGAATCAACACTGCATTGGAGGCATATTTCATTGTTTTCGAAACACTTGCCGATGATTATTCAGTAGAAGAGCTGTGGAATTTGTTTAAAGACAAGATTCTAGAGCTGAGAAACCGATTTGTTCCGACATGGGTGCTAACCAGAAGGCGTAATAAAAGTAAACCATGGTTTTGTAGAGAACTCGACGTATTGGTCAAGCGTAGGCAGAGAATTTACCGTTCATTTAAAAGAAATCCCTCGGAAGAGAACTCTTGCAAACTGAAGCTGGCAACGCGTGAAGTAAATAATGCTACAGTCGAAATGAAAGTAGCCTACTTTAAAACAATTGAACGTAAAATAACGCAAAACCCGAAAGAACTTTGGAGGTATATCAAACGAAACAAGAAGACAACATTTCAATTCCCGCTTTGACCAGCGGTGATATTACCGTGAGCGATGCGACAGAAAAGGCTAAGTTGTTCAATTTATATTTTACGTCAGTGTTCTCAGCCGCTACTGACCCCCAAAAAGACTTGAAATTGTTGGTACACGAATCCACATCCATGCCTGATGTAGTACTTGACGCTCGTGGCATTGAATTACTACTTAGAGATCTAGATTGTGCGAAAGCAGTGGGTCCTGATTGCTTGCCTAATTTTATGTTGAAGTCTTCTTCCCATGCAGTGTCTATGTACTTGAAAGTTATTTTTGAAAAATCGTTAAAACAGAGTTCTCTCCCAACTGATTGGAAAATAGCGTCTGTTGCTCCTATACATAAATCTGGCCCGCGCAATGCTGTGAATAATTACCGCCCTATCTCACTCACTTCTGTGTGCAGTAAAATTCTTGAACATATTTTATATACTGCGATTGTAAAGCACATAGATAGTAATTCCCTATTCAACTCTAACCAGCATGGATTTAGGCAGGGGCTATCATGCGTCACACAACTGGTAGAGTTCACACATGTTTTAGCAGCAGCACTGGACGACAAATTTTCGGTCGACTGTATTTTCCTCGACTTTCAAAAAGCGTTCGACACTGTATCACACTTCTTATTGCTGAAAAAACTAACCAGCTTTAATATTAATCACCAAGTTATTGCATGGATTGCTGAATATCTACATGAGAGGCGACAATATGTAGTTGTAAACGGCGAACAGTCTTAAATAACTAGTGTTACGTCAGGGGTACCTCAGGGATCAGTTCTGGGACCATTACTTTTCTTATTATATATAAATGACATTAACGAAAACGTACAATCCCATATTAGGCTATTTGCAGACGACTGCATTTTATATCGTCAGATTACCTCTGAAACTGACTGCTCCGTAATCCAAAACGACCTATGTGCAATATACGCGTGGTGCCAGCGATGGGAAATGAAACTGAACCTTAAGAAAACTGTATGCATGAGGTTTTCCAGAAAAAGAAACCCAGGTGAATTTGAGTACACAATAAACAGCTCTCCGGTAAAAATGGTGCGCGAATACAAATACCTAGGTGTTTTCTTTTGCCCCTCTCTATCATGGAATCGGCATGTGGATTACACTGTAAATAAAGCTTGTCGGAGCTTAGGATTCTTAAAAAGAAACACACGTGCTTTTCCACAGCAAACCCGAAAGGTACTATACAAAACATACGTGAGATCAGTACTGGAGTACGCATGTTGTGTGTGGGACCCTGCAACATCATCAAATAAAGAAAGATTAGAAAAAGTTCAGTCTATGGCGGCGAGATATGTGTTTAATGCACCTATGTACGACAGACAATTCAGTGCGACGGAAGCTAAGCTGAAGTTAAAATGGAAGTCTCTGCAGCACCGAAGGGCATCGTTTCGACTGAAGCTATTGCACAGCATATTTTATTCTCATACTCGAATTCCCTGTGACGCATACATAAGCCGGCCTCACTACATTTCAGCCCGCAAAGATCATGAACACAAGATAAGAGAATATAAATGTAATACATCGTCCTTCAGCAACTCTTTTTTTCCGAGAACTATCAGTCAGTGGAATCGACTTCCTCCCACAATCGTAGAAATTTCTTCAACGGATGCGTTCTTTTCTGCAATAAAAATGATTGAATCTTTGGACCGCTAAGCCCTGTAGACTACGTGTGTGCGCCTGGCAGTCGCCATGATCTATACGGTATCTTGGTTGTAAGCTATGTTGTTTTGTTTTGGTGTTAATTTGCCCTTGTGCTAGACGAATGCTGCACTTTGTTTTAATTATCATGAGATTTTCATCAATTTTTGTGGTTTCTGCATTTCTTTTTTTTTCCTAATACATATGACTTTTCTGACGCATCTGTGCTCGGTGCAACTGTGTATGTTTTTGTGTTTTGGAAATCTACTTCTTTTCTCTTTTTTACTTATGTGAATGCAATTATGTGAACTTATGTGAACCTGCAATTTTCATGTTCTTTTCTGTACCCCCCCCCCCACTATAATGCCTGTATGGGCGCTGTGGGTACTAATTAAATAAATAAATAAATAATAAATAACACTTGACCTCCAAGGAGGTGCCAGTGAGAGATTTCTTCTGTGCTTTGTTTAACAATAAAATATAGTGCTCAATGTACATGCCAATGACTGCTAATGGGGAATGAGAGACATGAGCATTCGGCTTTCAGTCAACGCGCACGCTGCGATCCCCTTTAGCAGCCATTGGCATGTACATTTTGCACTATCGGACAAGAAAGGGATGCTACATTATACTCGCTGGGTGTAACCTCCTTAGCTTTAGAAAGGTTTAGCGAGCGTTGAGCCGCAGTGCCATGAATACAATGAACTTGTATATACCATGAATGAACTCAAGGTGGTTAAAAATGAGAAGTAGATACGAAGCGCAAGCCGTAAGAAAGTAAAAGCCGAATTCTCCTGTCTCTCATTTCTCATTAGCAGCCATTGGCATGTGAATTAAGCCCTATCTGACAGAGAAAGGTTGCTACGTTATACTCGCTGGGCGTAACCTCCTTGGTTTTCGAAAGGTTTAGCGAGCGTTTGGTAGCAGTGCCATGAAAACAGTGAACTAGAATATACCATGAACTCGAGGTGGTTAAAGGTGGGAAGTGGACCCAAAGCGCAGGCCGTAAGAAAATGTGCGTGTGCCACCTCTCGTTTAGTCCTTGGAATGTCCGCTGGATGGCGGTGCTTCTATATGGGGAATATATGATAAAAAGATGGGAGATGGTGGGACTTGGAGTGTTGAATAGATGAACGAACGGACACACGAACAGATGCATGGATAGACACATGAACGGACGCAGGGACGGATGCACGAAAGAACGCAGGGACGGGCGCACAAACAGACGCATGGACGGTCACACAGACGGACGCATGGACGGACGAATGCTTCGCCCCACTCTCCATCATTCACTCCGTGGATATGCTGCCATTTTTTTTAACTGTCTAAGCCCATGCCCCTCTCCTGCTGAAGTGATCACAGTAACTGTTGAAGTTTATTGTACTTTCGTTCTTGTGAACACCAGCTTTGATATGTAGAGCTTAACGTCCCAAAACCACCATCTGATTATGAGAGACGCCGAAAGTGGAGAGCTCCGGAAATTTTACCCAACTGGGGTTCTTTAACGTGCACCTAAATCTGAGCACACGGGCCTACAACATTTCCGCTTCCATCGGAAATGCAGCTGCCCCAGTCGGGATTTAATCCCGCAACCTGTGTGTCAGCAGCCGAGTACGTTAGCCACTAGGCCACCGTGGTGGGCCTTTGAACAGCGGCGCCAATGTTTCTGTTACTGCCGCTAATCTCTGCCGTTTATTACGCAAAGTTATGACGTCGCTTTCGAGACTGTCGCTTCACACCGCAAGCGCACAGCAAGTATCGCCTCTCACAGCCTGCACTGCAAGAGTATCCAGCGAAGGATTTTTTTACATTTATTACATTTCTTTACAGTTATTGTCCTCGCTGTATGTTCGCATGCCGTCATCCTCGGGTGCGACTTCCTTTCCCGCCGTAAAGCTGTCATCGACTGCGCACGCGCTGAAGTCGTGTTTTCATCCTTGTGTGATGTCCCATTACTTGGCACTCTTCATCAGCCGCCGAAGTTGTTCGTGCATGAAGATACCGATATTTTACCTGAAACGTTCGCCCTTGTTCCCGTTTCATGTAACGCCTACACTGACGTACAGTCTTTTTTACGCCTTCCGATATCCTTACGAGTCGTCGAGCTATGCCGCTGCCTTTCGCAACAATTGACCTTGCCGTCGGAAGAAGCAATGTATTCATACTCAATCAGCTTTGCACACCTGTCACTTCGCTGAGAGAAAATGTCTTGGCCGCGTGCTGAATCTTGACCCTTCGCCTTTAGTTAATCTCCCGGATGACTACTGCGACCACCCAAAAGAACTGTCAGCAGTCGAGAAATCATCCAAAGATACGTTTTCCAGTGCCATCGCCGCCACCTTCACTTTAACTGAACTTGCCGACCTGCTCAATCTTCTGCATGAGCTCCGGGATCCTTTCAATGTGTCACAACCTCAACTAGGCCACACGTCACGAGACGAACATTATGTTGACACCGGCCTACACCAGCCACTGCGTCAAAGACTATACCGTGTCTCCACTGAAGAGCACCGTATCATCATCGATCAAGTCAAAAAAATGCTTCGTAGAGACGTTATTCGACCATCTCACAGTTCCAGGGCGTCTCCTGTCGTCCTGGTGCGTAAGAAAGACGGATCTATTCGATTTTGCGTGTACTACCACTGTTTGAATAAGATAACCCGCAAGGGCGTCTATCCTTTGCCGCGCAATAATGACGCCAATCACACCCTTCACGGAGCGGAATTCTTCTAGTCGCTAGATTTGCGCTCTGGCTACTGGCAAGTCCCAATGGCTGAAACCGATCGACAAAAAGAACTGCATTTATTACACCTGACAGACTATACCAGTCTAACGTCATGCGCTTTGTGCTTTGTAACGCGCCTGCTACATTCGAACGACTTATGGATAATACGCTACGTGGCCTCAAGTGGAATATGTGCCTCTGCTACCTCGACAATGTCGTGGTTTTCTCGCATGTCTTTCGCTACGCACTCCATGGTATCAGGCAAGTTTTGACTTGTCTGACCAACGCTTGCCTGCACCTTAACTGGACAAAATGCCGCTTTGCCGCGAGCTCGTCATCCTAGGCCACGTCGTGTCCAAGCACGGCATAATACCTAACCCAGCAAAACTTCGAGCAGTCGCAGAATTTTTTAAACCGACGACCATGAAGGAACTTCGCAGTTTTGTAGGCCTATGCTCTTATATCTGGCGCTTTGTTCACAATTTCGCATCCATCATGTCACAATTAACCCAGCTTTTTCGCGTTGACGTGAACCTCTCCTCCTGGTCCCCTGCATCTACCGTTGCCTTCACTATTCTGCGCCTTCTGCTCGCCTACCCACCTATTCTTCGCCACTTCGTCCCGACGGCTCCTCTCAGAGTGCACACCAATGCCAGCGGAGTCGGGCTAGGCGGTGTCCTCGCTCAACGAAAGCCCGGCAATTCAGAATACGTTGTAGCCTACGCTAGCCACACTCTGACGAAAGCCGAAACTAAATACAGCGTGGCAGAAAAAAATGTTTGGTTCTGGTGTGGGCGCTTGGAAAGTTCCGGCCGCACTTATACGATTGATTGATTTGTGGGGTTTAACGTCCCAAAACCAACATATGATAATAAGAGACGCCGTAGTGAAGGGCTCCGGAAATTTCAACCACCTGGGGTTCTTTAACGTGCACCCAAATCTGAGTACATGGGCCTGCAACATTTCCGTCTCCATCGAAAATGCAGCCGCGAAAGCCGGAATTTTATCCCGCGACCTGCGGATCGTACTTATACGACTGCCCGTAGGATCTAGTAACTGATCACAACGCGCTTTGCTGGCTCTCCACGCTGAAACGCCCTTCTGGCCGCTTTGCGCGATGGGCACTCCACATCCAAGAGTACGATATTCGCATCGTGTACCACTGCGGACACAAACACTCTGACGCTGACGCCCTGTCCCACTCACCTTTACCACCTGATCTGACGTGCAGAAACACTTGCCTCGAGACCTTGTCATCGCTAAATTTTGACTTGATTGCCACCGAACAACGTCGCGACCCGTGCATCACATCTCTTCTCGAATATCTATCCGGCACGCCCAACCTTCCGATATCTCGATTCCTTTGACGTCAAGCTTTCCAGTTTGCAATCCGCGATCAACTTCTTCATCGACGCAACTACGCTCCCGATGGCCACCAGTGGCTACTGGTCATTCCACGCACTTTATGATCGCAAGTATGCGCTTCTCTCCACGACGATCTACAATGTGGCCACGCCAGGGTGTTCAAATCATATGAATGCCTTCGCCATCACTATTACTGGCGCGGCATGTACAATTTTGTACGCGAATTTGTGCAGTGCTGTCCTGACTGCCAGCGACACAAATCAATACCGCTACTTGCGACTGGCGAATTGCAGCCGCTTCCATGCCCTGCCAAACCATTTCATCGCGTTGGCGTTGGCCTCTACGGCTCCCTTCCATTGACACCAGATGGCAATCGGTGGATTATAGTGGTTGTCTGTGGTGTAGTAGAGTGAAGTGGTGGTGTCGGTGAAGTGTAGTGGCACCGTACTGTCATGTACAACGTGCTCGGAGGCGATGGCAGCGGTGCTTCTCAATTGAGCGGCGGAAAGATGATAATGACGTTTGCGCAAAACGTCACGCATGAAACTGCGGCCCGCCAAAAAGAAGAGGAAGTTTGCGCGAAACGTTGCGCTGCAGCCAATGCACGAGAGGGAAGAAGAGGAAGACCATTCGAGAGCAGAACGAGATCGAGCTGGCTGGAGTGCAGATCCTGGGTGTCGCGCGACTGCGGTGTCGGGTTGCGGACCCAACCGCGTTAAATCAGGCAAGGCCAGGACACTCCAGCTGCCCACGGTGTACTCGGAGGTACGCGGCCTTCCAGAGTTCCGGCCGTGACTGATCAAGGTCACGTCCCAGGTGTCCGGGCTTCGACTCTAAACCCAAACCACCCGTAGAGGGTGGAACCTTCCGCGTGGTGATCATCTCCTCGAGACGAGCCAGCATCGGCAAGCGGCCGCAGTTCTTGCTAAGGCAAGGGCTACCTCGTCTTCCGCCAAACGTCACCGTGCTGGTCAGCGCGTGACTCCACCTGCTGAGACATCGCCAGCGCCGCCACCACAACCTACCAAGCCAACGCCACCATCAACGCCACCGGTGATTGTTCATTTTTATAAACATTCTAGCTGGACAACGTTTAGGACAAGTTTCAGTTTTTCTGCTTAGACTCGGTGTCTGTACATCGAAACTTCATCTTTTTTTGTTAATTAGACCTAAAGTTTCTACTTTTCTTTCCACACCTTAAACGGCTTCGTCATATCTTAGTTCCGAAGCTGTCCCTCCCAGCAACAATTTATTCAATCGTAAACCTGCATCACATGGTCGACTATCTAACACGCTATGCCGAAACAGCCGCTTTGCCGAGCGCTACTGCTCAGGATATCGCCTTTTCCATTTTACGTCACTTTATCCTTCGGCATGGCGCACCTCGAGAGCTTCTAAGTTACAGAGGCCGTGCCTTCCTCTCCGAGGTCGTCGAAGCTCTTGTTGCGGAATTCCATGTCATTAATCGGAAAACTGCAGCCTACCAACCGCAGACTAAAAGGCTAACGAAACGGTTTAACCACACGCTAGGTGATATGCTCTCTATTGATGTACCATGTAATCATAGCAACTGGGACCTTGTTCTCCCATACGTCACATTCGCATATGATACTGCAATAAAAACAACCACGGGATTTTACCTTCCTTTCTTCTTTACGGACGCGAGCCTTCCCATACAATCAATACTCCACTTCCCTTCCGCCCTGATGCTTCCGAGTGTCCACCTATCTCCGATGCTGCTGTACAAGCTGATGAGTGCAACCAGCTCGCCCGTGCGTTCACCTCGGATGAGCAGCAACGCCAGCAAGAAAACCATAGCACCTCCCCTCCGGATCCCAGCTATGCCCCAGGGTCTCTTGTGTGGCTCGCCATTCAATACCAAACTTCGGGACTATCATCGAAACTTGTCCCTCGGTACGAGGGGCCCTATACCGTTTTATAGAAAACCTCTCCGGTTAATTTTCTAATTGAGCCAGTTTTCCGATCGGACGACATGCGCCGGCGTGCACGTGACATGGTTCATGTTTCCCGCCTGAATTCGCATTATGAGCCTCTGCCTGAAACTTCTTACGTCGCCACGATGGCTCCTTTTTCAGCGGGGACGCTTGTGAAGAAGAAGATATGCCTGCAGCAAGCAGCATCGCCAACGCCCGGCCCTTTCGGCTAGTGCTTCGGTTGGTTGCTGTGCCGATCTCTGGACAGTTCATCACGCTGTGTCGTCACTGTCCTTAACGGCTAATAAACCTCTTCACAATACCACGTCCAGATACACAGATTGCTCTGAAGACGCAGCTCGCAATTGCGTTTTCCATGTGGGCATCTGTTGAGCCTCGTCCCTGTAAAAGGTCGAATTGCACTCGCTGTGGAAACCGGCAATCCGGCCGAATGTGGCAATTAGGGTTGCTCTACATCATGCCCAAGAATGCTGTGTGACGTCTTATTAACGCCGGCTCAAGAAGTGCCACCAGCTTTCGCACAATCCCAGGAGAGTTCGGCCTCAAAAATCACAGCTTATACGCGGAGTGAATGATGATGAATCGGGCGAAGCGAACGTGCTAGCTTCCATGCTTGCGTCCGTCCGCCCGTCTTTCCTTGCATTCGTTCTTGCTTCCGTCTGTCCGCCCGTCCATGTTCCTGTCTGTCTGTCTGTCTGTCTGTCTGTACTGTCTGTCTGTCTGTCTGTCTGTCTGTCTGTCTGTCTGTGCATCCGTCCATCTGTCTGTTCATCCGATCGTTCTGTTACGAGGCGCGATGCCAACACGGTCCCGAAGGCACCATTGCTCCAAACGTCGCCACTGCCACCACTGTTACGACTCGCACCGGTGCCGACACTGTTGCGAAGGCAGCCAAGGTCACGGGCCACCAAGGCCGCCCGCTGTTTGGTAGCGTGCGTTTCTCAGCTCGCGACTGAGTGAGCGCAGAGCTGATAGACGAGCGGACCAGACGATAGTGAGTTAAGGCAAGATATATGTACAACTTAAAAATAGAGGTGTTACGTATTCGGCACTTGAGCCGACAGCTTAGGGACTCAAAGAGTGGAGATGTCTTCTCTCTGAAGCTTAGGTTGGCTGCTTGGCGAAGCGCCAATTGGTTCTTTATAGGTCCTAGATCGATGCCTTAACTCATCAACGTCCAATAGAAACTGCCACTCGGTCAAGTCAGAATCTTCCAATTGTGACCCCCTGCTGGGTGGCACAATAATCCTCCAATCCGAAGCTGCTGCAGTGGGTTGCACCCAAAGACGACTGAGATTGCCACGCTTTGCGTAAGACTCGCCACACTAGGTGGCGGCGAGTCATCAACTGGTTGGAACCGGACACGTGCGTGAACAGAGCTTGTCGTGCGTTGCGCAAGACCCACTAGCACCACTGGACTAGGTGACGTCAATGAGGAGAAGGTATCAGGTAGACTCGCTCACTGGCCTTGACACAGAATGCCTTTGCAGAGGCAATGACGTTCGGGCTGGACTTTCAGGCGTAACAGCACCCCCGCCGCCAGACAATGCGCCAGAAAGACGAGCTGCTTCCACGTGCCTCAGATGTCGGGCGCTCATTCGCCAGGTCCCCCCATGGTTAGGTGAAGGATGTGGCTCCAGGCTCAATTTCGTTAAAACATCCGATTCTTGAGGGCGGATCCCAGCTCCACTGGCTTGTCGCCAAAACTTGTCGATGGTTCTGCAACTTGACAAGAACGGTCCAACAACAGAAAACACCTGACACGAGCAATTGCCCTCGGTTACTCGAAACAACACCAGACAATTTATAGTACAACACATATCTAGCTACGAGTCTATCGGAATTCCGTTCCCTATAAATCAAGAGGCACATGTGGGACACAACACTCTGAAAGTTAAACTCAAATTTTTACACGTACAACAACGCAATCAAATAGAATACAACATAAAGTTGGCCTTTTGAGACCACTCTCAACTGGTGCCTTCAGCTAAGGCTATGATGAGGGCAAAACTTTGCCCTGACTCGCCAGCGAAAGACCGAAAGGTGTAGAAGGTACTAACTGAAATGCAGGGCTCAATGTGTCTGCATTAGCGTTTAGCGTTCCTTTTTTTGTAGCAAACATATAGGTTGTGCTGTTCGAAAATCATGCTCCACCTCAGTGACCGGCCACTTTTAGTCGACATGTTATTTAACCAGGTTAGAGGATAGTGGTCCGTTTCGACCAAAAACCTGGAACCAGAGACATAACAGGCTAGCTTTTGAACGGCCCACAGAAGGCAAGCGCCTTACTTTCAGTGGTACTGTATGCCTCTTCCCTGCAGCTCAATTTTCGACTTAAGTTCTTATGAAAAAATTGTAAATGTGGTTGCTTCTTTGTTAAAACATTTTAATTATATGAACATTACTTCTTTTTTTTGCGCTTTGTAGTCTGGCACAGGTTACGGCACCTTGTCAGGCATTAATTTGCCTTTTTGCCAACCCTACTCTTACTTGTGTCTACTGTACTTGTGTACTGTACTTTGTATAATAAAGATTTG
Source organism: Rhipicephalus annulatus (assembly GCA_013436015.1). Classification (NCBI taxonomy): domain Eukaryota; kingdom Metazoa; phylum Arthropoda; class Arachnida; order Ixodida; family Ixodidae; genus Rhipicephalus; species Rhipicephalus annulatus. Next base: position 937,138 of record WOVY01010199.1, on the reverse strand, counting down.
TATGTATAATAAAGATTACTATAATACAAAGCTGGCCTTTCGTTACCACCAACGTGATCACTCGTGTCGCATTGAATGACAAACACCTTAGAAAAAGCGGGTGCCAGGAGAACGGGTTTTTTGCTCAAGGCTTGTAAAAAGCTTGCAAAACGCACTCTCTTTTTTTGAGTCCCAAACCACTTCAACCGGCTTAGACTTGCGAAGTGCGTCAGTTGGTGGTCTGGTAATGCTAGAGTGATTTTGCGCGTAATGTTTATAGTATACAGCTAGTCCCAAGAATGCACTTATCTGAGACTTTGTGATTGGTCGTGGATAGTTCACGACGGCGGCTACCTTAAATACTGATGTTCTAGCCGGCCACGCCCCACAACGTGTCCCAGGTTAGAGATTTAGCAGGTTTCACGGTAAGACTAGCATCTTTAAATTTCTTGAGCACGACTCGTGAATGCTCTACATGTTCTTCCCAGCTATTTAAGAAGATGGCGACATCGTCAAGATACGTCAGAGTGAACTCAGAGAGGCCATTCTGATCGTGGTTCGTAAGCCTGACAAACAAAAGACGCGTTTTTCAAACCGAAGCTCAGCTTAAGTGGACAATACATTCCGAATAAAAATAAACGAATGCGGCATAGCGGCTAGCGCGCTCCCTAAGGGGGAGTTGCCAATAACCTCGCATGAGATCTAACGTGGAAGTATAACTAGACTGTGATACAGTTTCTACCCTCTCCTCTAGATTTGGTATCAGGTAAGTTTGATCTCAAGTTATGGCGTTAAGACGCCGATAATTGATGCATGGCCTTTTATTTTTCCTGGCACTTGAACTAATATTAGAGGAGTCGTATAGTCACTCTCGCTCGGTACTATGACTCCCGACTGCAGCATTTTATTGATCTCCTCTTTCATGATCTGCTCTTGCACAGGGAACCATCAGTACAGCTTGATACGGATTGGCTCCTCACAAGCTAGCTCGATATCATGTTCAATCACAGTCATGTTTCCCTGATGGTCCAAAAACACGATTTTAAACTCAGAAAAATCTTTCTCAAGTCCTTCTTTTGGACTTCACTTAACCTAGCCTCTAGGTGCAACGGCTCCAAGATTACCTCCAATCCCCTTTCGATTACACCACTAGAGGTCGAAATTCCTGCTCCCACTTCCTCTGAAGCAATCAAAAGCAGATTTACGACCACTTCACGATGAACGTATGGTTTCATAGAGTTACAGTGCTAAATTTTGTTTGGCTGCCTTCCTAATTTCACTTCATAATGGGTAACAGAAACCTTTGATATTACTTTGGCGGGCCGTTCCCAATGAACCTCAAGCTTGTTCTTTTTGGGCGGCCACAGCAGCATTACCAGATTCTAGTTGAAAAGCGCGCTTCTTCGACGATTTGTCGTAGTATTCTTTCGACAACACTTGTGCAGCCTTCATGTGACTTTCCACTAGATCTTTCATTTTTAAAGCCTCAGAAGGAGGTATAGAACATACGAAACTACAATAGGGTCCTCATCGAATCCCTCCCAGGACTCGCGTAGCATTCGCAATGGCGTTGTTCTGAAACTCCTACCATACACAAGCTCTGCAGGGCTAAAACCAGTGCTCTTATGAGGAGCTTATCTCAAAGCGAACATAGCGGGAGGAATACACGCTTCCCAGTCGCATTTGTGTTCGTAGCTGAGAGCTCTCAGTATCTGTTTCAGAACAGAATGTATACGCTCTACCGGTTAAGATAGCGGGTGATAGATCGAGCTGTGCACTACTTTTATTCCGCATTTATCGAAAAAGGTAAAGTCTTCTAAAGTCTCCCGTAAAGTCTTCTGGAGACACAAACGAAGAATGGACAATATTCATGGTTGCCGCTAAGTCTCGCAGTGCTCAACACGTTTTTCCGTCACTTTAATTTTCTGAAGATACGGCTCTAAAACCACATATTCTTTTCTGATTCTCGGATTCTTGATTGACTGATTGATTGATTTGTGGGGTTTAACGCCCCAAAACCACCATTTGATTATGAGAGACGCCGTAGTGGAGGGCTCCAGAAATTTTGACCACCTAGGGTTCTTTAACGTGCACCCAAATCTGAGTACACGGGCCTACAACATTTCCACCTCCATCGGAAATGCAGCTGCCGCAGCCGGGAATCGAACCCGCGACCTGCGGGTCAGCAGCCGAGTACCTTAGCCACTAGACCACCACGGTGGGGCAATTCTCGGATTCTTGCGAAAGGAAACTTTTGCTTACAGTTTACTGCGATGTGCCCTTCTTATTTTGCAGTTGTAGCAGATTAGCGGCTTCCATGATTCTAATGCCTTTGTGGTATCAGTGCGTTGTTTAGGAACACCACTCGATTTTTCCACTTCCGTTTGCCCTTACCCTACAGTGTCCTTCGTAAGAGACGGTTCTTTTCTGAATTTACGGTGCGGAGTGGGTTTCCGTTGATCAGATTTCTTTGGAAAGCCCTCTTTTCTTTCATCCTTTTTAACGCGCACTGCCCTACTAAGCAGCTTTCGGCGAGTGTAATACTCCTCAGCTAACTCTGCTGCCTTGCTTAGCTGTACTTTGCCAAGCTTGTCCTGGAGCCAAAGCTTGACGCCATTTTCGATGCAGTGGTAGAATTGTTCTAATGCTATGCAACATACCACCTTATCAGGATCGTCATAAACATCTTCACTCTTGAGCCATTCAAATAAATCGACTTTAAGACGGAAACGCAAGTCTACGTGTGACTCATCCTCCTTTTTTGCATACAAGAACCTTTGCCAGAAAGCCTAAGGTGACAACTTGAGATGCCAGGGGGCAACGTGAGAGCCGAGATGTCTTCCCTCTCACGCATAGGTCAGCTGCATGACGAAGCGCTGCTTGGTTCTTTATAGGCCCCGGATTGGTGCCTTACGTCAGCAACGCCCAATAGTAACTGCCACTCGGTCACGTCGGTATCGTTCAATCGGAACTCGCTGCTGGGTGGCGTCATAATCCTCCAATCTAGAGCCGCTGCACTGGGTTTCACCCAAGGACGAGTGAGATTGCCACGCATTGCGTAAGACTCGCCAGAATGAATGGCGACGATGCATAAACTGGTTGGAACAGCACCCGTGCGTGGAGAGAGCTTGCCATGCGTTGCGCTAGACACACCGTTGCCACTGGGCTAGGTGACGTCGTTGAGGAGAAGGCATTTGTGCCCTATTCTCTGCGCAAGCACTTCCGGTTCCTTATTCATGATAGTCATCTTGCAGTGATTCGCTACTGTGCTATCGCCAAGGGGGTATTGGTGGCTCACAATGAGAAACCAGATTGGGACCATGGTAGAAAATTGTCCCGACTGCGCCACCATGTGGATCTAAGGAGCAGAGCCACTGTTTACTACGGTGACGCGTGGCCACCCTTGTGAGTGGGTTGACGGTGGACATGTTTTACTACGATAGAGCAGATTACCTTCTCCTCGTCAGCTACTACTCGAGGCACCCCGAAATGCTATCCCTTTGCTCGACGGCGTTCGCGACGGCGATCTGTCTTATAAAACGTGCCTTTGCAAGACGTGAGATCCCCGAGTCGCTCGTTAGTGAAAACCGACCGCAATTGTCGGCGCCATATTTCCATGCGTTTTCCCAGAATCACAGCTTCTCCCATGTCAACAGTTAGTCCTAAGCACCCTCAATTTGTTGGTGAAGTCGAGTGCAAGGTTCAGACGGTCAAGGAACTTTTCATGTAGCCTCCCGACTTCTTGGTTCTCCTGTCATACTGCAACGCACCTGGCAACTACCACACCATTGGCTACAGCTCTGCTCAGCTGCATAGAGGACGTGGCCTCTGGATTCGACTTTGTGTGCCAACAGCCACGCTGCTTTCCAAGCCACGTTGAAGTGCCGACTTTAACGAGATTCTGCAGGAGGGGAGAGAGTGTGGGTACGGGACGCACAGTGTGTGGCCGCAGTGCTTAGCGGACGCTGGTGATCTTGTTCGCAACCGGACACACATGGTACCCAGTACTCTCAGGCATCGGGTGTTGATGAACACATGGTTCCACAGCAGAGTCAGCCGTCGGTTGCTGGTGACTTCAGAAGCAACAGTTGACTGCCAGAAGGATCCCCAAGCTCATTCCAGACTCCCACTCGCCCCTTGCCAGTATAGCAGTCCTTTGCCACCAGCTCATGCTGTTACCCCAACACCGGTTTCCGCTTCAACAACACCAGCATTGGGTGTGCGCACACGGTTTGGACGTTGCATTAGGCCACCTGTGCAGCTGAACTTGTAGGGCGCCATGACACGTCATTAAGTTTCATGCCAGGTACACGTATGACTTGCAACATTTCGTTTAGCCCGAAAGAGGGAATGTACAGGGCGCATGCCATACGTCACTTCAATTGGACGGACGGACGGATGGATGGATGGATGGATGGATGGATGGATCGATGGATGGATGGATGAACGGATGGACGGATGGACGGATGGACGGATGGATGGATGGATGGATGGATGGAGGGATGGATGGATGGATGAGTGGGTCGATGGGTGGTTAAGTGGGTGGGTGGGTGGGTGAGTGGATAGATGGGTGGATGGATGGATGGATGGATGGATGGATGGATGGATCCGGCTGTGCCCTTTAGATCGGGTGGTGGCTTACGCCACCTAGCCATAAGCTTAAGTACTATCTCTGTGTGTTTAACGATTGAAATTCACTATAGCCTCGATTGTAGCTACCCGTCAGTTACCCTCCTCTAAGATATTTATATTTGTTTAAAGTCTATTTCGGCTTCACTGTCCCTAAACCTCAATGCTTTGAAAAATTCGGCGCCATCATCTTCGACTCGAAGGTGGAGCACTTTACAAAAAATTGTCAAAAGTTCAGCCGTTTTCTCCTGCTCTCCACACGCACTACATACTGTGTCTGTGCCTTCGTATTTTGCTTGGTACGTCTTGGTCCACAATACTCTCTTTCTAGCCTCCAAAAGCAGAGAACTACCCCAAACCTTGGACATGTTTTAAATGAAATCGTTGCAGAACGCAATCGGGAAAAATTCCGGCACCTTTTACTCACCCATTTACAAGATTAACTGCACGTTTTAGTCATGATAAAATCGGCACCTACGCGTTTATTTACTACTAGTACCTCGCTTTTTTTTTACTTTAAACTTATTTTGTTTGATGGTTTGATTACTAACATGCCTTTCAGTTCTGTTGTGTTTTATTCAGTGATGTTTTTTTTGAATATTAGAAAGTCTTTTCAGAATTTGTGCTTGTTTTTTAGCTTGTTTTAAATCATTATCTCACGCGTATACTCATCTGATGTTCATTGCCGTTCTAGTTCTATTGAAAATATTATTAATATTTTCTCATTCTCATTCCTGCTAGGACTTGGATAATAATTGTCATTTAGTTCATGGTATTGTTTGTATGTAAAGTGTACCGATTCATGTATGTATTTCCTTTATGCTCCCCTTACACAATGCCCTGTTGGGTCTGTAAGGTATCCTAATAAATAAATAAATAATAAATAAATTACCGTTGATATCTTCCCTTGCAATTTCCTGCTTAAATGTTCGGTAGGTCTCCTGGGATCATTTTGTAAGCATCCCCAACTTCCACATGACCCTCTCTGTTTCTTTCACCTTCTTTCTAACCGATGTTTCTTTTGTCTTGGTGTTCTGCTGTTGTCTAAGTACTTGCTTGACAGTTTTCGAGTTCGTTTGCTCTGTTTACTATCAACATTCTTCATGTATTCATAGCTGAACACTTTCCTAGCCCAACGGTTCTTTCCCACTTTTCTCCATCGCTCCCCAAATTCTATATTTTTTGCTAGCTTCCCTGCACTCAAATGATGTCCATTCCATGTTACCATGTAGCCCTTGATTTGGGGTATTCCCATGTGCTCCCAAAGCAAGTCTACCTATGCTAAGTTGTTTAATTTTCTTTTTTGCTTGAACTTCTTATTTCATGCACATGACCGCATTGCCGAACGTCAAACCCGGGACCGTGACACCTTACCAAGTCCCTCCCACAACGTCATACCTATTTTACTTCCACAGTACCCTATTTTTCATTACAGCTGCATTCTTGGTGCCCTTAGTCATTATGTATCTGTCGTGCTCGCTTACTCAGCCCCGTTATTTATTCCTACTCCAAAATATTTGTGGTTATCCACTATTTTAGTGTGACTTCCTATATCTTATACTCATTGCCTTTGTTATCATTAAAAATCATGATTGCCGATTTTCCCTGCTGAACTTCAAAATTGTCTCCCTCATTACCACCAATGTCAATCCCTGCAGATCTTCCTTGTTGTCGGCCATTATTAATATATCATCTGCATACATCAATGCTGGAATGACTGCTCATTGTGTTTTCCTTGCTTGGCAAAAGAGAGGCTGAAGCCGAGTCGACCCCTCTAATTAGGCTTCTAGTCCCGGAAGATACAACATGAATGACAAAGGTGACAAGAGAAATCACTGTCGGAGCCCGGGTTCGATTTCTATAGCTTCAGATACCTGTTCTTCACATTTGATAAGTACCTTGTTAATTATATTGATATCCTTTAGAAGATTAGTTATTTCATCTTCCACACCTAGTGAGTCCAGCATTCTCCACAAGTCTTCTTGAATCACACTATCGTATGCTCATTTGAAATCTAGAAGTGCAGCCACAGAAGCCTTTGTTCTTTTTCCGCTCTTTCAATACAATGCATCAATGAAAACACATTGTCCTCCAACCGCCTTTGTTTACAGAACCCATATTGTAGTTCTCTCACCACCCTTTCACTCTCCACCCAAGTCTGTAGTCTTTCCTTCAGTGTCTGCATCACCAGCCTGTAAACTAATGATTTAACTGTTATGGAATGGTAGTTGTTTATATCGGCTTTGTCTCCCTTTCCTTAATAGATTATGCTCATATAGCTTCGTTTACACCCAATGGGAGCTTCACCACTCATTATAGCTTTGCTCGCTGCCTGTCTTATTGTTTGCTTAGAGTTAGGTTCTAGTTTCTTTATCAGCATGATTGGGATGGCATCACGGCCTGTTGATATGATATTAGGAACCCTTATCTCCCCCATTCCCACTCTTAGTGTCACAGTGGAGCCACTGATGCAATCGGTCCATCCTCATCTGGTATGGTGCATGCAGCGTTTTGTTGGTGTTTAAATTTTTCTGTCATTATTTCTGTCATTATTTTTATACATTCCATTGCCCCACCCCCTTATAGTCTTACCTGTTGAACAGTAGTTGTAAACCTATGTTTTATGCTTGTCTTACTACTCAGATAATTCAGATGGATCTGATATTCGCAGCTGCATTTCTATCCTTTTTGTCTACATCCACCATTTATTGAGCCCCCTTTTTTCTAATATTGTCCCTGATCAAATCGGGCGCTTTCCTTCTTCAGCTCAAAGAGTTATCCCAACTTCTTTGGACATCATCTTCGGGTTCACCCCTCTGTATAGCATACCTGTGCTCCTTGGAGGCTTCCTGGCGTCTTACTATAGCTCTCATACCTTCCTGATACACTAGCTCTTGGGTTTGTGTCTGCTTTTCTCGGTTGATTTGACTCGTGCCTTTTAAATATTTACCTCAAACAATCCAGTTACATTTTTGTACGTCCACCCTGTTCAAGTATGCTCGGTGATTATTTTTTCAATCTCTTCAGTTGTTTCTATTTGCTTTTCTGAATAGGTATTACCGTGTGGTTGCTCGTAGTGCCACCTTTTGAACTATATTTCTCTTTCAAAGTTCAACTTGATATGTTTGTGTCCACTGTCTAAGCTTCTTAACCCATATTTATTTATGTCTGCCTGCTTGACCATTTTCCAGTATGTACTTTTATGAATGAATGCCCCAATACGCCTGCTTGACCACCAATACGCCTGCTTGACCATTTGCCAGTCTATACCACCCCATTTCTGCTACCTTCTGTTCTAATACAATATTCTCATGCGAGGTCCAGATTGTTAGGTGGTTCTTTCATGTCCCTAAGATGTGTTTCTATGAAACCACATACCATAAACCTCTCCTCCTTTAGCTGTTCTTCTATCTCTTCTACTTAGGCCTATTCCTTTCATTCTACATGTCAATATACTCTGCGTCTGAATTGGCTCGGTCATCGTGGCTACATCGATTTTTGCCCCAGACTCGAAATGTCTTAAATATTGGTGCCACTTTGGAATCGTATCTGTGTATACAACCTGTCAAAGAGTCCTCTGGTTATTTTCTTCGTTAGTAGCTATCCTGGACGCCCAAGGACCCGCGTGGCTTTCAAAAAAGCAACTGCGCGTCCTGCAAGTCGTCAACCTACCTCATGACCTGGCGTCCCATCAAAGTGAATTCTGCCTCTCTGAAAACCACCCCACATATGTTCCTCGCTATTTATTTCCACCACCTCAAAGCATTTATATCGATTCATCCGCCATATCTCTTGGTTTGCGTTGACAACCACTCTTTGCAGGTTGCTGTCACGCACCGGTACCTCCGGTATTGTGCATATCACTAGCTGTACCTGAGGAGAGCTAGCGCGCATGTCATCGATCCCTTTCGCCATTGTGGTCGCTAGTCCTGTCATATCTTCATTTAAGACATTGTTTAAACCACCTGAAATTATCACAAGATTTCGTTCATCAGCTGTATTTTGATTTCTGCGCCCACTTTCCTTATGGCTGCTTCAAGTTTGCGTCCAGGGAACGTCTCTTTTGCAATTCTCTTGTCCCTGTCTACCTTCTTTATGATTGCTTCTGCGCATCAGTTTAAATTCGAGTCTCCGGTGATTATCACGTAGTGTGACTTTTCAGCTGAAGCGTCCTGCACCGGGGGGTTACTTGCACCTGTGACGCCGGCTGCATTGTCCCCTCCAAACCCCACCACTACTTCGCTGAAGCTGAGTCTTGCGACCACTGAACCAGCTGAACCTGTTTTTTCCGAAGTTGCTCGCACTTTCTTCTCCGCTGTTCGGGTTGCCGGTGCTCTACCGTGCTATCTGTCGGTTGCTCTTTTACTCACCTTCGCTAGTGACTCCTCAGCGGACCTGAGCCTTTCTCTCATAGATCTCGCTCTTTCTTTGTCTATCACCAACGAAGTCTCCAGCTCGGTGATTCTCAATAGCAGTTCAGTCTGGGCAATCATCATTTTCTCCAGCATTTCTTTGACCTCACATTGCCTACACTTTGCGTAAGCCTCCTCTCTGTTCGCATCTGCACTTGCGCCCATGTTCAAACCCAACCCTGATCCTGAACATTTTACAGCTTTTTAAACCATACTTTATTGAAAGCGATTGTCTTTATGAATTGTCCCACTTGATAAATACAAAACATGGCATACGACAAGTCCTGCCCAAACAAAAAAAGATGGGATAGCCTCTACTACAAAAAATTGCGTGTTTGGTGTACGTACAGCTGCCCCACAGGGTGGTAAGATAAAACACAAACTCTAATGAGGCGTTTTAGAGTGGCACTCTTTTATAAAACAGGAGAGCGGTCACGACACGTCAAGTGGTAATGGCGGAACAAGTCTGAGTCCCCAGCCAACCAATCGTCGTCGTCTTCACCGACTGAGTCATACCCCCTGCCTTTCTGAGTAGCACTCATCTTCTTCACCACATTTTCCTCCCCTCCAGAAAAGAGCCATCCTGGCGACTCATGGGCAGGAGACAATAGAGGGATCATAATACGGTTTTAGGCGGTCTATGTGGACGGTCTCACGTCCACGGCGTCGTTGATCATGGGGCTGCTCGAGCGGCTCGGCGATGTAATTGACGGGTGAACTTTGCTTAACCACACGGTAAGGGCCGTCATACTTGTACGCCAGTTTCGATGATAGACCAGGGCTGGTTGAAGGGATGCGAGGCCAGACAAGGTCATCTGATGCATAAGAAGCCGGAGGCGTCGGGCTATCGCGGTGGTGTTTCTGTCGTTGCTGTTCAGCACTTGTGAAGGAGCGGCCAAGCTGGCGACACTCTTCTGCGTATTTAGCAGCTTGTGATATCGTCGTCGACTCAGAAACATTCTGGTGGTAAGGAAGGAGGGTGTATAGCGTGCAAGAGGGCTCGCGACCATAAAAGAGGAAGTATGGAGAGAAGGCAGTGGTTGTCTGGACAGTAGTATTATGCGCGTATGTTACAAAAGGGAGAATACTGTCCCAGTTGGTGTGATCGGTTGCGACGTACATTGACAGCATATTTCCTAACGTACGATTGAATCGTTCTGTAATGCCATTAGTTTGAGGATGATACGTGGTGGTGGTGCGATGAATGACTTGGCATTCCTTGAGAAGCGATTCGATGGCGTCCGACAAAAACACACGCCCTCGGTCACTCAGGAGTTCACGTGGTGCACCGTGACGTAAAATGATCTGATGCAGTATAAAACGACCGACGTCACTGGCTGATGCAGAAGACAGTGGTGAAGTTTCTGCATAGCGCGTAAAGTGATCGATAGCGACGATTACCCAGCGATTTTCAGCCGGTGTAATCGGAAAAGATCCATACAGGTCGATACCAATACGGTCAAATGATCGAGCAGGACAAGGTAAGGGTTGTAGTGGAGCTGGAGAACTTGGAGTAGGATTCTTCCGGCGTTGGCAAGCGAGACAGGAACGTACGTAGCGCCGAACGAAGTGATACATTCCACGCCAGTAGTAGCGGTGGAACAGGCAGGTGTAGGTTTTTAACACTCCAGCATGGGCGCATTGTGGGTCGGCGTGAAAGGAGGCGCATATGTCTGAGCAGAGACGACTGGGAATGACTAGAAGCCATTGGCGTCCTTCGGAAAGATAGTTCCGTCTGTATAAAAAACCATCTCTGATAACGAAGTGCTGTACTTGACGGCGCATACCTCTAGGAATATTTTGCGAGGGAGCTCGACTTAACAAGTAGATAAGTGAAGCGATTGAAGGAGTTTTTGTTGCTCCTGTAGCACGTCGCTGACACTAAGTGCAGATACGTCGGGGGCAGGCGAAGACGGCGACTTGTCACTCTATCGTAGAGGTAATCGGGACAAAGCGTCTGCGTCGGAATGTTGTCGGCCAGATCGGTAAACGACGTGAATGTCGTACTCTTGTAGCCGAAGCGCCCAACGGGCGAGCTGGCTGGGGGGATCTCTTAACGAGGAGAGCCAACATAATGCGTGATGATCTGTAACCACGCTGAATGCGCACCCGTAAAGATAGGGTCGAAACTTGCCTATGGCCCATATGATGGCTAGACACTCTTTTTCGGTGACTGAATAGTTGGCTTCTGCTTTTGTGAGTGCACGGCTGGCGTAAGAGACGACGTACTCATCAAATCCAGGTTTACGCTGGGCGAGCACAGCACCGAGGCCAACTCCGCTAGCATCCGTGTGTATTTTCGTTGGGCAAGAGGATCAAAATGTCGCAGAATAGGAGGTGACGTCAGAAGGTGGCGGAGTGTGGCAAATGCGTCATCACAAGCTGACGACCAACTAGAAAGGTCGTTGTGGCCGCCAAGAAGGTAAGTCAAGGGCGATGTGATGGAGGCGAAGTTGCGAATAAAACGACGAAAATCTGAACATAAACCAAGAAAGCTGCGAAGTTCTTTTAACGTCTTCGGTTTAGAAAATTCGACAACGGCACGGAGTTTTGTCGTATCTGGAAGAATGCCATCTCTAGATACAACATGACTCAAAATTAGGAGTTTTCGAGCGCCGAAGCAGCACTTCTTCAAGTTGAGCTGTAGACCAGCGGAGGTGAGGCAAGTAAGCACTGTCTCGAGCCGCTGAAGATGCGTTGAAAAGTCGCTTGAAAATATCACGACAACGTCTAAATAACACAGACATGTCTGCCATTTCAGGCCACGGAGGATGTTGTCGATCATGCGCTCGAAAGTGGCACGCGCATTGGAGAGCCCGAATGGCATGACGTTAAATTCGTATAATTCATCAGGGTAACGAAAGCCGTCTTGGGGCGATCAGCCTCAGCCATGGGAACCTGCCAATAACCTCGACGCAGATCTAGTGACGAGAAGAACTCCGCGCCTTCTAAGCAGTCAAGGGCATCGTCTATTCGGGGTAGCGGGTAAACATCTTTGCGTGTGATCTTATTCAACTAGCGGTAGTCGACGCAGAATCTTATTGAACCATTCTTTTTCTTGACTAGAACAACTGGGGATGCCCACGGGCTGTTAGAGGGCTCAATAACACATCCCTTCAACATGTCGTCAACATGTTCCGCGATTATGTGACGCTCAGATGCCGATACCCGATACGGACGATAAAGGAGCGTGAAGGGCAGTGTCGATTTCGTGAGATACTGTGGAAGCACGGCCCAAAGTCAGTTGCTGGTGGTCGAAGCTGGCATGGAAGCGCTCGAGGAGGGCGATGATGGCGGTGCGCTGCTGGGCCATAAGGTTGGTGTCGATGCAGCGCGAAATTGCGTCGGTGAATGATGGGGAAGAGGATGACGCGCAGCAATCAACAGCGTCATTAGGTAGCGTAGTCGAGTGGTGAGAAACTACACGTGCACTCGAGGGATCAATGTCATCGGCGAAGCCCAAGCACTCTCCGTACAGTAACTTGGAAGGCGAGGGAAACGGATTTGAAACATAAATTGCACTTGATGCCTAGTGAACATTCAGAACGGCGAAATGAATCAGAAAGCACTTGCGGCGAACAGCGGTTTCAGAAGGCGTAAAAAGAACAGTTGAGCCACTAGAGACGTCACAGGAAAGCGGAACTAGGGCGGATGAGAACGGGGGTATCGAAGTGTCAGCGGCAACGAAAACGTTTGCAGGTGGAAGGGACGAGTCGAGTGAAGCAGCGTCGCATAACGGCGCGAATTCCACTTCGGCGCGAGCACAGTCGATGACGGCATGATGAGTGCAGAGAATGTTCCAGCCTAATATAATGTCATGGGAACACTGCGGGAGTACTACAAACTCGACGACATAAATATCGTCAGCAATAGCGACACGTGCTGTGCATGCCGCAAAAGGGCGAATTCGTTGCTCGCTCGCAGTGCTCAAAACAAAGTCGTGAAGAGGCATTGTGACTTTTTTCAGTCGACGGCAAAGTTTTTCAGTCATTACAGACACTGCGGCGCTAGTATCAACCATATAATAAAACAGGTATACCTTCAATGGACACAGCAACGACGTTGGACAGCGAAAAACAAGGTCTTGTGGAGTTCGGAAGATCCGCAGTTCTTGCCCCCGGAACAGCGGCTCCTAGTTTTCTTCAGAGACAGGGCTAGGTCGACGTAGCATAGGGGAAAGGGAATGGCGTTGATGTGAAGGCGACCGGTGTCTGTTGAAGTTCCGGCGAGGTGAAAATGTGTCCATGGTCGCAGTCTCGTCAGATACAACAGGCTCTGGTCATTGTGGGAAAGCATAATTGCTGGGCCTGACGTCGTCACGCAGGAAAACCTCACGCCGTCGACAAATCCGTGCCACGTGCCCCGCAATTCCTGAGGCGAAGCATATAGGGCGGTTGTCTTAGTGCGCCAAGGGTTCTGAAAGCGCGGAGGTGGTGGTCGAGAGAAAGGACGGGTAGCCTGGTACATAGGCTCAGTCGGCACGACAAAGGGGTGTGTGGACGTAGGCGTTCGTGACAAATAGACGTGACCGTTCACGACAAGTGGACGTCGGGTTCCGTTCAGTGCTTCGGTATAGGTCAATGAAACAGCCACAGGTGGCACGTGAGCTGCTGGTAGCGTCTCGGACACTTGCTCTTGGACTACTCGCTGTATTGATGGCGCTAAAGTATATGGGGCATCTTCGGAGGTATAAGGCACGAGGGACAACTGGCACGCGACCTACCTCCTCTCGTACAAATTGCTTGATCTCGAGAAGCAAAGTGTTGTGGTCTAAAGTAGTGCCAGGCGACGTTAAAGCGGAGATTGTTGCACATGGCGCGTTGGCACGATGAGTGGTGTCACGCTGTTTCGAGAGCTCATGATAGCTCTGACAAAGTTGGATCACTTCCGCTACCGTTCGCGGGCGTTTGGCGACAAGCATCTGAAATGCGTCGTCAGTCACGCCTTTCAAGAGGTGTTTGATCTTCTCGGCTTCTGTCATGGCCGAGTTGACACGCCGGCAAAGGTCGACCACATCTTTGATATAACTGGTGTAATTCTCACCATTCTGCTGAGCCCCAGTTCGCAAGCGATGTTCGGCCCGTAGTTTGCGAAGGGCTGGACGGCCAAACAAGTCCGCGAACGCCGTTCGGAAGGCCGACCAGGGGGGGGGGGGGGTCTCTCTCGTGATTGCGGTACCACAGACTGGCTACGTCAGTCAAATAAAATTGGACGACAGTAAGCTTGTGCGCATCGTCCCACTTGTTGTGCTTACTCACCCGGTCGTATTCGTCGAGCCAGTCTTCCACGTCTTTGTCATCGGTTCCACTGAAAGTAGGCGGATCGCGTTGCCGAAAGGAGCCGAGACATACAGGAGCTGCAGTAGTTGGAGCCGAGGCGGCCGCCTGCTGATCGTCGTTCGTGGACATTGTAGCAACTGGAGGCAACGTACTGTTTCGCAATTCCAGGATTAGGCGTTACCCTGCACTCTCCACCAATTATAATGAGGCGTTTTAGAGTGGCACTCTTTTATAAAACAGGAGAGCGGTCACGACACGTCAAGTGGTAATGGCGGAACCAGTCTGAGTCCCAAGCCAACCAAACTTCGTCTTCTTCACCGACTGAGTCATACCCCCTGCCTTTCTGAGTAGCACTCATCTTCTTTCATGTCCCATGTTCTGTCCATGTTCAAACCCACCCCTAATCCTGAACAATTTACAGCTTTTTAAACCATACTTTATTGAAACCAATTGTCTTTATGAATAGCCCCACTTGATAATTACAAAACACGGCATACGACAAGTCCTGCTCAAACAAAAAAGATAGGCTAGGCTCTACTACAAAAAATTGCGTGCTCGTTGTACGTACAGCTGCCCCACAGGGTGGTAAAAAACACAAAGAAAACACACACACGAACAAGTAAATACCTGGTGAATCACCCCCTAAAAATTCGTACATGTAATAAGTGCTACAAAAGTTTAAACTGCTGCCTTATTATTTATAAAAGCAAGCTCAAAACACGCAAAGCCACTTATCTGTGCAGTCGTTCGGATGCTCAAAAACATGTCCATCCACCATGCCAGTCCGAACTTAAGTAGGACTGGCTTTTGTTGGTTCTGGGGCGCAATCTGTCGGGATATGTTTATAAGGGCGATGTGCGTATAAACGGGGTCATTGCTGTTGGGGAGGCGGCACTTTCATCTCATTACTGCGGCAGTCGGTCTTCGGCATGCGTCCGTGGCCGCCTTGACTCGAATGCATCTACTATAGATCTTAGCTCTTGGAGCTTAACGCCCACTATGTCCAGCTGCTGTACCAAACTTCTGTACAATGAACGACCTGCTGGCTGCGGCCAACCAGCAAGGCATCAAATTCAGTTCAGCCGGTAACTTCACCGGGCTCTGGTGTGTCCTCGAGGCGCCTGATGAGGAAGTGGTTTGGCGTCAACATGCATTGAGTTTCCATCAGCCGCGCAACTATTGCCTTCAGTCTGCGAACTACAAAAATGTTGTGGTTTGGAGAATGACGCCGCCAGTTAGGTGGCTTGTGTGAACGCTCTAGCAGCGCGAAAAGCTTCGACTGAGCCGTAGAAATGATCCGTAGAAGGAAGCAGCCTTCGGGCCAGTGCAACAACGGCACAGGTAAAGGCGTGAAGCAGTAGTGTTGTGCAGATTTGAGTGTAGCACAGATTTACGATTCAGGCCAGATAACCTGTGCCTTCAGCGAGTCTAACTTGACCTCGAACAAAGATGGAGTTCAAGAAGAGCTCGACCTCGAGGCTGCAACTGCGCGCTGTAGCTTATTGGTAAACAGTCGCACAGCTGGGTTTGATAGACACCAGACTAGAGCCCTGTTTTGTCTCCACCGTGTTTTGCGACGCCCAGGCACCAATTCCAATGGCTGCGAGCGTTTTCCATTCATATAGAGTATGATAGACCATGATACCCATCGTTTAAATATATGGAGGCTCCGGCCCACATCGTGTTGAACGCGCTACCAACTGAAACGTGCCTTTCCACGCATTCAATCGACGTCCTCTTTTAAAACAAGAAAGTGGACCTAAGTGAGATCATCGATTTGCCGAACATCTGCCTTAATTAGGCCCTATTAGACGACTTTTAACAAGACACCAACGTCTTTAGGAAGTTTGAGAGTGGGCAACACAAGCCTCAGCCTCTTGGGCAGGCATCGAACAAATATTTTCTTCATGTACACCACGCAACTTCCAGAAGTGGTGATCCGGGAACGCCAGAGCATGCCTGCTCCCCAACAACAAATCCGCAAAAGCACAAGACATGTCACAGGTCATTGAGGGAACTCGACCTCACTAAGATATCTATTCGCCCCAAAAAACGTCTCTTGACGTGGTCCAGAATGTACAGACGGACTTGTTTGGCACTGCATGTTGCATAACGCCTCTACCAGTTTCTGCCCTGTTCTAGGAACAAGGCTTCTCTTAGTCTCGTTCCCCATATTGTTACTGAGTTCAAACCCAGTGACAAAGCTAACTCCGGCCACCATAAAACAGATTGGGAGATCTTGAAGCAGAGCACAGCGTAGCCAGGACTAACCACAGTGATTAGGCCAGTGATGCCGCCCACGACAAGCAATGTCGGCCACTCCACACGCTTCGCAGTCATGGCCGAGTGTCATGACCAAGGATGGCCAAGACCAAGAAAGACCCCATATATATATATATATATATATATATATATATATATATATATATATATATATATTCATGTGTGTGTGTGTGACGTATGAAGTGATGGTTGGTAGAAGCTGAGGAGGAAGAAGTGAGAATAGAATAAACATGGCGTATGAGCCAGGCCACGTCACCCATTCATCATAGCAACACTTGAGTCGACAGGATGAAGACCTGGCCGCCACTCATCAGCCTCAAATCATTCACGAAGCTACCGGCAATGCGCGTCAACTGAATATCGACCACAGAAAAGCTGATCTTAGGCGCATGCAGTCCCCCAAGTACATCGGAGCAGCGGACGATGGACTTGTACAGGACTGGTTCGACCTGTTCGAGCTCCACGCTACCGCTGCATCTTCGTCTGAACGGGAGATGATCGTCAACTTCACTTACTACATCTCCGGTGAGGCATTTAAGTTTTACCTGACACATATTCGAAAACGACAAATCATAGGAAAAAGCTCAGAGAAAAGATGATTACCCGTTTTAACTACTACGACGAGGACTTCCTCATTACCGACCATCTGCACACAAAACTCGGCCGTCACAATCCGCGCTCATTTCTCAAGGAACATAGCCTTCCATCACGTTTCTCTTCACGACAGCCGGTGTTTTCAAAGTCGTCACTCCAGCGAATGATACGAGACGTTGTTTACCCACCTAATGCACTTCATTCTTCGTCTCGAATACGTTGTCCACCACCCGGGTTTAAATCACGCGGCTCTTTAAGTGCTCCTGACGCTCACCGTTTGCCTCATAAGGACGCCGTGTTCACGATAGACGAGCTGACGCACCGGAAAATTACCCTGTCAAACCATGCTCCCTCCGCACGGGTTCATGCATCGCCGTCCGGTGCATACACACTCGACACTCGAACCAACACCGATGGCTCAGATGCATCGAATGTCACACATTGCAATGCGCAAGACCCTCTCGCAGTGAATAGGGTAGAAGAAGCTTCTGAGAAACTTTCTACCAACTCTGAAGAATTATCTTCATTGCCCGAACTGCATAACAGCCCGCAGACTACCAGCTGCCGACTGAGCAACACATCAAGTTGTCAAGGAAACCAGCGCGATGTTCAAGAAAGGATCTCACCGCAATGCGTTCCACAGCAACATCAGCAACGCCAGCAAAAGAAAGTCCAAGAATCGCTGATAGTTCAACGGATACACCGACAAGGACGACGACGCAAAGTAAACCTCTTAAAACAAATTCAAGATGTCAGGCATCTTCGCATAAGGTATCGGCGCCAGAAACGCGTTTGGCGCAAGAGATCAAGACTGCGCCTACGTATACAGCTCCGAAACCACAGAAAATGACGAAAGAGACACGAAGGCACCATCTGTAGAACGCAGAGACCGATACATAACTCTGATTTCATGAGCTGCTACCATAGCACATGCAAACTAGAAGCACACCATCTGTTCCCGTCACAAAACACAACTCGACACCTTCAACATCCGAACTTCAAATGCTACAAGGACGTCCAGTCTCGTTGGTTTCTCGCAGCTGCTGAAGCCGTGTCATGGTCAGTACAGTTGTGCAGGACGCGGTTATCTTCTCCAGAACGCCACAGTCAGCCTCGCCCACCAGAACTCCTGCGTAAACCGGACTGCTGCACTATATCCTAAAGTCTTTGAAAGTATACGGAACTCCATTGAAGCATAGAACCGATTATCAATTTTGACATTTGTGATTTTTCAATCTCTCCTTGTTTAATACTTCTTGTTCGTAATCCACGCCTTCTTTTGGGGGGAAGGGGAATTGTGTGACGTATGAAGCGATGGTTCGTAGAAGCTGAGGAGGAAGAAGTGAGAATAGAATAAACATGCGTATGAGCCAGGCCACGTCTTCCAGTCATCATAGCATATATATATATATATATATATATATATTATTGTATTCGGGGGAACAGTCTATTTTCAAGGCCGAGGGAGCAGTCCGGTGAATTTTATAACTCTGGAACTCTGGTGAGCGAGGTTGACTGTTGTGTTCCGGAGAGAGTGGGCCATAGAGTAGGCTACACAAGAATACTATACTGCTTGAAGTCTTGTGAGAACTGAGCCAAGTTGGAACGCTTTGTGCATTGGTAGCTCGGATATCGTCGGGGTCAGATTATCGCCGTGAATACTACACTCCCGGTGCTTTTAGTTTGCGTGCTTTTCGACAGACTGTGACGAAGTGCCTGAGTGCTTGCGGTGTGCAAGCTGTGCTTCCGCGTCCCTCCTGGCGTTTTCTGTGGTGTCGCAGTCAATATAAAAGCAGGCGCAATGAGCTTCTCTAGCGACTTTCCTTTATATGAGGAAGTCTGAAGTCTAGGAGTAGTCTCTCGGTTGGAGATCTTATTTTCTAGTGTTGTTCAATAAGTTAACGTGCTTCCGTTGAATTTAGACTTTGTGGAACCTATTGTTGAAGTATATCTCGTGGTCCAATGTGTTTGTGGAGCTGGCTTTGCTTGTTTTGTTGAAGTTGCTTAGAAGATGGCTTTAGTGGAGCCCCTTCCGGAATTGGGCATTCATTTCCTTCGCAAGTTGACCTGTTCTGTAGAAAGCTAGTGCATTCTAGCCAGTGTCTTGCTTATCGGGCATAGTTTGTGGTGCACCATCATTGCTAGCATGCTCTTCAGAGGCTTCGCTGACGTGGTTTATTACGGACGCTTCTGAAAGACAACTGCGTACGAGGTTTGATGTATAATGTACTTCTAAATTGTTTCAATTTTTGAATTGGTGAGCACTGCAGGAGGGTACCACAAGTGACGTGGCATAACCAGGTTTAAAATGCGGATTTCGGCAAGTCTATGGTGCCTTATGAAAGATAGAATGCCGACTTTTGTACAGAGGAGAAACGTATAGAAAGCTAGGTCTCTTGAGGAAAGAGCGTGAATTGTGGCGACTGAGTGGGATTGTCTCCAGATGATTTGTAATAAGGAAGTCCTTATCGTAGTCGTTAAAACAGGCGATCATCTGTAGGTTCTGCTCTTGCAATGCTTTTCCTATTGAGTGCTTCGGGCACGGGGCAGTGCTTGAGAGTTAATTCTTTCAAGCCTTCTGTGTTGGTTGGACTCTCGGGTGGCTGGAAACTCGACGGTGACACCGACAAACGCTTGATTTCGTCAGACTTTGCTTGGGACTGTTCCTCTGAGTCCACAACTTTGGAGACCAGTTGTTAAGATGCATGAATATGAATGGTAGGACCTGGGCTTTGCAGATTATCTTCAGAGTTCCGCAGCTTTATTCAGACCACAGTGGGAGTGTGAGCGACGAAAGAGTCAAGTGATGAAAAACCAGGAAGGTGGGCCGAGTGTGCGAGAAGGGGAGTAAGCTGCTCCCATACGTGAAGACTGATTTTCACTGTTCGAGTCATCCTGGCACTGTTTGGTATTTTCCCCGTGCGTCAGCTGGTCTACCGTAAACAAGGTGTCCATATGACACGAATAGCGACTGTTAAGGGCCTTTAAAAAGCTGCGTGGTAGAAAACCAGGCAGTGGACGATGCCTGCGAAACGAAGCATGCAGGGCAGCAGTAGGGTGAGCAGCGTCTCGCGTCATTTGTTGGAGCGATGATTTAAAAAAAAAGCTGACTTTCATACAGAAGAGAAAGATACGGGAAGCTAAGTCTCATGAGGAAAGAGCGTGAAATGTGGCGGCTGAGTGGCATTGTGTCCAGATGATTGGTAATAAGGAGGTCCTTATCGTAGTCTTTGAAACGGGTGATTATCTATTCGGTGATCTTTTGCCATGACTCGTCCTTTTCAAAGATGTGGGTGAGGTAAAACCTAAATGCCTCAATGGGGAGGTAGTCATTGAAGTTGGTGATCATCTCCCATTCCGACCATGATGCAGCAGTGGCGTGGAGTTCGAAGAACTTGAACCAGTCTTTTATGGGTCGTTCGTCCGCTGATCCGGTGTACTTAGGATTGTGAAGGTCAGCGTATGGTTCCTACATGATGCTGGTTGATGCGTAATGCTAGGCCCTTGTACGGTAGTCCATGTATGGTCAGGGTGTGTTGCGAAGAACTGCGTTGATGCTGAGTGACCGATGAAAGGGCAGGCCGGTCTCCATCATGTCGACTTGTGCGAAGCTATGATGAATAGCACACGTTGCCTGGCTCATACTTCATGTTTATTCCTTTCTGATTGCTTCATCTCCCTCTTTATCATCAGTCACTGCCTTTCTACGTCACACACACACACACACACACACACACACGCATATATATATATATATGTGTGTGTGTGTGTATGTGTGTATGTACATTGTTACGTTTGAAAGAGACCGGTAGAGGTTGAAAGGGGCCGTTTATTAGGTCGTGAGAGGCAACTCACAAGCGGCCGACTGGTTAGAGATCCTCATGATCCTCTTCTTCATTTCTCGCTCCTGGCGACAAATGCCTTCACCGTATACGCTTCGTTGTCTTCGTGCATGTGCGCAACAATGCTCTCAGCACAGACGAAGGGCGCCGGACGAGTCAGTCGAGTTGTCGGGGCGGGCGCACTTTCAGACAGGCCACATGAATCACTTCAGTTTTGGCAGCTCGTCGACCACTCACCGTGAGACGAGCTATTACATAGTTGACCTCTGTAAGTCTGTCGACAATGACAAAAGGTCCATCGTAAGTGGCCTAGAACTGTTGACATAACCCACGTTTGCGCATCGGAGTCCGCGACCACACCAGATCCCCACGGCGATAAATCACTGGTTGGTGGTGAATGTCATAGCGTGCTTTCGCTTTGTCTTGCGATGCCAATGTGCGTAGTCGAGCTATGCGACGTGCATCTTCGGCGAAGCAGAGAGTCTCAGTGACAGTGACGTTGTCGTGATCACAGAAAAGTAATATTGTGTCGATTTTGTGCCGGGGCGAACGTGCATAAAGCAAAAAGAAAGGGCTATAACCTGTAATCTCATGATTCGCGGTGTTTAACGCGTAGATAATGAACGGGAGTACGTCATCTCAGTTCTTGTGATCGCATGAGACATACATAGACAACATGTTGATAGTGGTGTGGTTGGTACGCTCCGTCAGCCCATTAGTTTGGCGGTGGTATGGTGTTGAGTGACGCAGGCGAGATTCACACTAAGGGAGTAGCTTCTCCACGACATCTGTTGTGAATTGTCGTCCACAATCGCTGATAATCAGGTGAGGTGGGCCGTGTCGGAGGATGGCATACTGCAGTGAAAACGACGAGATTTCACTGGCAGTTGCAGAGGGGACGGCCGCCGTCTCACCGTAGCGTGTGTGGTAGTCGACGCAAACAATTATCCATCGGTTGCCCTTAGCCGATTTTGGAAAGGGGCCCAGAGAGTCCAACCCCACTTGTTTGAAAGGTGCGTTTGCAGTTGGCATCGGCTGTAGAAGACCTCCTGAACCAGTTGATGGACATTTGTGACGCTGATATTGCATGCAGCTTGCCACATAACTCTCAACAGACTTCTGCATACCAGGCCAATGAAAGCGTTCTTTAGTCCGGTGAAGCATCCGCGCCAAACCTAAATGTCCAGATGTATGTTCGTCGTGGATTACACTCATATTAACTGTTTGCAGGCTCTCTGGGACCACTAGAAGGAAACGCGCGCCACTGCTGGAGAAGTTCCTTTTGAACAACAGTCCATCACGCATGCTGAAACGGCTTGCAATAGTGGAAGCGGATGCATCGGCGATTAGTGGTGCTAATTTAGCGTCTTTTTGCTGTTCTGCTCTGAAACTGGGGTATTCCGGGAATTTAGGAGACACAGACGGAACAAGGTGGTCAAAGTCATCAGATTCACAGTCGTGCTGAGTGGCATAAGTGAAAGACAGTCCGCGTCAGCATGTCGATGACCACTTTTGTAAGACACGGTAAAACTGTATTCTTGTAGCCGGAGTGCCCAGCGCGCAAGGCGGCCACAAGTGTCACGAAGGTTGACAAGCCAACACAACAAATGGTGGTCGGTTACGACTGTGAATGGGCGTCTGCAAAGGGAAGAACTAAACCGCTGAATTTCAAATATTACCGCCAGGCATTCTTGTTCCGTGACCGTGTAGTTTCGTTCCAGCCTACTTAGGGAGCGACATACATATGCGATGGCGTGTTCGTGGTCACCGTAACGTTGTACTAGAACGGCCCCAATACCTATGCCGCTAGCATCCGTATGAAGCTCTGTCAGAGCAGAAGGACTGAAGTACTGAAGGACGGGTCGTGACGTCAGCAAAAACTTCAATTGACGGAATGAAGAATCGCACTCCGGAGTCCATTTAAAGGAATTGTCCTTTCGTAAGAGGCATGTGAGAGGATACGCAACGTCGGCAAACTTCGGAACAAAGCGGTGGAAGTACGAACGAAGCCCCAGAAAACTACGAAGCTCCTTGACGGACTGCGCCGCATTGAACGCCTCAACTGCTTCTGTTCTCCGGGGGTCAGGGTGGATGCAATCCTTGTTAACGAGATGCCCGAGCACAAGCGTCTGGCGGTCTCCGAAGTGGCATTTCTTCGAGTTTAAAGCTAGGCCAGCGTTTCGGATGCAGTTCAAAACAGTATCCATACGAGAGTTGTGTGCACTGAACGTGCGGCCAAAGAAGACGATGTCGTCGGGGTAGCACATGCAGATGTTCCACTTCAAGCCACGCAGAATGGTGTCCATAAACCTCTCGAACGTTGCCGGTGCATTGCATAGTCCAAATGGCATCACGGTAAATTCAAAAAGCCCATCAGGGGTTACAAAGGCTGTCTTTTCTTGTCTTTGGGGTGCATCGGAATTTGCCAACAACCGGATCGTAAGTGTACGGAGTAAAAATAAGAGGCCGAATGTAAGCAGTCTATTGCGTTCTCTATAAGGGGCAGCGGGTATATGTCCTTTTTAGTCATGCCATTCAGTCGGCGATAGTCGAGGGAAAATCTCCCAAGATTCATCTTTCTTCTTAACAAGGATAACTGGTGCTGCCCACGGACTGGCTGACTCTTGTACTACTCATTTTTGCATCAATTCCTGCACTTGGTCGTTGATTCATTGTCTTTCTGACCGGAAAACACGATATGGTCTTTGGCGAATCGGACTTGCCGCGCCAGTGTTGATGGTATGCGGCGTTCGAGACAGAAGGATAGAGATTACTTTGCCCTTCTGCGCAAAGTCAAATACCAACACCTTCTTCAACAGCACATTCATTAAAGTTCGGCGCTCGCTTGAGCTAAGTGACTTACTTATCGTTGCCATAAGCGCCCCGTCCAAATCGTGACAACTAGTTCCATCTCGTTCTTCCGGCACGTCTGTGAGCTCGACCACTGATAACGTCGCGTGTTCTTTGCTGACCGATGCTAATTTCAAACCATTGGGTAGTATCACGGGCTCAGAGGAACAGTTTACAGTCCATAGGCCAGTTCGTCCGCCATCGATCGACGCCACACAATGGGGAATCAACACATTCTTTTTCACGCAGTTTATGTGCATTGGTTCTACGCTAACATCGAAGCTGCCAGAATCCGCGCGGCGACAAACAACAGGAACACGAACGGTAGACAACGCAGGTATGAACAAATTGCCACAGACACACAGCGTAGTTTGGTCGTCCCCTGGAGTTTCCAGAAGTTCTGGTGGTATCTGGCCACTCACAAAGACTTTCCCCGCGCGACAGTCAACAGTGGCACCACATTTTCACAAGAAGTCTATGACGAGAATGACGTCATGTGTCAACCGAGGAATAATCGCAAACTCCATCGTTATCATAAGACCTCACAAAAATACTTCAGCACTACACATACTAATAGGGCGCAGCGGCTCTGCACTCACTCCACAAAACTTTGAAGTTTCATCCCAGGTAAAAACAACTTTCCGCCCTAACACGTCTTTAAAGGAAGCACTCACCACGGAAATCGTTGCCTTTGTGTCCACCAAGGCCATCAGAGGCACATAATCCACCAAAACACACACTTTGTTTTTAAACATACACACAAGAGGTATTTTTGTCAGTAGCACGTTTTCAGCGACCTCACCTCCATTGGCCACGCTGGCTAGTTTCCCGGTGGCGAAGAGGGCGTTTGCGATGCAGAGGTGAAGGAGAACGATGAGCACGAGGTCGTAGTGGGGGTGTTAAACTCCTGTCAGATGCCGGAGAGTGGTTTCGGAAGTTGCTGGGCCAATAGTTGTCATCAGGTGGTATGTGGGCCGGCCGCCAGACACCATGAGACTGTTCGAAGGGTCGTGAAAAGTCGGATGGTTGGTGATACCGAGGAAACACCCGACGATTGCAAAACCGTGATGTGTGGCCTGGCACACCGCAGGAATAGCACATGGGCCGAGGTCGAAACGTTCGTCGCTCGTCAATGAAGCGAGCATCATCATTTGTTCTTGTGTAACGGATGTACTGGTCGGGTACGTCGTAACGAGACGCCGGGTCTCGAGGAGGCATGCGCTGAGAGCGTCGATTACACCGCGACGCGGGATATCTGCTTGTCATCCTTGACTGTGGGGCTGGGCTGTACTCCATAGTTTCCGCGCTCATCGTCGGTTGCCATGGGGTCAAAAGAGGTGCATCCATAGCTTCACGTAGCAGACACAACTCGGGATGGTCAGCTGTCGAACACATTTCTTGGTGGCACAGTTTCTCGCGAACAATCTGCGGAATGGTAGAAAAGAGGTCGAGCCCAGGATTCGTGTTCACACTGGCAACAGTTGTAACGTTAGCCAGTCGACCAAACTTGGGCGCAATTCTACGCATCTTGAACGTTTCAAACGTTCGGCAATGCTGAATGACGTCGGACGCAAAAGTGAGGCTTTCTTTTCCTATTGGAAAATTATACACGTCCTCAGATATCCCTTTGAGCAGATGACCAACTTTGTCCTCTTCCGACATGGTAGCACCGATCACTTTGCACAGCCCTAACACTTCTTCTATGTAAGTGGTGCATGTCTCACCTGGTAGCTGTGCCCGTTGTGACGGTGTTTGCTCATCCCGCTTCTTTTTAGCAACCAAGTCGCCGAAACAACCCTGAGCTCTTCAACAAAAAGGTCCCACGTCGTGAGTGCGTCCTCGTGGTTCTCGTACTATACCAGTGCGGTGTCGGTCAGGGAGAACAATACGTTGGCTAGATAGCGGCCGTATCCCAACCGTTGGACTTGCCCACACGTTTGTACTTGGTGAGCCAGGCGTCGACATGTTCTTCGGCTTTTCCTCTGAAGGCCGGTTGAACTCGGTAGTATGGAAGCGGACCAGAAGGTTCTGTCCTTGGAACGCCTGCTTCTTCGGGCATGTCGAAGTCACTCATGGCAGATAGTGGGATACCGGCAAGTGGACGTCATTGCCGAAGCTGTGGCAGTGATTGATCCGTTGTTGAAGTGCTTACCCAGTTGCTCCACCACTCTGTTACGTTTGAAAGAGACCGGTAGAGAATGAAAGGGGCCGTTTATTAGGTCGTGAGGGGCAGCTCAGTAGTGGCCGACTGGTTAGAGATCCTCTTGATCCTCTTCTTCCTTTCTCACTCCGGGCGACAATTGCGTTCGCATATATATATATATATATATATATATATATATATATATATATATATATATATATATATATATATATATATATATTGTCGCAGTACAACGCGAACAAAGCACAAGTACGCCTTGAGGCAGCAAAAGCAGCGTGTTCTCAACAGCTGAGACACAAGATCTTTTTCGTTCTCGCGTCAAGCCAGAGGTTCACTACCTGGTGTCCGCTAAATCCCCCCATCATCGTTTTTTTCCACATGTAGACACGGGTCATTTGCCTCCCTCTCAAAGAGCATCGACCCGATGCGAAGTCAATAATGCAGTTTTTGTTAAAATATAAGTCTCACGCAATCACTCGCTCACGTAAGGCTTCATGCGCACTACGTGAACGAGTTTAGGATGGTGCTGGCGACGATTGTTACTACACGAATTGTCGGGAACAACTTCGTAAGTGACGTCACTCAGTTGTCGTAGCACTCGGTATGGCCCAAAGTATCGTCTTAAGAGCTTTTCTGATAGTCCTCGTTTCCGTACGGGTGTCCAAATCCATACTTTGTCGCCAGTTTAATAGACAACTGCTCTGCGGTGAGCATTGTAGTGGCCTGCATTGTACTCTTGCTGCTGGCGGATCCGTAAACGTGCCAGTTGTCTAGCTTCTTCCGCGCGTTCCGTAAACGTGTTGGCGTCCGGGACGATGTCGTCACTTTCGTGCAGCAGCATCGCATCTAACATAGTTCGTACTTCTCGTCCATGAACGAGGCTGAACGCGGTCATGCGGGTCGTTTCTTGCTTGGCCGTGTTGTACGCAAACGTTATGTATGGCAAGATTTCATCCCAATTTTTGTGTTCTATGTCTACGTACATCGAAAGCATGTCTTCAATGGTTTTGTTCAGACGCTCCGTCAGCCCGTTTGTTTGTGGGTGGTAGGCAGTAGTCTTACGATGCGTTGTTCCACTCAGCATCAGGACGTGATCCAAAAGAGCTGCCGTAAATGCGGTTCCTCTGTCTGTGATCATGACGGTTGGTGCACCATGCCTCAGTACAATATTTTCGATGAAAAATCTGGCCACCTCCGCTGCTGTACCTCTCTAAATAGCTTTTGTCTCGGCATAACGGGTCAGTTAATCAGTCGCGACGATAACCCAGCGGTTTCCTGCAGTGGACATAGGAAGTGGGCCCAAAATGTCCATGCCTATCTGGTAGAATGGAGCTGTTGGGACCTGCACGGGTTGCAGTAGGCCAGCTGGTTTAGTCGGTGGTGACTTGCGTCGCTGGCAGTCGAGACAGGTACGAACGTGGTGCTTCACGGCTGTGGTTAGTCTCGGCCAGTAAGACCTTTGCTGTACTCTGGCCAACGTTCTCATGTAACCCAAATGGCCAGAGGTCACCTCGTTGTGGCATGCTTTGAGTATTTCGGTACGAAGGGCTGCTGGTATGATGAGCAGATAGGCGGATCCTGTCGACGAAAAGTTTCTTTTGTAAAGGCCTCCGCCCCGTAAACAAAACGATGACAATACTCTTGCGAAAACTCTTGGCGCCTTCTGAGATCTGCCTTCCAAGTAGTTAATTAGGCCAAGCAACTCAGTGTCGATACGTTGTTGCTGCGCTATGGCGGTCGTGTCGAGGACACCGAGAAATGTCGTTTCCTCCTCCTCGGGTAGGGTTGCCGACTAAATGGGTGAACGGGACAGACAGTCAGCGTCCAGATGTCGCTTGCCCGACTTGTGCACGACCGTCATGTCAAGCTCTTGCAGTTTTAGGCTCCAACGCGCTAATTGGCCGGTGGGATCTTTTAGATTAGTTAACCAGCAAAGGGAGTGATGGTCACTAATAACTTTGAAGTGTCGGCCATACAAGTACGGGCGAAATTTCATTACTGCCCATACTACGGCGAGGCATTCTTTCTCTGTTGTTGAATAGTTAGCCTCTGCGCGTGTTAGCGTTCGGCTTGCGTAGGCGATCACTCTTTCTGTGTCCTCTTGCCCTTGCACCAGCACAGCCCCAAGACCTACATTGCTAGCGTCTGTGTGAAGCATCGTCGGGGCTTCTTCGTCGAAGTGGGCGAGCACAGGGGGCGTTTGGAGACGTTGACGCAGGTCATTAAAGGCAGCCTCCTGTTCTTCTTTCCACTCAAAGGCAACATCATCTCTTGTGAGACGAGTTAGTGGCGACGCGATGCGGGCGAAGTCTGCGATAAACCGGCGATAACAGGCACAAAGGCCTAGGAAGCGTCTGACAGCCTTCTTATTGGAGGGTACTGGGAACTGTGCGACGGCGGCAATTTTTCCAGGATTGGGCCGGACGCCTGCGTTGCTGACGACGTGACCGAGAAACTGAAGTTCGTGAAAACAGAAATGACACTTTTCTGGTTTCAATGTTAGGCCCGCGAACCGTATGGCACGTAAAACAACTTCCAGCCTTTTGAGATGCTCGTCAAAAGTGGTCGAAAACACTATAACGTCGTCCAGATAGACTAGGCACGTCTTCCACTTCAATCCCGAAAGTACCGTGTCCATAAGCCTTTGAAAAGTTGCGGGCGCGGAGCACAAACCGAAAGGCGAGACTTTAAATTCGTATAAACCATCTGGGGTCACAAAAGCGGTTTTCTCTCGGTCTCTTGGGTCTACCTCGATCTGCCAGTAACCAATCCTCAAGTCCATGGAAGAAAAGTAGCGAGCGTGCCGAAGTCTGTCAAGGGAGTCATCAATACGTGGGAGCAGGTACACATCTTTCGTGGTCACCCAATTCAGCTTCCTATAGTCCACGCAAAAACGCAGGGTGCCGTCCTTTTTCTTTACTAGCACTACAGGCGATGCCCAGAAGCTCTGTGACGGTTGAATGACGTCATCTGCAAGCATTTTCGCGACTTGTTGTTGTATGGCTTCGCGTTCCTTTGAAGCTACACGATAAGGGTTCTGGTGGATAGGTCTCACCGTGTCCTCGGTGATTATTCGGTGCTTTGTCAAAGGTGTTCGACCAACTCGTGATGTCGTTGAAAAGCAGTCGCGGAATTCGACTAGCAGCTGAAGAAGTCTCTGTCGCTCGTCCTTTGACAGGGTGGTGCCAACATCGTGAATGGGGTCTGGTTCTGGATTAGGCTCTTCGTCCAATACCGACAAACATAAACTGCCTCGCATTTCTACAATATTGTCGTACGAAGCGATAGCTGTGCCCTTCGGAAGGTGCCGGCGCTCAGCACTAAAGTTCGTCAGAAGTAAATTCGTGCGTCCACGAGTGAGACGGACGATACCTCGTGCGACCAAAATGCCATGACTAAATAGCAGCGAGCCAATTTGGTCAGCAATGCCTTCGCCATCAAACGCTTCGTCGCCTTCTACTGAAACAAGAGTGCATGACCGGGGCGGGACGACCACATCATCATCAATTATACGTAAAGTGTTGCGTACTGCGTCTGAAAAGTCAACTAAACCAGGGCTGTTGCGGAATGTAATTGAACGGTCCGGGATGTTGATGACGGCACCATATTCTCTTAAGAAGTCCATCCCTATGATCAAGTCCTTGCAACAAGAGGTGAGGATGACGAACGTCGCCACGAAAGAAGAGCCACCGATGTCGAGTCTTGCTGTACACCTTCCGACAGGCATCAACAGCTGGCCGCGCCTGCTGGCCTCAGGTGAGGTCCCATCCACGTAGTCTTCACTTTTTTGAGGCGTACGGCAAGGTTTTCACTTACGATAGAAAAGTCGGCGCCGGTGTCAACTAAGGCTGTTACTTGCTGTCCGTCTACCGAAACGGTAAGATCTGTGGTCACAGTTTTGTCGGTGTTACAACTTCTCGGCTTTACGGCGTCCTGTGGTACAAGTAACGGGGGCTTTTTTTCGTCGCCTTGACGGCCTGCAACCTCACCCCCGGAGGTCGCCGCCTTCAGTTTCCCCGGCGTGGACTTGGTGACCTCCTTCCACTGACGTCGGCTGTAGTTCGGTGGTGCGACGAAGGCGAATATGCCGGAGACGGAGAGCGTGGTTGACGTCCCAAACCTGGTTGGTAATCAGGCACACTGTCGTCATTATTGGCACGGCGGTTGTCAAAATGGGACTGAGACAAGGGGAGTCCTTGAGAATGAGTGTCCCGGCGTGGTGCGTAGCCGTCGTTGGCGCGTCGATCGTCAGACCATTGCCGAAGAGGTCGAAACATATCTACGCGGTGCCAGCAATGGCGGGAAATGTGGCCCACACCTCCGCAGGTAAAACAAAGCGGGCGCCTATCTACAGTGCGCCAGGCGTCTGTTTTACGAAGCTGTGGACGCCGCAACGGCTCGTAATGTGGCAAATTCCGTGTCTCGTTGGGAGACGGTTCTTGGTACGGCGGCATTTCGTACGACGGTACGACGGCAGGTCGTCGCGGTGTCTGTTCTTGTGGCGACCAAAGAACGGCTGCCGATGGCTGGCGGTACGACGGCGCAACGGGCGGCGGGCGGCGAAACGCGGCTGCGTAGCTCATAGGTCGCTGATTGTCAGTAGGATCAGCTGTTGAAAACGCTTGGCGTATTTCTTCGCGGACGACTTCAGCGACAGACGCCGTGGGTGGTTCCGTGACCAGATGCCGGAACTTCAGCAGCTCTTCGCGAACAATCTCTCTTATCAAATCGCGCAACGAGCTTTGATTTTCAGATGCTGTCACAGAACGAGCGCTAAAAAAGAGCGCGCCGCCAAATCCTTGCGACAACGGGCGGAAGAAACGCCGCGAGGTAAAAAAGAAAAAAAAAGAAAGCAAACATCCAAGGCTCCCGGGCGCGCGCTCTCCCCGCAGAAGCATGGCTTCACAGACGAACCTCCTCACCCCACATCGGCGGCCCAGCAAGGCCGCGACTTTTCTAGAACGAAGGAGGCGGGGTCAGACCGAGTGAATCATCCTCAGGAGAGGGCAGTCGAACCGTCTCGTGCCTCTCCCCAGCCTTCGCTGCGCATCGCGCCGACGAAATGAGGAGAACGTTCTGGAAGGTGGCCCGGAAGGTATTTAATCGAGCGGCCGAGACGAGAAATCAGGAGGAGACGGAAGTGAACGCCAGAGTGCGTAGGGATTCCGCCGTGTAGTCGGCGAAGTTTTGGTCCGTAGGGACGGCTCGAGCTACAGGCAAGAGCGTAGGTTTACCGCTATCGAGCGAAGACGCGGGCTACAGCTGCGTGTGGGAAGCCGACGGATTTCCGGCGAAGACGCTTGAAGCTTGGAGAGTGGCCATTTGAGGACGCGAGGTTTCCTGGAAGAGAAACTTCGAGAGCTACGGAACGACAACAACGCTGGACTTTGAGTGAGTGATTCTCGGAAGAGTATCATTCAGACTTTTGTTCCAAGGACTTTGGACTGAATAGGTTTTCTATCGCTTTAGTGCTTAAGTGTCTTGGTTGTTCAATGCATGCGACTGCATTGTAGTGCGTATTGTTGTCCGTGTCCGTTGTTTCAAGTGTGGCTGATTGTATTGTGTAGTACGTTGATTGATTGGTTTGATTGGTGACATATTGTGTGTAACTAGTGTGGAGTGTGCATTTTTGTGTATTATTTTCGATCTGCCATTATTGAGAATATAATTTGTTTGATTATCAACTCTCGGCTCTGACTTGTTCTTTGGGCCACAGCCGGCGTCCGCTGGCGCACCAATAAGGACCACTTCTAAATTGTCCACACTTTCGTGGTGCGGTTCGGGGGGCCGATACTTCGGCTCTTGGAATTAGCCCGGCGATCGCCTCCCTAATAAACGGGACATGTGTGACAGATGCCGTAGCGGCGACTTGCATGTGGGCGCTGCTGGACAAGCGATTGTATTGTTGGCATCGTAGGTGAAGCGCCCGTTCGATAGCCGTAGCTTCTTTGATGAAGTCTGTCACGGTGCTTGGCGGGTTCCGCAAAAGTCCGGCGAACAGTTGCTCTTTAACGCCGGGCATGAGGTAGCGCAACTTTTTGTCGTCGGTCATGTGCGGGTCAGCTTTACGGAAGAGACGGGTCATGTCCTCAGCGAACATTGCGACCGTTTCATTGGGTTTCTGAACCCGTAGCTCGAGTAAATGCTGCGGACGTTCGCGCCGGTCGACATCGGCAATTGTGTCAATCATCCCTCTTTTAAGGTCGCTCCATGATGACAAACTGCCTTCTCTGTTCTCGTACCAAGTTTTAGCGCTGTCGTCGAGATAAAAATAGGCGCGGGAAAGCCTTTGTTCAAGGGACCACTGGTTGGTGTTAGCGACACGTTCATAGTGATCAAGCCATTCTTCGACGTCTTCATGTGCTCCACCACCAAAGCGATCAGGCACCAGCGGTGAAAAAAAGGTTACCTGAGATGGGGTTGGCAAACTACTGTCTCGTAGTAACTGTTGTGGATTGGCGGTGGCCATTGGTAGATCTGAGCGGTGCTTGGTAGAGTGTTCCTGTGAGAGAGTGAACTCTGGAAGGAGGCCTCGCAAGCGACGACTGAAGCGATGCACGGGAGTGTCGACAAGTGCTTCTGGGCTGGATGAACGGCTCCCCTTGGGAGTGTGCAGCATCAAGAGGGGTCGCGTGCCAGCACCTCCACCAGTGT
The DNA here is from genome assembly GCA_013436015.1 of Rhipicephalus annulatus. NCBI lineage: Eukaryota > Metazoa > Arthropoda > Arachnida > Ixodida > Ixodidae > Rhipicephalus > Rhipicephalus annulatus. The sequence goes on along the minus strand of WOVY01010199.1, from coordinate 904,452 downwards.
CGCAGTACAACGCGAACAAAGCACAAGTACGCCTTGAGGCAGCAAAAGCAGCGTGTTCTCATCAGCTGAGACACAAGATCTTTTTCGTTCTCGCGTCAAGCCAGAGGCAAACTCCCTGGTGTCTGCTAAATCCCCCCATCATCGTTTTTGTCCACATGTAGACAAGGGTCAATATATATATATATATATATATATATATATATATATATTGTAAGCCAACGTTTTGGCTGCAAGATACTTCTTTTACTTGCCGAGCCTCTGCCCCACAACACATGTCAGGCTGATGATGATGAGTATGTACATATGATAAAATGACGCGCATGAATAATGCTCACACTTATCCCCCCCCAAGCTTGAGCGGCCAGCCCGGACGCGTCTTAGACGGAAACGGAACGTCGAACGAATGGCTTTAGACGCGATACGTGGACAATCTCCAAACCACGACAGCGACAATCCGAAGAAAGTTCGCTGGGAGTGACACGGTAGTTCACTGGTGACGTTTGTTCATTGATTGAATAGGGTCCAATGAAGCGTTACTGAAATTTATCGCACAATCTTGGAGTACGAATGGGCGTTCAAAGCATCACTTCATCCCCAGAACTGAAGGAGACGTCGCGATGAGAGCTGTTGATTGCGATCTTGCTGATTGGCTTCTGTATTAAGACGAGCCCGTTGCCGACATTCCTCGAGCCTTGTGATGAACTGCTCTGATACGGTTACCGAGGCGTCAGTTGGAACAATTAGGAAAGAGACGTCAATAGTGATTGTCGGTGAACGGCCGTACAAGAGGTAGAAAGGCGAGTAGCCAGTAGTTCTTTGAACAGCGGTGTTATGGGCAAACGTCACAAAAGGCAAAATCGTATCCCAGTTGTCGTGGTTTGGTGCGATGTACTTCGATAGCACGTCTGTTAGTGTCCGATGAAATCTCTCTGTCAGCCCATTAGTTTGGGGGTGGTAAACTGACGTCGTCTTATGTACTGTACCACAGGTTGTGAGCAGGGTTTCTGTTATGGTGGACAGGAACGTTTCGCTGCGATCACTCAGGAGGACGCGAAGTGCACCGTGGCGCAATAAAATGGCGTTGAGAAAGAAGTCATTGACGTCTGAAGCAGAACTTGTGCGTAGTGCAGCAATCTCTGCGTACCGCGTCAGGTGATTGACAGCAGTCACAATCCAACGATTACCTGCTGGTGTGATGGGAAGAGGTCCCAGTAGGTCTACGCCAACGATGGCGAAAGGAGTCTCGGGACACGGGATGGGTTGCAGAAGGCCGGCAGGAGACGAAGTTGGCCGCTTCTGCCGTTGACACAGATGGCAAGATGCAACGTATTTGGCCTCAAAGGTAGAGATGCCAGGCCAGAAGAAACATTTCCTGATGCGGCTTTGTGTTTTGGGAAATCCCAACTGGCCTGCACATGGGTTGCCGTGAAAGGCTTCGAGGACTTGGTGACGTAAAGAACGCGGAAGTACTGAACCCAGCGGTGTCCATCAGTAGTGTGAACGTAACGATGGAGCACTATGTTAAGGAGCTTAAATTGCCGTAGTTGTTGGCGCAATCTAGCATTAGGAGTAGATAATATATTTTTAGGCGTTGAATATTGCTATTGCAATATGAATCATCACGCTCGCGTGTGGCGAACTCGGTGTAGTGATTTGAAGCCGGCGTGTCGATAACCGCAAGTTGTGATAATGTGAGGGGTGACGCAGAGCTTTGCCCACCAGACGAGCAATCACCTGACGTACTCGATGATGACAGTGGAAAGGGACAGCGAGAGAGCATGTGCATCTTGGTGTTTTTTGCCAGACTTATAGATGACGTCAAAATCGCACTCTTGTAGGCGGAGCACCCAACGACCGAGGTGACCAGACAAGTTTTTCAGTGACGATAGCGAGCAAAAGGCGTGATGGTCTGTAATGACTGTGAAGTGGCGTCCGTAAAGATACGGTCGAAATTTTTGTACGGCCCAAACGACAGCAAGGCACTCCTGCTCAGTTATGGAGTAGTTCTGTTCAGCAGCCGTAAGAGCACGAATAGCATACGCAATAACTCTTTCCCGTGAAGTGGCATCCCGCTGTAGAAGAACTGCACCAATGCCATGGCCACTCACGTCGGTGTGGAGACAAGTAGGTGCGTTCTCGTTGAAATGGCACAGAACAGGGTCGGATGTTAAAGCATGCTTTAGGGCTTGAAAGGCACGCTCGCAGTCGTTGTTCCAAGCGAAAGTTGATGCGGATGTCAGCAGCTTATGCAGTGGCGACGCGATGGTAGCAAAATGGCTGATGAAGCGGTGGAAGTAGGACGCCAGGCCCAGGAAACTTCGTAGGTGTTTTGAATTTCTGGCCGAGGGAAGCGTATCACGGCAGCAAGCTTGTCCGGATCCGGGCGAACGCCATCTTTGCTGACAAGGTGGCCAAACACCTTGATGTTCTTGTTGGTGAAATGGCATTTCTTTGTGTTTAGCTGAAGTTCAGCATTGCAAATACACGTCAAAACTTCGTCTAAACGATCAAGATGCTGACGAAAAGAAGTGGAGAAAATGAGGATGTCATCTAGATAACAAAGACAAGTTCTCTATTTTAGGCAGCGTAGAACTGTGTCAATCATGCGTTCAAAACGTGGCAGAAGCGTTTTACAAACCGCATGGCATCACATTGAATTCATACAGCCCGTCTGGTGTTGCAAATGCAGTTTTCTCTTTGTCCGCTTCGTGCATAAGTATTTGCCAATAACCAGACCGTAAATCTAGGCTGAAGAAAAATTCACCGCCTTGCAGACAGTCAAGAGCGTCGTCGACTCGTGGGATCAGGTACACATCTTTTCGCGTGATCTTATGAAGTGCTCAATAATTGACGCAGAAGAGCACCGAACCATCCTTCTTTCGGACTAGCACTACAGGCGATGACCACGAGCTGGACGAAGGCCGTATAACATCTCGTTTGAGCATATCAGCAACGTTGTTCTCGATGATTTTCTGCTCTGCGGATGACACTCGATATGAGCAGCAGTGTACAATTGTATTGCCTTCCGTTTCAATTCGATGTACGGCGACAAAAGTGCGACCCAAAAGCTTGGAATTTACATCAATTGAAGCACTGTGTTTTTGAAGGATACCCAAAAGTTCTTGCTTTTTCGCTGACGTGAGATCAGGATTTATTGTGGCTGTTAAAGCAGCCGTCGTAGCATCGTCCTCAGTACTCGTAGAGAAAGATGGTGCGTCTGCGTGAAGTGGCACCAGAAAAAGTGGTTCGGTGTCTGTGAGGCAAACCACACTGGTGCCCTGGGGCAGTGCAACAGGCAAAAAAGTAGGGTTAACTGCCGTAACTAATGCTCTGTCATCATGAAAGCGCACCAGGCTAGGAGCAATGGTAAGCGCACCAGAGATGTAGCATCCACACGGTGCTAGGAACACATCAGCAGTACTGATCTTATCTGATGTCAGGGTCAGAATATGCTCATTGCCTGGAGGAATAATACAGTCATCAGCGGTGACGAAGCGCTGGCTATGAGCATCTTTATCGGATGAAAGCGCAGTATCTGACATACGAATGATCCTCTGACGGCAAGATATTACGGCTGAAGCTGAGGAGAGAAAGTCCCACCCTAAAATGAGCGCATTAGTACACGACGACAGAACGAGGAACTGTATATGGTGAACGATGCCCTCAATAAAAACTCGTTCTGTGCAAACACCAGAAGGCTGAACGAAAACCGCATTAGCACAGCGAAGGGGAGGGCCATCATACGGTGTCTTTACTTTGCGCAAACGGGTACACAAGTCCACACTAATAACAGAGAGCGATGCACCTGTGTCAACCAAGGCTTCAGTTCATATACCCTCAACATACACTGAAAGTACATTTGAAGGGCGTTCCGGAGGAGTTCGATGCAGTCCGCTAAATGCAGCTTTGCCTCCTGAAGCTGCAATATTTAGTTTTCCTGGCGGCGATCAGACGCCGTGGTAGCCGGAAGAAGTGGTGACAAGGAACGGCGCATAGGGGACGGGGAACGACGGCGTGAGGAGCGGAATGTACTGGCTGCGTCGAAGTGCTGTGGAGATGGTGAGCGGCGTTGGTACAGTTTATATGGGTGGCGATGTTGTGGAGCAGTGGCAAACTCATCGCTCTCGGAGTGACCATAGCCCCACCTTTCATCTTGTTGACATCGACGACAGAACCGTGAGATGTAGCCACGTATTCCGCAATAATAGCGAATCGGTCGAGTGTGACGCCAGGCCTGGAAAGAAGGAGGCGGTGCCCTTGGGGCAAGGACATTCAGTGAGGGCTGCGTAGTTGACACATACTGCGGTGATTGCTGAGAAGGTGACGCTGTAACTACCTGAGCGTATGTCGGCTTTGGAGTGGTATGCGAGCTCGGGGCTTGCTCACACGTCATGGATGCCAGCTCCTCCCTGACGATGTCGCGGAGGCTGCCTGCAGAAGGCGTTATGGGGAGCTCATAAGTCGACGAGGTGGCCTGGAGTTGCAGCTCCTCGCGGATCATGGACCGTATCAACGACTGGAGCTCATTATCATGCGTTGGCCTGAGATCTCCTGTGTCAGGCTGTAAACGTATAAGTTGAAGGTCATCGAGTCGCTGACACGTACTGATAATATCCGCGACTGCGGTGGGGTTCTTTGCCGCTAAAGCGTTAAATGCGACGACGCCTATGGCCTTGAGCAGGTGCCGAACGCGGTCATGTTCCGCCATCGAGCTGTCGATGCGACGGCATAGGGCGAGGACATCCTCAATGTACGAGGTATAAGACTTGCCGGAGAGCTGAACACGTTCAGCAAGCTTCCGTTTGGCTATGTCTGCACGGACAGAAGGGTTGGCAAATATCTGACGGAGCTGATGCTTAAAGGTAGGTCAGTCCGTGAAATCCAGTTGATGGTTGAGAAACCATGTCTCAGCGACCCCCGTCAGATAGAACGGTACGCGGGACAGCTTCACAGAATCATTCCAATAGTTAAGCGCACTCACACGGTCGTACTCATTCAACCAGTCTTCAAAGTCTTCACCGCGAAGGCCGGCGAACATCGGGGGGTCTTTTTGAGGGGCGGTGACAGTCCATGAAGGCATGCCCAGGGGTGTAGGCGGGGTGGATGGAGCCGTGTTGTGCTCGACTTGCGACATGACCGTGGGCTGACTGCGCAGACGGCGACCCGACCGGAATTCCAGGGATGGTTGGTAGTCGAAGATAACGAAAAAGCGCTGCAGAAAGAGGACCAAGCGACCGGAAAGCACTATCCACCGCTTGTGAGGCAACGTTTTGGCTGCAAGGCACTTCTTTTACTTAACGAGACTCTGCCCCACAACACATGTCAGGCTGGCGATGATGAGTGTGTACATATGATAAATTGACGCGCATAAATAATGCTCACAATGTATATATGTTTATTTATTCATTTATATATTTATAAAAAAATAGGTGTATACTTAAGGGCTCGTTTTCGCGTGTTTGCCGAAATAATGAGATCTAACGAGCAATATGGCCTAGAAAAGTATAGGAAAAGTTATCAGGTGAAATTATAATGCAAATGTGAAGAAGAGTGGGCGAAATGATTGCTCATCATGGGCGGGAACGGAACCTGCGTTGGGAATAATATACGAGGCACTATTGGTCGGCTGCCAGCTTGTAATCAGCTGACGCTCTACGTAACGCCAAACAGGCTCATAAGAGCATACGACACTCTGCAATGGCTACTGGTGGTGCTGACTGACACTCCCACTTTTATTTCTCATATATACTCAGTGCAGTGGCTGGCGGGATAGCCGCTATACTACCTCAGTTGGTAGAGCATTCAACGCGTTTGTCGAAGGTCGTGGGGTCGGTTCCAGCCAATGGAAAGAAGTTATCTTTTCACCCACATTTTTTCTTCACATTTATATGATTGATTGATATGCGGGGTTTAGCGTCCCAAAACCACCGTATGATTGTGAGAGACGCCGTAGTGGAGGGCTCCGGAAATTCGGACCATCCGTTGTTCTTTAACATGCACCAAAATCTGAGCACACGGGCCCACAACATTTCCTGCGCCTCCATCGGAAATGCAGCCACCGCAGCCGAGATTCGATCCCGCGACCTGTGGGTCAACAGCCGAGTACTTTAGCCACTAGACCACCGCGGCGGGGTGACATTTATATGTGAAGAATATTATATATATATATATATATATATATATATATATATATATATATATATATATATATATATACATATATATTCCTGCCCACGGCGAGACGGCGAGTTATCTTTTCACCCACTTTTCTTTCTTCTCATTTACATTACAATTGGCCTAATAACTTTCCCTATACCTTTCTTTGCATTTTTGTCTGTTAGATGTCATTAATATTGTGTAAAACACAAAAAACGAGCCCTTAACTATACACTTGTTTCTCTTATTCATTAACGAGGGTCTCGCACTGGCAAACTTAGTGCTTTTAGGGTGTATCTGAGGGACTATTGGTCAGCTGCCAGTTAGTAATAGGTTCACATGCTACGTGACGCGAAAAAGGCTCATAAAGAGTGTGCCACACTCGCTGCCACGGCTACTATTGGCACTGACTGACACTCCAACGTTTAAATTGACACAGATACCCAATAAAGTGTCTGGGGGTATAGCTCTCGTTGTAGCTCAGTGGTAGAGCATCGAACGCGTTATTCGAAGGTTGCAGGTTCGGATCCTGCCCACGGCGAGTTATCTTTTTACCCACTTTTCTTTCTTCCCATTTACATTACAATTGGCATAATAACTTCCCCCATACACTCGTTTGCATTATTGTCTGTTGGCTCTCAGTATATTGTGTAAAACACGAAAAACGAGGTAAACTTGTTTGTCATATATATATATATATATATATATATATATAGAGAGAGAGAGAGAGAGGGAGTAATATTTCATTGGGCCAGTTAGTCTTCGTGAAGGTATGGAATAAGGCACAACGTGAGCGTTGTCAACAAGGATAAATATATTTATTTCCCAACAGTTTCGGGAGGGGTCCTCCCTTCATCAGGGGATGAGTTATACTGACATGAACTTCTAAAGTTCATTGCTGCCGCGTCCCTCTCGCCTTGAAAGATGTTTGCGAGAGTGAGAGGAACTAAAAAAGGAAAGAAAGAAAAAACAAAAAAAAACAAAAAAGGGGGAGAAAAAAGACGAAAAAAAGAACGGACGAAAACTAAATGTAAAGAGCCGACCGACCCATTAAGAGGAAACCCTTTCTTTAGGCACGCCGCACGCCGACCGGCCCATTAAGGGGAAACCCTGTCTTTGCGCACGCTGTCACGAACCCTCCCGCCACCGCGGCAACAATCTTGGGTGGCCCGACACACGTCGAGAACTGAACGGCACGTGATAAGAACCGTATGTGGACGTACACGGACAGTTGGTTTCGTTGTCAGGGTTGACTGTGGTTCTTCCTCTTTTAGGGGCGAAGCTCCTTAGGGCGTGGGCTGTGCGTCCCCTGTAGCCTGTATGTAGCCACCTCTAGTTTAGTTCTTGCAGTGTTCACTAGATGGCGGTACCGTCTCTTGTATGTAGCCACCTCTCGTTTAGTTCTTGTAGTGTTTACGAGATGGTGGTACTTGTAGCTGATGATGAAAAGATGCAAGATGTTATAAACTAGAAAGCGGTACTTGTAGTTGATGAAAGACGCGAGATCTTATAAAATAGGAATGATGTCACATATGGCGCGTGTCATTGGTTGAAGGCAATCGTTCGATTTAGTGCGGCGACGTATGCTAGGGGGAGCGATGTAATAAAATTGAGTGGGCAAAATATACAGAGGATTCCTGGTTTACCAGGTTTACCTCTGGAGCTTCGCCCACTCATCATCATTCACTTCGTGGATATGGCGGAATTTTTGTACTATCTTTCTTTTCTTTCTTTTTCTTTTTTTGTCGTTTTTTTGCCCTTTTTGTTTTTTTGTTTTTTCTTTCTTTCCTTTTTTTAGTTCCCTCTCACTCTCGGAAACATCTTTCAAGGCGAGTGGGACGCGGCAGCAACGAAGTTTGAAAGTTAATGTCAGTATAACTCATCCCCTGATGAAGGGAGGACCCCTCCCGAAACAGTTGGGAAATAAATATATTCATTCTTGTTGACAACGCTCCCGTTGTGCCATATCTTCACGAAGACTAACTGGCTATTGAATATTACTCCCTATATATATATATATATATATATATATATATATATATATATAGTTGATTGACGTTATGATTTCTTATACCACATAAGTGGGAACACCGTGGTGCCGGTCAGGCAGTGAATCTATCACTACGCATGATGCAGATTGTAACATGCCTTAAACCAATAGTGCGACCGTTTTCAAAGCGTTCGAGCCTTTGGTTGCGACAGTGTTAGAACCTCATGGGTCATTCTGTCAAACAAAGGGTTGAAGGGATGTTCGAGGTGTGGAGAGGGAGTAGACTTTCCGGCTTGAGCTAGCGCTTACGAAGACCCTCACTCAGAAAACGCAGTTTGTTCCCACCTTGATACTTGAGCTTTGGGTTCCTTGAAAGCATTGCTTTACATGCTTCAATGATAAGCAGGTTTCATTCGTTTTTATCAAGAAAATCTTATCAAGACAATGTAAAAACACAACTTGAAAGCGTCAGAACATATACCATAACCTAATAACCATTGTTTGTGACAGAGTGTTAGAGATTTTTCAGAGTGTGTATACTAAGATTTTCTTTTCATTTCGAGCAGTATTGCCCCCGGAGGCGATCGAGGAAGCCAGGACGATGGCGTATACCATTCGGGACGCCTTCGAAGCATCGATGCGATCTTCAAGCTGGTTCATTGAGCCAGTGCTAAGTTATGCAATAAAAAAATTGAAGAACATCACGTTCCTCATCGGTACTCCAGAATATGTAAACCTAACCGAGGAAAGCATGGAGGAATACTACAGTAAGTTATATTCCTTAAAAATGACGAGAAATGGTTGAAACCAAATGAAGATACAAATTATTCTAGCTTAGTAAAGTGCCAGCAGATCTTGCTATGTTTAAAACGTATGAAAAATTACGTGTGACCTGCTAATGCCTCTCAGGTCCAAACAGAAACAGCTACGAGGGACATTCAAAGTGTGCATGGCTATTCTCAAGAAAGAACCTTGAAGGGTTCCTTGTGCACTGAAGCGGACTAGATAGTGGGGGGCTACGGAAATTTCGACCACCTGGGATTCTTTAACGTGCACCCAAATCTGAGCACACAGGCCTGCAATATTTCCACTTCCATCGGAAATGCAGCCGCCGCAGCGGTGATTCGATTCCGCGACCTGCGGGTCAGCAGCCGTGTGCCTTAGCCTCTAGACAACTGCGGCGAGCCGGCTGCTAGCTCTACACAATCTTTCACTGGCCACCGTGTATCTAATCAGCTTTTCAATCGATGTCGATATAGTACAAGCAGAAGCACGTGTTGCCACCCAAGACACTTCTGGTCACTCTATTACGAACATTGAAGCAGGAATCTTGTCTATTAGGTTGCGCTAGAGTAAGGAAAGACTCTTTTTTCGCTTTCAAGTAAAAGGAAGATGCTGAAAGCTAAGGACTAACGCTTATGAAGTTGTATATAGCTTAGAAGAAAGTGTATACATTTCAAATATCTCACCAGACAGCGGAAGAAAATTCTTGAAAATGAACTTGCTACTCGCTAAGGCTTAAGTTCTCCACCAATACTGCTACGTTACGCCGGCACACATAAACAGAAGCCATCCAGGACCTGTTTGGTAAACAGTGATATGGTCTATAGGCATTGGATCTTGATGTACAAGGTAGTGCCGGTGGAAGATTACTCCTGTGCAATGTTGAAAACTAAAAATTCTCGGTGTGCGCACTAACTCAAGGTAGACTGCGGCTCTCTGTGTGCAATCTGGGTCCTTAGTTTTTCGTTTCCCATTAGCAGTCATTGGCGTGTGCAGGCAGGAAAGACCAGCCCATCACTGAGCGCTTTTCGCCTCCTCAGGTTTCACTCCTACGACGCCGCCATGAGCGCCAGCGCCAACACCGCCGTCAGCGTAAGCGTTAGCAACCGCTGTTTCACATCTTGATGTAGTTCGCTTTAGCGTAGAAGGTACACCTTTATTGGCGATAGCAATTATATGAACAATGTTGGCAGATTTTTGTTGTTGCCGTCATTTCCCGGATATGTATGTATATATTTTTCACTAGGCACAAAAATTATTCAGAAAAAAACTCAGGGGTGTTACCGGGAATTCGAACTACTCAGCAGCATGATAACCAACTAGGTCAGGCTGCCTATAGTATCCGTATGACGAACGGTGAGCACTATATATACACCATTTACCACTGGCCTAATGTTAATGGATCATTCAAAGAAATAATTCTTGAAAAAGATTGCGTGTATCGCATGTAGTTGTGAAATACATAGTATATAACAGCTTGCTTCTATCGATATATAGAATTAGTCAATGCACCATGAAACAAGCGAGCCCCATTTCCCCACTATTCAGCTGCTTCCGGCACCAATGCCCAAACAGCAATGTCTGGGTGTCACAAAGGAGCATGCAAAAAGGCACGTACACCCAATTTTTTTTGCTTGTGACAATACAAGGCACCACTCATACGTGACCGAAGCCAGCGCATACAGAAAGAAGCATTAAAAACTATGCACACACGCCTCCTCTTCCTCCCAGACGCGCCACCGCTACTCCAGCCAACCTCCTCAGATTCAATACGAGCGAATTCAAGACATATCGAGAAGGAAGGAGTGAATCACCTTCTGGTGGTGTCACAGGTCCGAAGAGCTCGACGAAAGTCCGACCCCTTCCAAAGCCTTAGCTGCGCAGCACGCCGACGAAATGCTTAGGAATTTTAACAACCCAGCGGCTAGTGCAAGCAGGCAGCAGTGGGAGTCGCAGGAGGAAACGAAGTGTGTTTTTCACAAACAGGTTCATGCTTTTCTTACAGGCAGGAGATGAAAAAGTTAGTTTTTCACCAGCAGGTGAAGCCTTGTCCTCAGTAGCAAATGAAGAGCTTAAGGGCAGTTTTTGCCACAGGGGTGAGAAAACAAGACTTGCAGTAGCAGTGCGTAAGTGGTCGATGTGTTTTGAGCTAAGAAGTTCCGATATTGAAGTGTGGTCAGTTGATGACGCGAGAGTTTCCTGGAAGAAGAAGGAAGAAGGAGGACGATGAAATGCTCGACGAGAATGTTCAAGGAACATTCTAGTCCATAAGTGTGCTTGGGTTGGTAATGCATAAGACTGTAGTGTTTCGCTTCTCGTTGTTTGTTCCCGCTGTTCTGAGTGTGTCAAGTGCCTGTGTGTGGTTTGGCCTGTTTTATCAGGGAGTATATTTTGTTTAGTTATTAGCTCTAGACTCTCCTTCGTTCCTTGAACCACAGTCAGCGTTCACTCGCGTACCAATCAAATCAGCAATTAATTTTCCATGCTTTTATGGTGCGATTCGGCGGGCTGATACGTCAGCCGTTGACATAAGTCCGGCGATTGCGTTCCTAATAACAGGAATAGTGACACTGGTACAATATGAGCCCCTGAGGAGGAAGTTTTGGGGAAATGCATTGAATTTCACTTTCGCTATCATCACCGATATCATCAAAGCTGACTGGTGCCAAGGAAGGAAACACCACACAAGCGCCGGCGAAAATCCTGTACGTAGTTCGGCCTTTGTGATGCCATGCCGTGTCGTACGAACGCCTGTGTAACAGCTCCAATGGAATGCTAGTTACATTGAAGCAGGTGGGCTGGCACAGGTGCCCAGACAAAGCCAAAATGTGCTGCTACTCGTTCGAGAACGTGCTGCACGCTCTAGCGTGTTGTCTACATTTCATATGGTTTCTAAATATCTTAGCCTTACTTTGTATACCAGTCCGACGGGTTGCTATCGTTATCATAGCTTCGCTGTTGTGCCGAAACTGTGACATTTTTAGGCGTTAAGCTCCTAAATCTGTTGGTCTAGTCAAGCATGTCTCTTGGTGACGGGTTCAGAGTGACCTTGTTGTATGGCTCACTGGCAGGTGGCGCGAGTGTAAGTGACAGACAGACAGACAGACAGACAGACAGACAGACAGACAGACAGACAGACAGACAGACAAAGAGACAAAGAGACAGACGGATGCATGGATGAACGGATGGACACAGAAAGACATAGGTGGACTGACGGATGCATGGCTGGGCGGATGGATTGAAGCACGAACGAGTGGACAGAAGCACGGATGGACAGACGGGCGGACAAAAGTGTGGACAGACGGAGAGAAGCAATGATAGGCAGACAGAAGGAAGGACGGACGGTAGCATGGAAGGACAGACAGACTTACGCACGCACCAACGAACGGACGGACGAACACAAGCACGGACGAACAGATGAACTCACAGATGAAAGGACGGACAGAAGCATGAGCGGAAGAATGGACAGAAGCAGAGAAGAACGGACGGACGAAAGGACAATAGACGGACGTATGGAAGCACGAACGGGCGGACGATCGGGCGAGCGGAGGGACGCAAGGATGGTTGACAGACAGACAGACAGACGAATGAACGCTTCGCCCCACTAATCATCAGTCACTCCACTAATAAGGTGTGTTTTTTTTCCTCGTGGTCACGCTGCTGACGAGGCGGCCGGTCAATCTATACGTTGCATAATGCTCATGAGGTTTTCGCAATGTAATGCATCCACGAACATGCGACGGAGTTTCCATTCACGAGAATGTGGCATAACACCGGTATAGCAGCTTAAGGCAACCCTGCAACGGCGCTTAAAACTCATTATGATTGACCATTATACCTATTAAGCTAACTTATTTAATAAAATTATTCCCCTCATTATTGAAAGTCACCTTCCAATGCTAGTTTGTCGTTTGATCTTCAAAATAGAATACTGCAACGTGCGAAGCGCGTTTGTAAAAAGTACGATCGTAAACATTGTGTACATGCTACATTGTGGAAACGTGAATACTTCAAAGCCCACCCGAGGACTCCTTCATCTGCAATACATTGCCGCAACAAAGCTTCTTTGGTCACTTATCAAGTTTGTTGACGGTGATGCCAGACCAACCTAGTTTACCCAATATTACGCATGAAAGAATTTAGAGAAAATGCTCGTCGAGCCAGAACGCTGGTTGGGAAGAGCAGCAGGGGCAATATTTACAAGCGATTTGATGGTAACCGGTTCTTGCGGCTTCTATTCGGAAATGGCGCTCCAATCGAAAGGCCAATGGATCAAGTTCCAGTGGAAATTTTGTATAACAGGTCCTCCATAACCATCATTACCTTAAGAAGAAAGAGAATGCGTGCACAAATTACCTTGTAATCCCTATCTTTACACAGCTAAAAGATAGCGCGTGAGAAGAAAGGAAAAAAAATGCGCCCGTACAAGCAATTAGCAATAATAGAAAAAAAAGGGATCACTAAGTGTGCATAATTGTCAAGTTTATGCGAAGATTTTTACCCCTCACTGAGTCCGGATACTGGTCTGTGCGCTAATGCAGACACCGATGACTTGAAGTGCCGCAGCGACACTCGTATGACCACTGGCAATCCCACAACTGCTCTTCATCTGTACGTCACTGGAGGTTTACAGGTTACACTTGTACTCGGACATCTGTTAAGAAACACAGCATGCAGATACCTATGGCTTTCAAGCGGCAAAGAACCCCTTAAAACGAATGTTCTATACGCAGCTCTGCGAACTTAGCTTTTTTTAAATATACAAAGTCAGCCCACAGGTAAGTGCCGACTAAATACTGCGATATTGAAGCTTAAGTTTTTAAGACTATGAAGTAAAAGAGGATGTAGTATTAAAGTATTGAGGGCTTAGAAATAAGCTCCTCGGACAGGAAAAGAACTAGATCATCATTTTTATGAGTTATATTGCAATTTAGCTACTTACAACACTCCGGACAAAAACCACAGCATACGAAAATATAATTCAACGTTTAAGAGCCTAATCGCGACTGTCATACAACCAGTGTAGGAAAAGTAGGATCGGTTGGTATTAGTGTTGGCCCCAATGTGTAATGTAGGAAGCAAAGCAGTTTTTTCATGTTTTTTTCTTTGCTGCAGAAGATTTACCGGACACGGACGTCGAGCACCTTTTCCCATCGTGGACAAGAGCTATGGCTTTTACAGCGCGTCAGATGTGGGTCGTTAAAAAGAGCGTTGATTTTGACTGGGGACAAGCGAACGCCGAGTACTACCGTGGCACCAACAGCATCGGCTTACAAGCCGGCTTATTCACGCGACCAACCTTTTATCCAGGCCTGGACCCCCTCAACTATGGCGCTTCCGGCGGGGTAACCTATTGTTTTACTTGCTTTTGTTTTAATATACGCGCACAGGTTTCTGAGTATAAGCTCAGCTCTGCAACAGCTTGTTCAAAGATACTTAATTCAACCAGTGCACTAAAATGAGCCGAAAGATTGATCTTTGCAAACACTAGTTTTGAATTCATCGGGACAAAAGTTGAGAATATAGGTCAAATTTTCTTTATTTCATACCACGATTCCGGCGCAAAAACGTCAGTGTCTCGTCATGCACTTCACACCATTTACATACTTTGGACATTTTTCTTCAAATGCAGTTTTTAGCACTTTGTACTGTATGTCTTTCGCCCACTGTGAAAATGATTTGCAGCATTTTTTAGATTAGGAGCTCGTGGAGTTTCCGGGAAAATCTTGAAATATTGGCATGTTACGCAACGAAAGCGTTTTGCAAGATTACTCGCTTACCAGACGTCTTGCAACGAAGGTTTCATTTTCGGTATTGTTAAAACCTAATGTGCCCATGAGCAAGAAATCACTTTACTACTTAGAATCCGTTTGTAGAACTTCAGTTAAGTCAATGATGATCAGTGGTAGAAAAAAGAGCGGAACTTAGGTAAGAAGGAGCACGAAATATAGATACCTATTATTATTGCGGCACAAACGTTCTTGGAGAATTTCTGTTGAAAGCATTTGATTTGAAATGATTCAGGTATGTTCGAAGTCTCTTTAAATTATTTTTGTATTTATCACAGACATGTTGCTTCTTGCTTTTCCGCATCATTTTAATTTTTTCGTCGATATAAAAAATTTTTCAGTTGATGGTCAGTGTTTATCCTATAGAATTCTTTTCGATCATTTGTCCCGCCTCTTTTCGGCTTATGTTTAGGCTAAACACGGCACCCTATCGGTCTTTGCTTATCTTGTGGATGTGCAATATGTGATGTACCTCATATTGATGCATGGTTCTCAACATATATATGTTCATCTATAGGAGTTGTGAATATCCCGCGTGTTTGTAGCTATGTGCCCACAAATCCTCAAAGTGTAAAAGACCTATGAAGTTCCCATGCTGCTTGCATGTTTTTTCAGTAGTGCCGCACATTTTAAGTAGAGAAGAGGTACCATGTAGAACAATATTCAAAGATACTAAGTATTTCTTTCGTTAGTGCCCGCAGATGGTCGGTTAAAGTAAATAAAGTGAAGCCCATCCTGCGAAAAGGTTACTAGTGCTATACGATCTTGAAAAACGACATCAAGGAGTAATTAAAATGGCCATTTCCCGCGATCAGCAAAATCTAAATAAAATTGTGACAGTACAACGTGAAGGATAGCCTCGGTCAATAGGACAACTGCCATGGGGTTATTTCTCCAAAACAGTGTTAACCGAAGCTAGTTCCTCACTAGCTAACATTGGTTTGAGCCACGAAATTTCGGACGAAAGGAAGCTGTAGAGGAAGTCACTGTACTGACAGCTGATGTTTCTGTCTGTACGTGCAGTGAAATAAATAACAAAAACACGCACACTCAGCAGGACTGATATAGCAGTGATATCGCGTCTGGTGTTCCTTCATGAAAGGGATTCTTTTAGGTGCCATAAATGTATAAAAGCTGTTCTCTTGTTAGGGGGCACAAGCGGCGCAGAATGAGTCCTGGTGTGCCGTTCCGCCTGAGCTTGATGACGTTGATAGTGTGTCACTAATTATACATGTTTCAGAAGAGTCCAATAGATAGCTAAGCTACCTAAGGATCATCAGCAAAGGGCTGGATGTCCTATCCAGCAAAAAACGTTCGTGAGACAGCAACATTCAATTTGGCTGAGCGGTTCATGAACTGAAGACTGAGAACCTGAAGCTGGGCACTTATTAACGAAGAGGGTGGATTCATAGTCCCCTAGAGCGAAGTGTGTGTTGGCAAAGCCGCCAGTGCCTTAGCAGTCATGGAGTTATCTCTTGATAAGTTGTTATGAGTTACATATGCACTTTCTACTGATAACAGCACCTTCCGGATACCTGGCGATTCGTTTAGGAACTGCTCAAGGCCAGGGCAGCGTTTGCCAGGCCTATCTCGACCATGTCTCAGACACATGAAGGAGCCAACGAACGCAAGCGGAAAGTAACGGAAGGTGTAGATATTGAGAAAAGAGATAGCACGTGCGTCAGTGGTTCTGACATAAACATTTGGCGGATTCCACGTAACGTGAGAATCAATTACACGTGAAGCACGAATTAGAAATGTTGGTATGTCACTTTAAAATCAGCGCGACGTTACGAGGCGGATGTAAATGATGCCTTACATGATTTCTGTGTCATGATTATCATGTTTGGATATATCGCTTACCTTCGTCGTCTATTGACGTCACGTGATACCAAATTTAGTATATGAGGAGCTAGCAAAAAGGCCGCGAGCACGCTATGAGTGGGGTATATTGTCATGTTCTTACAAGACACGCGTGTCAGAATTATCATGTTCGCACCAGTCATATATTTTGTCTTCCATTGACGTCACGTCACACCAAATTTGGTATTTGTGGAGCTGGAAAAACAGCAACAAGTGCATCATGAAAGGCCCAATATATTTCAATGTAGCGTTGACGCGCACGCACCCTGGGCACAGCGATGTATACGTTAGCAAAATTCGAGCGCTCTTTATAGACTCATACCAGGTGCGACTAGCATTCGTCGGCGCGGCCCGACAGCAACCAGCGCGAAATGCGACTTGCTACATTTCGCGCCAATGCGGTACTCAGAGAAAACTGTGCCTCCGTCGTTTATTTACGGATTGACGCCGGAAGCGCTAAAACACGCATGCGTCAATGCAACGCAGCAAGGCGTGCGCCTGCGTGTATATGGCAAGAGCGGCGCCTGGCGTGGCAACGCCGGTGTGACCCGACGAAATAAACACCGATGAGCATGCGCCCCGCGTAATGTCGAAATGTATTGGCGCCTTGACTGTGGCATGTAGTCATGTTCTCACATGACACGCCTCTCATAATCATCATGTTTGCACCAGTCACATACCTCCGTCATCTATTGGCGACACGTAATACCAAATTTGGCATATATAAATCTAGCGAAATGGCCGCGCGCGCACAGTGAGTGTGGCATGTTGGCAAGTTGTTACATGACACGCATGTCATGATTATCATGTTTGTATGTGTAATTTACCTGCGTCGTGCGTTCGAGTTGCGTAATACCGAGTTTGGTACTGTGAAGCTAGCGAAACAGCCACGAGCGCATCATGAGCTTGGAAAGGGGTCATGTTGTTACACGACACGCATCTCATTTTTATCGGGCAAGAAGACAGGCGATGACGTATTGATGAGCGTGGACAGCACCCCCGGTGGCTCCGGGGAAGACAATGTCGAAGCAGCTGATCTTTGGTTTGTTAATACAGACCTTGTTTTTCCAGGTCACACCGTCGTCCTATGTCCTGTTATTTTCACGTCGCGACATTCGTGGAAGTGCTGGACTTCTCCAACTGAATGCTTGGGACCCCTCCGCGCCCTGGCACTTCAAGTCCACCGCCGCAACGCGTTCCTCAATTGGATACTCCTGTCCACCGCTACAGTCGCCAACAGCAAGGCCTTAGTCCCGAGGCGATCCCCCTCGAACTTCTCCAGCAAGACACCATGCCTGGAGAAATGGCTGCTGGAGGGCCTTCACAGCTTACTGTTGAGCAGCCTCAAATACCCGAGACCTTTCACGGCGAGGTCTATGAAGCCGTTGAGGACTAGATAGCTCAGTACGAGCGAGTCGCCAAGGCCAACCGCTGGCCCACTGAACAAAAGCTATCGCGCTTGTACTTTGCTTTGCATACAACGTTCGTACGTGGTAGGAGAACCCCGAGTCAACGCTTCCTTCATGAGAATAATTTCGGCAGCGAATTTTCGGGACAATCACAAACTTTGACTACCGGGATTCTGCTCCGCAGCTCATCGAGGCACGCATTCAAAAACCCAACGAGAGTGTCGCCACGTTGGTGATGACATGACCCACCTATTTGGGCGGGCTGACCACGGGATGCCTAAAGGTAAAAAACTTCGACATGTGATGAGTGGCGTCAAAAAAGAGCTATTTGCCAGTCTCCTACGCAACTCGCCAACAAGCGTAGCGGAATTTATCAAAGAGGCTACAACAATCGAGCGAGCACTGCAGCAACGGCACCGATTCCACAAGCAAACAAACAACACATCTCCCAGCCTCTCTGCTTTGACTGCCAGCAGTGAGTGTTCTCTGCGTGAGCTCATTCGTGAGGTCGTTCGTGAGGAGATCCGAAACCTCCTTGTGACTCCACAAGAATATACCGTGGCTTGCGTTGCCGAAGTTTTGCGGCAAGAACTCCGTCAGGCATTTTCGTTGCCCGAATCGCTTGCAGACCAGCGATCTGTAAGCTACGCACCGGCCATCCGTCGACCCACTCCAGTGACGTACAACTCGACACCACTGGCTTATCGCGACGTCTGCCAAAGGCCTGACAACGAGCCGTGGGCTCCAGCTTCCAATTCGCCGCTGCCGTGTCCAGTCTACGATACCTATGCAAACGTCGCCGATGTACACTCCGCCGACATCTGCATCTTGGTCACAAAGAATGCCCACCAGTCGATCATTCATTCGTAAGACGGGCTTGTGGCGCACCGTCAACCGTCGACCACTTTGCTTCCGTTGCGGAAAAGCCGGTCACGTTTTCTGCATTTGGCCATACCCTGACCATAGACATCAGAACTTTCTACAAAGCTCCCCTCGTGCTTATTTCGATAACCGCCCTGACAGTAGTGCATGCCCGCAAGCACAGCAACCTGATGTGCCATATCGTCAACCCCGCTCTCTTTCACCGGAAACTTACTCGCCGCAGCGGCGCAGTTACACTGAGGTGGCCCGGGGCAGATCCCCGAGCCCTCATCGGGGAAACTAACAGCAGCGACCTTGGGGGGAAGGTTGCCGCCCATCGAGATGCTATCACACCCCTAACATCTTCACTACGACGCGATACGACGAAATATACCACAGATCGTACGACGGACGATAACAAGGGCGATACGACGCCACCGACATCAACGGAAATCGTAAGCGGCAATCTAGACATTTCTATAGACGGACCTCCGGTAGCAGCACTGGTAGATACTGGCGCGGACGTCTTTATTATCAGCCGTAAATTCGCCGACTGCCCAAAGAAAGTCAGAACAATATGGGCCGGCCCGAACATAAGAACTGAAGGGGGTCAATAGGTGAAGTCGACGGGCAAATGTACCACACGAATGTACCGCTCGTAATTTTATCCGAGTGCTGCAAAGACCTCATTTTCGCATGGATTTACTGTGTGAATACGGCGCCGTTATCAACAATCCTGAGACATCAGTTACGTTTTGGATGGCCCCAGGTCAAGTTTCAGATGGGCCCTGTACAGACCAGCGACATTAACTTCTGCGCGTCTTCGACGACGACGTGACCATCTTGCCGTGATCGAGTGCACTCGTGGCTGTGACAAGTGACACGTCGAGCGATTCTCCAAACATCGCCGAGCAAATTCTAACACTGCTATTCAGCCATGGTTCATTCATCGCAAAAGGCGTCGTGAGCATGGAATGCGGACACACGCATGTCCTTGCACGCCGACATCTGCCGAGAGCAATGGCAGTCGCGTACATGGAAGAGCTTGCCGAGATGACTGACTGCCTAACTTTTGAGAAAGATAATTCAACTGATCTGCCCCCCCCCCTAGCTCTATCTGTTGATATTAATATTAGCCAAGTTTGCGGCCGGCGCAGAAGCAAAGTATCCTGCAGCCTATTAACCAGTTTGAATATTGTTTCTTTTCGACGTCCAGGGCCCATAAAACGCTACTGACGAAACATCGAATAATAACGGACAACATGACCAGACCCATGAGGGAAAACCCGTACCGAGTAGCTCCCCGGGAACATGAAGCCATCGAAAACGAGGTGCGACGGATGCTTGGAGATGACGTTATTCAGCCGTTGAAAAGCCCTTGTGATTCGCCGGTTATATTAGTGAAGAAAAAAGACGGCACCTTACGTTTCTGCGTGGATTTCTGCAAGCTAAATCTGGTGACCAAAAAAAGACCTCTACCCACTTCCACGTATCGACGATTCACTTGATCGACTACGGCATGCGCGTTATTTCTCGCCGATGCATCTAGAGGGGGTATTGGCTGTTTGAAGTCGATGAAAGAGACAAGGAGAAAAAAAGATTTCACGACACCAGATGGCTTTTTTGAATTTAAAGAACTCCCATTTGGCTTGTGCTCAGCACCGGAAGCGTTTCAGCGGCTATTTAATACCGTACTATCAGGCCTCAAGTGGCAGACGTGCTTAAAGTATTTGGATGACGTCATCGTATTTTCTGCCATATTCGACGAACACGTCAGGCGTCTGCACTCAGTGTTTCAAGCTATCCGTTCCGCTGGACCAACACTTAAGCCATAAAAATGCCACTTTGACTTCGAAGAGCTTCCGTTCCCGGGGCATCTTGTAAGTCGTGAAGGTGTGTTCCTGCCCCTGAAAAAATAACGGCCGTTACGTATTTTCCAGCGCCATCTGACAAACAGGTGGCAAGACGGTTTTTAGGAATGTGTGCGTACTACCGGCGCTTCATTGAGAACTGCTCGCGTATATTGCCTCGCCGTTCACGTTCCTTGCCAGAGCAGACGTCGTATTCGTATGGAATGAAGAACAGCAAAAATTATTCGACCAGCTACGGCAACACCTTCAGAAGCCACCAGTCCTCGCACACTTTGATGATGACGCCCCGACAACAGTGCACATTGACGCTAGCAATGTGGACTTAGGAGCTCTACTTGTGCAGTGGCAGGATGGCGCTGAACGAGTAATTGCTTACGCTAGCAGAACTCTTTCACGGGCAGAAGAAAATTATTCCACCACAAAAAAAGTGTCTTGCGGCAGTGTGGGCTATTATGAAATTCCGCCCATATCTGTATGGTCCTCCTTTTAATGTTGTCAGCGGCCATCACTCCCTCTGCTGGCTGACAAACTTAAAAGACGCTTTAGAACGGTTGGCGTGCTGGAGCCTGAAGCTTCAAGAATTTGACATGACGGTGGTCTACAGATCGGGGAAGCGACAATCAGACGCCGATTGCCCTTTTTATGCACCATACGAACCTGCAACGGCAGCAGATGACGATACAGCCTTTTTCGGAGTTCTAAACATGACTACTGTTGCACAGCTGCAACAAGATGACCTCGAATTAGAACCCTTATTTCGTTATTTGGAGGGTCACACTTCAGCTGTACCTAGACTGTTTGTGAAAGGGCTTTCTTCATTTCGCTCGCGCAACGACGTCCTGTATAAGATGAACTTCACGTCACACGGAAACGACTACTTACTGGTTGTGCCAACATCTCTAAAGAAGGAAGTATTACAGGCATGCCACGATGGATCAACATCCGGCCACTTAGGTTACATGCGTACGCTGTGCAGAGTGAGGCAGAAATAGTACTGGCCAAGACTGACGGCGACCGTTCAACACTATGTTCGAACGTGCCTTGATTGCCAGCGCAGAAATGTCCTACCTGTCAAACCAGCAGGTCTCCTCCACCCTGTTGACGTGCCTGTTGCTCCATTCGTCAAGTCGGAATGGATCTTTTAGGCCCATTTCCTACCTCATCGGCAGGTCACAGATGGACTATAGTAGCCACCGACTACCTCACTCGTTACGCCGAAACCAAGTCCCTGAAGAGGGGCACGGCAAGTGAAGCAGCCCGATATTTTGTAGAGAATGTGGTGCTGAGGCATGGCGCTCCATCAGTGGTAATAACTGACAGGAGAACTGCATTTACAGCCGAACCATTAAAGACGGTTTTAAGACTTAGTGACACGTCCCACTGGTGAAGAACGGCGTATCATCCGGAAGCGATTGGTCTTACGGGGCGTCTCAACAAGATACTTGCGAATATGCTCTGCAGGTACGTTGATGTGGAGCATGAAAACTGGTACGAGATCTTGCCGTATGTCACGTTCGCTTTTAACACGACTCATCAAGTAACAACAAGAACAACACCATTCCGCCTTCTTCATAGTCGTGAAGTCAACACTATGCTGGATCCTCTGCTGCCGCAGGAGTGTGAAAACGTTTAGACGGATGCTGATTATATTCCCCAGCTTTCTGAAGAAGCCCCACAGCTTGCACGCTTACGTATTAGTCGCCAGCAGGAATACGATTCAAGACGGTACAACCTTCGTCATGGACTAGTCTTATACGAGTCAAGTGAGAAAGTTTGGATATGGACTACTATTTGGTGCCGTGGCCTCTCAGAAAAACTGTTAAGATGGTACTTCAGGCCCTATAAAGTTTCACGACGTCTCAGTGACATTAACTATGAGGTTGTTCCTGATACTGTGCACTCCTTAAGGCGTCGAAGGTGTGCTCCAGAAGTGGTGCACGTTGTTCGGATGAAACCTTATGTCTCCGAATGATCTCATGCGTTTCGAACAAGTACAAACCGTTTTGATTATAAAGCAACGGGACGATGCTTTCTTGATTGACAGGCTAATGTCGCGGCTGAATGCCGGCCAAGAAGACAGAGGACGGCGGAGTGATGAGTGTGGACAGTACCCACGGTGGCTCCGAGGAAGACGATGTCGAATCGGCTGCTCTTTGTTCTGTTAATACAGACCTTGTATTGCCTGGTCGCACCATCGACCGTGTCCTGGTATTTTGACGTCGTGACGAAGCAACGCAGCGCGGCGCGCGCCTGCGAGTATCCTAGCCTGGCAACGCTGGCGTGACGGGATGAAATGAACGCCATCGAGCACGTGTACCCCATCGTGTCGAAATTTATTGCCGCCATGACTGTGGCATGTAGTAATGTTCTCACATGACACGCTTCTTATGATTGTCATGTTTGCGCCGGTCGCCTACCCTCGTCATCCATTGACGTCACGTAATACCAAATTAGGCATATGTGAAGCTAGCGAAACGGCCGTGAGCGCATCATGAGTGTGGATGTAGTCATAATAACGAGATGCGTCTATGTTGTTACATGGCACGCATGTCGTGGTTATCATGTTTGATTGTGTCAAATATTATGTCGTCCGTTCACGTCGCGTAATACCGAGTGTTGTACATGTGAAGCTAGTGAAATGGCCGTGCGCGCATCATGAGCGTAGCATGTAGTCATGTGGTTACATGACACACATCTCATGTTTATCATGTGTACACCAGCATCACAGCTTTGTCCATCAATTCACGTCCCGTAATGCGAAATTTGGTATATGTGGCGCTAGTGAAACGGCCACGAGCGCATCATAAGCGCGGCATGTAGTCATGTTGTCAGGTGACACGCATGTCATAATTTGTATGTTAGGTTCAGTCGCTGGTGTTCACCATGCAACCATGCCATACCACACCAGTTTTGCAACATGCCATGTGAACGAAACGACTGTAAGAGCTGCAGGATCATGAAATGTAAGTCATGACATTCATGACATACATTTTACGATTTTCATGTCATGACTAGTCGAAAATGTTCTTCATGCAGTTATGTTATGCCATACCAAGTTTTGTAGTGATATAATTATCGAAACGGCCAGGAGAACTAAACGTCGTAGGCGGCTTGATAGATATATAGATAGATAGATAGATACATACATACATAGATACATAGATACGGTCAATGTCGCCAAAGTTTGCTAAGAAATGCTTCGCATTTAAAAACAACGACAGAATTTGAACCTTCATGTCGTGCTGCCCATGCAAGGAAGCGTCGATGCATGCGCAGCTTTGCAAGCGACTAAAAGTCGATGCATGCGCAGATTCGCAAGCTACTCACAGCTCCCTTCAAGCGTGTAATGTTTCGGCCTGTTGGCGTCAACTAGCACATGATCCTATTGAAGTGTTCTGGTTGACCAATAATGTCTTGCATACTACTTTGAAACATCAAGTCTTTCGGAACGAGGTCACTGGTGGACCATCGGAGTGAAGGTCACAGCTTCGATCCTAGAGGAGCCGAATTAGGTTTCTTGTCTTTCCTTCAACTTCTTCAGGCTCACATTACAATTACTTCTAACAACATGGCGTATAATTCCTTCGCATAATTTTGTGTTTCGTTTCGTGTTAGTTTCGTGTTAGTATCGTTTGTTGTTAGTTTGTGTTTTGTGTTGAACGAAACAAAACGAGTCCTAAAACGCACTGTCTTTGCTTCCTGGATAACTTTGTGTTACAAGCAGTCAGCTCACCACTTGAGAGTGTTGTCTGCATAATGCGACGTAAAATGAAGGTACAATTATTAGTGTCTAAAACAAAGTTTGCAAGCTCGCCGCCTATTGCACGATCTAATACACCTGATATTTAGGTAACAGCGAGAATCATTAATAATGTGCTGTGCTTAAAAGTTTGAATATCCTAACCCGGGCAACTAACCATTCAACGCTATACATTCTGGGCATATGCACCGACAAACGTAACACGTCAGCGAACACTTTATTTTACTCACAGTTCCATTAGACACTGTCTGAAATATTAAGCGAGTCTGCACTCAACGATATTCGGGTGTTCAGCGTCTACGTAATTTTGCACACTCAGCAGTTTATCGCCTGTAATTATTTCCAATGATTGTAGCACAATCTATAGATGGGCTGCTCTTTTTAAAAATTATTTTCGGCAGTGGAAGGGCCCTGATGGTACTTCCCATCGACTGGCGTAGTATGGAAAGTGAATGCGACCACTTGATGAACATAGTTTTGATTAGAGCTACTAGAATATGAGAGTGGGTCTACACAGGACTCCGTGCTTGGGCATGTTTTTTCTGAGCATCCAGGCGGCACTGCTGTATCTTTCACCTGAAGGTATCCTACATTACCAACGATGTTCTCATGGTTGAAGACATGTGCGGTGGCCGCCTGTAACAGCTTTTGCGTCGCCAGCCGTCTCGCATGAGTCGCGTTGTCTTAATCCTATCCCGCTGCTTTGCAGCAGCATTCGTGCAAAACTGGGGATGGCGCTGGAGCCTGTTTAGCGAGTAATCCCAATAACGGGATGCACATCGTTATTTCGCTAAGCACCCCGCTCTCGGCTCCGTTTGGATTCACGTGGCTTGGAGCTGTTCTGTCGCGTAACAAAATGAGCGAATGTTGAGCTGTTGCGCTTCACCACCTTAACCTTTTAGGCTCACCGATATCCAAACCGAGTCGAGAAGTTCGATGTGGTTCGTTCTTTTATTGGAAACAAAACCACTCTTTTTTCGCACCCACAAAATTGTAAGTACGTAACGAACAAATGGCAAAAACAATGCGTGAGCGGTGGTGCGTTAGGAGGCGATACCGCACCAGGCACATAACAGCTCGGCCCCCTTGCAGTCACCACAGGTGTGGCCGTCCGCTGCTCCCACAGCCCAACATTCCGAATGCATACAGTTTCCTATACATACACTAGACGCAACTCGGGCGCTAGTGTCTTCGAAAGCTGCAATACATTGTGCTTCCGCATGCATGGGATTAATGGGTAGTACACGGATTTATGTATTCTGCGTATTTCTGGCTCAGTTTGGCTTGGCTTGTCTCTGAGCTGTTCAGCCACGAAACAAAATAAGCGAATGTTCGGCTGTTGCGCTTTCTTACCTTAATCTTTTAGACTCACCAATTCGAATAAAGTCAAGAAGTTCAAAACGGTTCGTTTCTTTATTGTAAACAAAACCACAACAGAACAATAAACAAAGCCAGAAGCACGCGCGAAACTCGTAAGCATGCAGGCGAAGCGAAACCATGTATTACCCAACATTTCTATGGTCACGGAAAGATCTCGGCACCAGAGTCCTCTCTAGTTAAATTGAGGGAACTCTATGCCCGAATGAGACTGACATTCAGGTGGAGTAGGTGACGGCGACTGCACAGCCACCGAAAATTTTCGCCACTTTTCACTTTACCCACGCCACTTTTCGCTCAGCCCCAGTGGAGCCATTCTCTCCTTATAGAACACTTCTGTTTTATGGAACGTTCAAGCGAAAGCTACAGATAAAGAACACGCACATGGTGGACACTTGTTTGACATTTCTGCCCTCTAAAATATTTACTCGTCTTATTCGCTGATGCACAAAGATATTCCACAGTGTCTTGCTCTACCGAATGAACATTGTTTATTAAAGGGAAGAAATGTACAGTAAAGGGTCCGCTTTGTTAGATTATTTGTTCAAAAAGAAAACAAGACTTTGAGGGACAACTCTATCCTTCAAAATTGCAAGGGTTTCATTCTGGTAGATTTAGAAACTTAATTGTAGTATACAAAAGATTGTTAATCAGCAGCCAACTGGTGATAAAGTCACGTACTAGGAAACGCCGAACTGGCAGAAAAGAATTGTTCCACAGCCGCCGTCCTGGCTACTGGAGGTGCTGACTAACGCACCCACATTGATGCACATATAGCGGATGGAGAAATAGCTGCCGTCGTAGCTCAGTTGTCAGAGCATCGGATACGTTTTGCAAAGGTCGGAGATTCGCTCCTTGCCCAAGGCAAGTTTTCGTTTCGTAAAGTTTTGTGAGATTTACTTTACAGCTGCTTCTATTAACATACGCTATACTAGTGTTGAGTGTTTGTTTATTGGATCTCATTGATACTTTTGATAGTTGTTGAAGCGAGCAATATCTTGTGGCTGCTAGCTTTTATCTACGCGAAACCGTCATCCATAATGTCAATGTCTTATTCGAGCACTAAAGAATACTAACTTCTAACTTCTACTGTAAGTTGCTAACATTAAACATGTTATTCTCCCAAAAAACTGCGCTTGGCTACTACGTATATGAAATTGGTCTACCATTTTATTGACTGCTCGAACAGCGATTTTAAATTCATTGCCGGGTTCTGATTCAGGAATACGTTTCTACTTCCATTCAAGTCGTAACGCCTATATGGCACGTACGGTTGCGTACGTGGCATATAGGTGTTATGGATATTGATATAAATAACGTCTTTACACTAATATTTAGGAATGAACCAATATATTTTGTACGTTTGTATTTGGAGAGTTAACTTGCGTTCACCTGAGAAACGATCACTCAATTGTTTGGCTAGTTTTACTACTGGCTGATGCAAGTTTCTCGTATTTCATTTCTTTAGACAGCTGGCCATGAAATAATGCACGCATTCGACGTCTTGGGAATCAAGACCGACATGGGAGGTAAAACAAAACATTGGACAACGCAGAAGTTCTTGAAGGAATACACGCTCAGAACACTCTGTGTGCGTGGAGCTCATCAAGTTGCCGTAAGTGACTTTATTTCCCATTCTGAATTAAAAGGTCACCTATCTAATACCTCAGGACAAATACTTTCGCACACTGTAATTGCATTTCCCCGAATCGATTGGAATAATATTTCTGCCTATTTCAACAGAGTAAACTTTTTGTGGACCCATATCCACAGCCAGTTTGGACCCTCCAACTTTGGTTGAAGCATCTATATATAGGACAATTGATAACGCATAAAGCGAAGTTTACGTGAAGGAAGCTTCTTTCAAAAAATTTAGGTTGACAAGGCAGCGGAAATATGGGAGTATACACATGATTACCCGTTAACTAGCCGCATGCATCACCTTAGTCCAGAAATCATCAGGTATGGCAATTCTGAGCTGATGATTGCAATGCAAACAATAGCCTTTCGTGATCAGGTATGCCAAAGTTTCGAACGCTGCGCCCCGAGAAAACGGGTCACGTTCCAAATCGAACGCCGCTTCCCCCCCCCCCCTTTTTTTCCATGGGGGCGGCCGCGTTGGCCTTTTACTGGAACGATTACGTCAGTTGCCGGGCCCATAAAGTTCACTTAGGTGTCTACACAGGGCAATTTATGAAAAGAGCGCGGTTTTCATACAAAGCGAGGTATGGAGAGTTGGGGAGTAGGGGACTGTTGACAAGGAATGTCCCTAGCCATTTCCACTGTTTTCACGTCGTGTCTCAACGTAGACGTCTGTGCTCTAACATCGCCCAGAGTAGCACATGACACAGTGATAATTACTTGATTCGACAGTGTAGTTGGTGAAGTTTTGTTGCCTGAATATATTATGGAAAATTTAGAGAAATATTAAAATATATTACAACAGTGTGCGTTTATTTTGCTTTTTTTCATGCGCATCGCAGCAAAATGCGGGACTGATGTTCCTCCGTTTCGCATGCGCTCGTGTTTGCGCGAGTTGCGCGTCAAGCAGACCCTTACAACAACGGTAATATTAAGACAGGTTCGAGGGTTCATTAGGCTTATATATTGTCCCACGTCTAACGAAACTTTCATCCACCACCGGCTTGCGATAACGCTGCTATAATAAATATAACAGCCAGTAAACCACAGAGAATGCCGCCACAACACAAAAATGACGCCATATTCAGGAAGTGAATAACGACAATGGAGCTCGCTCCAGAGGTCAAATCTGCTAAACAGTGAATCCTGCGTATATCCACTCGACCATCAAACAAAGACGTGCTCTTTCAGGGTGAGCGAAAGGTTTAGGATGTTAAACGCCAACGAAGGAGGTTTAAGAAATTGCTGGAGTGTGAATTATCGCCCACGAGTAACGAGATACCTATCGTAATATGGCGGCTACGGCAGCCATCTTACTAGAGGCATCATGAGCTGTTTCCGTTTGGTAATTGAGAGAGAGAGAATATAAACGTGTAGTGCCATCATCACCATCGTCATTTTTTCCATCACCGCGCCGCGTCTCTCGCGCAGCTGGCGCGAGCTCGAGCTGCGCGAGAATGAGAACGAGCTGACACGCCTGGCGTGGCGGACGCTGGTAACCGACGTGGCTCCGCTTCAGGCCAGGAATAAAGTGGCGAGATCGGCACGGCCCCATCGGCCGCCTTCGACGTCATCTCACGTCTCTCTTCTCTCGCCGCTACATTGGTGACCCGGAGAACACGCCCTTCGCCGAGCGGCCCGCGGCCATGTTACCGCAACTCTGCCCACCAGTGCCGCCGTACCAATCAACTTACCCCAAGGTATGGTTTATGCAGCTCGACGCCGTTCTTGCGGTGAATGGCGTCACGGACCAGCCGCTGATGCACGCCATTCTTCAAGACGCCCTTCCGGTAGAGTTGCGTCATCTCTCTGGCACTTCAACCTCCAGCCGGCAGCCTTACGATGACCTCTGCTCGGCGGTGCTTGCCAGACATGGCCTCACCTACCACCCGCTGCCGTTCACCCGCGACTTACAGGTTTCGACTGCGTCGCAGCGCGCACTACCAACCAGCCCGCAACCATCCATTGACCGCGACCGCGCTACCCCTGCTACGACTCCCCCTACCTCAGATCCAGTCGCACGAAGATCCAAATCTGCACCTGAGCACGACGACCAGGTAGACGACGCTCCCACTTCGACTGGTCTCAGCACCGAGAGAAGCGTCCCCTTGGAGCCCGCGAACGCAGGTCTGTCACTCGTGCCTGCCACTTGCACGTCTTCCTCCACCCCAGACAACTCAGGCAGGTCAGTCTTCACGACGGCAACCTCGCCGCACGCCTTGGAGCCTGCCGCAACTACGGACATCGTCGTGCCTGCTATTCGCCCCCCAATCGCGGAGGCATCGCCGTCGACGGTGTCCGAAGATGACTCTCAACCGGCCTTAACGCGCCATACGTCTTGCAAGCAGCCACTATCACCTACCTCAACGTCTCCCGCAGCTGAAGTTCCTGCCCGTGACATGCTACGACCGAACTTCCGGGATGCTGCCGGACAGACCGCACGTTTTGTACCACCTATGCAGGCGGACAACCACCAGGCTGCCGCGACGAGCACGGGCACGCCATTCAACCCCCAGGCCACGACTTCAGGGCTCCACAACCATCCCTCGGAGCCTTTGACGCTGGACGGCAACTACCAGACGTGTGTCCGCAACGCTGGCTCGTTGGTGACACGAGCGACGACGCCCAATCCTACTGCCTGTCTACCACACTTGACAGCGCACAGAAGAAATCATCGCATTCGCCGTAAAACAGAACGCCCCCTTTTCAAGCGTCCTGCTATGCAGCCGTGCGTTGCAGCCTTGGCCTTCAAGACGGCGCAAACACCTACGAGGTTTTCCCGACGCAAGGGTCAACCACTCGCCGTGCACATGACTAGCCGCAATGCACGGTTTTTCCGCATCCGTCGACTCGGCCACACGCCCCGGCATGCCGGTCGCAGTGCTACGCGGAGGCCGGTGTTTCATCGACAGAGACGTCCGCACCAGCACGACCGCGACGTTGCTCCTTGTCGACAGCAGGCTCGGCACCCTGTGCGCTGTCCGAGACCCCGCTGTGGCTGTGACACTTCAGTGCTCGGTCATCATGGGTGCGTTCCGACCCTTCACACTGTTTCGCCCATATTGCCGGCGCGAGCTCTTCAGCGCCTGTCCACAGTTCCAGCTGTGGGCACGTTTGTCAGCCGCGTCTACTCGAAACGGTGGGTGCGCATTCGAATGGTCCCGCCGCGTAATTGTGAGATGGACATGTCTATCAACACAGCGACCCGGCACTTCCTCCTGCGTCCTCTGCGCAACTCCCAGAGTCGCCCACCAGAGACCCGCTGCTTACCGATGGCCCATCAACGTTGACAACCTGGACTGGCCAAATGAACACTTTATGGACTGCCGTTCATGTACATAGCATTTGTCGCCCTCTTTTTTTTTCATATGCATTCAAATCGCGCAAAGCGCTAGGGGGGGAGCCCTGTAGTGCCATCATCACCATCGTCATTTTTTCCATCACCGCGCCGCGTCTCTCGCGCAGCTGGCGCGAGCTCGAGCTGCGCGAGAATGAGAACGAGCTGACACGCCTGGCGTGGCGGACGCTGGTAACCGACGTGGCTCCGCTTCAGGCCAGGAATAAAGTGGTGAGATCGGCACGGCCCCATCGGCCGCCTTCGACGTCATCTCACGTCTCTCTTCTCTCGCCGCTACAAACGTTTAGTAGTATAGTCAGTAACGAAAGTGGGTGGGGCCCTCTGCCCAGTTCTCCACTGGCGATTGCAGCTCGCCGGGCCTGGTCCAGGCACGGTAGGACTAGACAAGAGGCATACGCGCACTCTCTTAAGGCCTGTGCTTCGAGTCTAGTTCCCACCTTTCACCGCCGCTAGCTCATGGTGCTGCTGCCTTACCCTTAGTAAACCTTGCTAAAACTAAGGAAATTTAAAAAAAATGCCCAGAAAAATAACGTGGTAACTTTTTCTGGTCAGGTAGTGTTCAAAGTGCGTTCTTTTGTTACTAGTTTTCATAACTAAACCTAAAATTCAAGGCAAATTTATTAGAAAATAATTCTTCAATAATCATCTTAGTAGGTTATTTCATCGGAAAGAGCTATGTTTCAATTTATGATTAACGTGTGCAGGTTTCCTCCTCGATTCAAATCCAAAAACGTGTGGCTGGTTAAAAGTAAGGCGTAGACTCAGGGCTGACCTTTTTGTCTAGTTACCGCTTTTATCGCATCTAGTTCAAGGCACTGTGGCTAAATCTCCACTGGCAAAAAGCTGTGAATAATCTGCCCTATTGTTTTTTCTTGGGGTGCGCAGGGCGTAAGAGATTGTGCGCGTGCTGTTTTTTAACACCACCAACCCCCTCCTCTAAACCGGCCGTGGTCCAGGGTTGCCGATTAACTTCCCCAGGTCTGTTCCGAGAGTCACCTCTTCGAATCACGTCCCGCCTAATATAATCATGCGTGTGATTATAAGAGTCGAGTTTAGCGTAACAGTTAGATAGCGACAGCTGAATATAAGAGTCGAGTTTAGCGTACCAGTTAGATAGGGACAGCTGTATGCGATGTGTGTAAGTGTGTACACTCCTCCGCACCACGGGCGATAATTTTGATATTCGGAAGGGTGTACTTTAGGAAGTGGGTGTAGGTTGGCGTACGATTTCGTCTGAAGACGACGCCAATTTCTTGAATGTGCTGTGTTAAGTTTTGGGTGACGTGGCGCCATAGTGCGTCGCTTCAGCCCGTAAGCTCCGAGAATTTCCGCTCGACCGCTCGGTCACTTATCGTAGTCACTGGATATGGTGTCGTCTCAGGCGCGTTGGCCACTCAGTGTGTACTATCGGTAAGATGTCAAATGAAACCCGAACAGCGGAGTGCGTGTTTCAATCATTAGAAGCAGTATAATGTTGGCCATCTAGTCATCACCATTGACAGTCATGCACATCCAGTTTGGCAGCACTGCGCGATCCCCCTAGAGCGTGTCATCTCCATTTCTGCTCTAGTTTTTGCACAGTGCCAATCGTGGGCGTTCCAAGCACTTTTGATCGTATCACTGCCGATTCTTTGCTTTTACTTCAATGTCCCAGTACAATCAGTGTCTTGGCATGATAAAACAAAAAGAGAAATATCTTCGGTTTACGGTTCATTTTCAAACGACTGTCGTATCTCGTTCGCCAGCTTTGCTTCAGAGAACCCTCCTTTCAGAAATCGACCCGAAAAGGCTTCATTTTAACTGAAAATGCCGAGTGCTTTTTTGGGAAGAGAGCGCGCAAATTGTTTTGCTTTACCGGCATGAAGTGAAACTGCGTGAAATCGCCACCGATTGATATGTGGGGTTTAACGTCCCAAAACCACCATATGATTATGAGAGACGCCGTAGTGTAGGGCTCAGGAAATTTCGACCACCTGGGGTTCTTTAACGTGCACGCAAGTCTGAGCACACGGGCCTACAACATTTCCGCCTCCATCGGAAATGCAGCCGCCGCAGCCGGGAATCGAACCCGCGACCTGCGGGTCAGCAGCCGAGTACCTTAGCCACTAGACCACCGCGGCGGGGCCGTGAAATCGCCACCATTCTGAACCGTCTTTTCTGTACTATAAATAGAATTTTCCAGGCATTCCATGATGATTAACTCCGTGATGACAAACCGTGCTACAATACTCACCTTCGGTTGCAGTAGTCTAACCTCTGTATTTTTTGTTCCTTTCAAATATCATACCTGCAACTAAG
The DNA here is from genome assembly GCA_013436015.1 of Rhipicephalus annulatus. Taxonomy (NCBI): domain Eukaryota; kingdom Metazoa; phylum Arthropoda; class Arachnida; order Ixodida; family Ixodidae; genus Rhipicephalus; species Rhipicephalus annulatus. The sequence goes on along the minus strand of WOVY01010199.1, from coordinate 871,296 downwards.
GCAGAATTATTGCACTATAGAGGGATCGTGAAGCGCTGCCACACCGAATGTGCGGGCCTGTCTGTGTTGATTACTGGTGAATGGCGTGTATTATGCCATTGATAAGGCTTGTGCCAAGTGCACCACTGTTCACGTTTCATTTGATGCCGATAGTACTTGAGTGAGCGAGTCGGTCGGCCTGTTCATTACCGCGAAAACCCACATGCACCGGGCTCCAAATGATGCCCTGGCCAGATACGATGTGAAAGCCGAGGATTGAAGGAGGGTTTTCTTTGCATGCCCAGCGAGTTTAACGCTGAAAACATTTCTCTTTTCTGGTTACACAGTGCTCAAAGTGCGTCGTTCTTTTAAAACTGTTTTTTAATAAGCCTCAAAATAAAGGCAAGCTTTACTGTAGATTAAGTCGGCGATACTCGTCTCTCGGTTAGTTCGTCAGAAACAATTTTAAATGCGAAGCATTTCTTAGCGAACTTCGGCGACGTTGAGCGTATCAATCTTTCTATCTATCTATCTATCTATCTATCTATCTATCTATCTATCTATCTATCTATCTATCTATCTATCTATCTATCTATCTATCTATCTATATATCTATCTATCTATCTGTCTATCTATCTATCAATCTATGTATCTATCTATATCTATCTATCTATCTATCTATCTATCTATCTATCTATCTATCTACCTATCTATCTAGCCGCCTACGACTTTTAGCTCTCCTGGCCGTTTCGATAATGTTATCAATATCAAACTTGATACGGCATAACATGACTGCATGAAAATAATATTTGACTGGTCATGACATAAATCCTGACATGGATGTCATGAATGTCATGATTTGTATTTCATAATCTTGCAGCTGTTGCGGCGATTTCATTCACGTGGCATGTTGCAAAACTAGTATGGTATGACATGATTGCATGATTGCATGGCGAACACAAGCGCCAGACCCTGACATGAAAATCCTGATATGTGTGTGCTGTAACAACAGGACTACATGCCATGCAGATGATGCGCTTGCGCCTCTTTCGCTAGCGTCGCATATATGAAATTCGGTACTGCGGTACGTGAATGGATGACTAAGGCATGTGACTGGTGCGAACTTGACAATCTTGAGATGCGTGTCATGCAACAACATGACTACATGCCACGCTCAGGATGCGCTCGCGGCCGTTTCGCTAGCTTTACATGTGCCAGATTCGGTAATATAACGGACGCGAAAGAAAGATAGGCAAATGACACATACAAACATGATGACCACAACATGCGTGTCATGTAACAATATGATTACATGCTACACTCATGATACGCTCGCGGCCGTTTCACTAGCTTCACACATGCCAAATTTGATATTACGTGATGCCAATGAATTACGAAAGTATGTGACTGGTGCAAATATTATATTCATGAGATCTGTGTCATGGGAGAACATCACTACATGCCACAGTCAAGATGCCAATACATTTCGACGTGATACTGCGCGTGCTCGCCAGTGCTCATTTCGACACGTCACGCCGGCGTTGTGATGCCAGGCGCTACTCCTGCCATAGACTCGAAGGGGCGTGCCGCGCTGCGTTGCTTTGACGCATGCGCGTTTCAGCCCGTCCAGCGTCCCTCCGTCCTGAAAAGAGGGAGACGCAGTGTTGTTTGGGTAATGCATCGGCGCGAAATGCAGCATGTCGCATTTCACACCAGTTGCCGTCGAGCCGTGCTGTAGGACGCTTGTCGCGCCGGTCACGCCTAGCGTCAGACTACAGGGCGCTCGTGTTTCGCTAACGTGGCCTCGCCGTGTTCAGCGTGCATACGCGTCAACGCTACATTGGAGTATAGCGGGCTCATCATGATGCGCTTGTGGCCGTTTTGCTAGCTCCACATATACTAAATTTTTTGTTACGTAACGTCAATGGATGACAAAATATATGGCTGGTGCGAACATTCTAATCCTGACATGCGTGTCTTGTAAGGACATGACAACATACCACAGTCATAGCGTGCTCGCAGTCGTTTGGCTAGCTCCACATATGCTAAATTTGGTATCACATGACGTGAACAGATAGCAAAGGTAAACTTCACATTGGAACATAATAATCATGACATGGAAGTAATGTACGGCATCATTTAGAACCACCTCGTAACGTTGCGCTGATTTTAAAATGACATATCAACCTTTCTCATTCGTGCTTCGCATATCGTCGATTCCCACTGTACGTGGGATCTGCGAATTTTGTTTTATTAATGATTAACGTACCCTTTAGACTAGCAGGTGAAAGCCACTGGATGCCTAAATGGGCACCTCCAGAAAATAGCATGTTTCTGCGATCATTGAAGGGAAAATGCTGGCTTCACTAATGCTGGAAAAGCATTGCGAGTGCTTTCACTTCAGCGACATTTTGAAACCTTCTTGACCCCAACAAAGGTGTGTTGCACCATCTCCCCCGTACCCCTTCAATCCAAAAAAATAGGCGGATTTGACCGGAAGTCACAAGCGCCCCGTGCCTTGGAACGGTACCAACTACGGGCGCGCCAACAGACGCTGGCCGGTTGCATCTCGCGTCGGAGCTCACGTTTCGCTGACGTAACGTCATTTGCAAAGTGAGCTCTTACGTGCAAGACACATCCGCGCATCGCGTTCGGTTCTGACCATAGAGTTTCACCTAGAGAGGAACCTGGCGCTAGTGTGTAAGTAGACTCCTTGAAAGACGCTTGTATCCTCTTGAGAGTTACGGGAAGCGCAGGCTTTGGATCTGCTTCGAATAGATCCAGTTCTTGAGATGGACGACGATTGTTTTCCCGAGAATAAAACAAAATGATGTGAAGTTATATTTATTTGAAAGTTGCTTCACCCTTTTTACTTAAATTTTATTACACAAAGTTTGCCGGACCATGAGGTAAAAGTGAAACCTGGAAAAATTTAACCACCAGGGTATGCGTAGCTCTGTATGCAGGGTATGCAAGCTCTCCAGATTTTGCATGAAGATAAAACAAAATATTTTAAAACACTAGAAAACAAACACTCCTGTTTTCTTCTTAAAAGCACGCATTTTGTATGTATCAAAAATTGGCAGATCCTACGTACTTCGGGAATCTATAATATACAAAGCACGAATGTGAAAGTTTGATATGTAACTTCAAAATGAGCACAAAGTTACGAGATGGACGTAAATTATGCCTCACATGACTTCCATGCCATGATTATTCGATATATCGTTTATCTTCGTCATCTGTTCACATCACGTAATACCAATTTTCGTAAATGTGGAGTTAGGGAAATGGCCGCGAGCATGCTATGAGCGTAGCATGTAATTATGTTTCACGTGACACGCATCTCACAATGATCATGTTTACACGTGCCATTTACCTTTGTAATCTATTCATGCCACGTGATGTCGAGTTTTGTACATGTGGAGCTTGCGAAACGGCCGCGAGCATGCTATGAGCGTTACATGCAGTCGTATTTCACATGACACGCATGCCAAGATCATCCTGCTCGGACGTGTTATATATTTTCGTCGTCCAATCACATCACATATGTGATACCGAATTTCGTGTATGTGAAGCTAGCGAAAGAACTGCGAGTGTGCTAAGAGCGTAGCAGATAGTCATGTTTTTCGTGACCCACATATCACTACTATCATCTTTGGACGAGCCGTTTACCTTCGCCGCTCATTCGCATCACCTAAAGCAAAAATTTGGGATATGTGAAGCTAGCAGAAGTGCCACGAGCACATCCTGGGGGCTGTATTTTGTCATGTTTATATATGACACTCATGACATGATTATCATGTTTGCACCAGTCATTTACACTCGTCATGCATTGACATCACGTAACAACGAATTTGTTATATGTAAATCTAGTTAAACGGCTGCGAGCGTATCATGAGCATCACATGCAGTCATGTTCTAACGTAACACGCAACTCAATATTATCATCTTTGCACCAGTCATGGACCTTCGCCATACACTAATGTCCCGTAACGCCAAACTTGGTATAAGTGAAGCTAGCGAAACAACCGCTAGCACACCATGAGCGTGGAATGTAGTTATTAAAGGTCATAACTTGAAAATCATGCCATGCATGCAATAATTCCCATGTTAGGGTCTGTTATTTATATTCGCTGTGATGTGATGTCACACCATACCAGTTTGTAAAATATTATGTGAACGAATTCACCGCAAGAGCAGAAAGACAATTAACCGTAAAGCATAACATTCATGCGATGATTTTCATGCTATGAATAGTGAAATATGTTCGTCATACAGCCATGTTATGACATACCAATTTTGGTATTGATACGATTATCGAGACGGCCAAGAAAGCTTACTCGGCGACAACTTTTTTTGGCATTGGAGCGAAGGCTGCATTGTGAAATCAGCGGCATTCTACCGCCAGTGAAGTAGTTCCACGAAAGCACCCGTACTTTCACCGTGAAATATAAAAGAACCCCCTTCATTCTCTACGTTAAGCTATATGAGACAGGACGCAGCTCTTATCATTAGAATCGTCGTATTTAGATTAACTTATTCGTTGTGACTTCACGTTTTTGAACAGACGAGAAAGCCTCGCCTTTTTAGGCGCACCTCAAGCACCAAGCGACGTCTAAGTCTGCGTAAAACGCTGATAGTGCGTCTCCGTCACTTTCCTTAGCGTGACGAGACGTGCGCCGGGATGGACAACTTCGCGTAATGCTACAGGTGCAGGCGCTTCGCCTCCGTAATTAATTGACTGATGTGTGGGGTTTACGTCACAAAACCACCGTATGAATATTTATTTATTTTATTTATTCAATGCATACTGCAGACCATGGTTAGGTCCAAGCAGGGGGGCACAAGAAGATAAAATGCAAAAATACAAACAATACAAGCAAACAAGGCACTTATACAGGGGGTAATTCATTCTACTCTTGTATTGTTCGCGGAAAAAAAGAGTACTTGAAGGTGTCAGTAGCAGCAAAATATGGGGCGAAAGCATTCAGGTTATGGTGCCTAGTAGGTCTTGTTTGTAACGGTGACAAGAACGGAGATGGGTCATTGGACAGTGCACCTTTACTTAGTGAAGAAAGGAAATCAAGACGGAAGCACTTTCTCCTGGATTCAAGGCTGGAAATTTTGTTAGCAAGCATTATTTGTGAGGGAGAATCAGTACGTGAGTATTTAGAGTAAATAAACCCTACAGCTTTTCTCTGAATTCTTTCTAATTTACGGATGTTGTGATTAGTGTAGGGGTCCCAGACTATACAGGCATATTCGAGCTTAGGTCTAATAGAAGTAAAGTAGCTGAGGAGCTTGACGTTAGAAGGGGAATTTCTGAGTGTGTGTTTTAAGAAGCATAGCTTACGAAAGGCAGATGAGCAAATATTGTCAATGTGTAAATTCCACGAGAGATTGCTGGTTAGTGTGACACCGAGGTATTTATGACTGGTGACTTGTTTAAATGGCGATGTTCCTAGTGTGTATTGATAGTCGTACGGAACTTTCTTTCGTGTTATGCGAAGATACAGTGTTTTGTCGGCGTTCAGCACCATTCCCCAGTTCTTGCACCATTCAAGTATATTAGTAAGATTGGTATTAAGTTCACACTGATCAGCACAGCACGAAACATCCCGAAACAAGACTGCATCATCCGCGAACAACCGAATTTGCACACCAGTTGTAATTACATTAACAATATCATTTATATACAGTATGAAAAGCAATGAACCCAGCACACTTCCCTGAGGAACTCCCGAAGTGACATCAAAAAAGCCGGACCCTATTCCATCTATTATGACCATTTGTTTGCGGCTTGTCAAGTAATTTGCAACCCATGTGACCAGAATTTCGGGGAGGCCAATATTTCGCATTTTAAGAATTAATTTTTCATGTGGTACCTTATCGAATGCTTTACTGAAGTCTAGAAATATTGCATCTATTTGACCGGTGTTGTCTAAGGTGTGTGCAAACGAATGAAATACTGTAACTAACTGTGTGACGGTGGAGTACCCTTTCCTGAACCCGTGCTGGAAACCTGTTAGAATATTATGGTCGTTTAAGTATTCAAGAATGCGAGTGGCGACAATGTGTTCCATTAGTTTGCAACAAGAAGATGTTAGTGATATTGGACGGTAATTTTGAAAACATAGGCGGTCGCCCTTTTTAAAGATAGGTACAACCAGAGGTATCTTCCAATCTTCGGGGAGCTCGCCATACATTAAAGAAGTACGAAATAAAACAACAAGAAATTTAGCCAGTGACTTAGCATAGCGACGAAGAAATATGTTTGGAATGCTGTCGGGACCACATGATTTTTTTGTATTAAGGTTCAAAAGCATAGATAACACACCAGAGTAAGAAATAAAGCCAACATCTCTAGGACTATACACTGCGGTATGCGCCAACATACATGCGCAAGAATCAGAGAATACACTTTGAAAGTACTGGATAAAATGCTGAGCAATTGCCTGCGGGTCTGAAATAACCGAACCACCCACTACAATTTCCTTCACTGGCTTCTTTTTTCTGAAGTATATTTCCAAAATTTACTGGGGTCATTTTTAATAAAACTAGGCAACAAAGTTTCAAAATAATAGTCTTTGGAGCCACAAACCTCACGTGCCAAAGTATTCTTTATCTCTTCTACAACGGGCGATTGTACATGTCTTTTTTAAGCGTTTAATTCTTTGCTTAAGGTGAATTATCTTCCGGGTTACCCAAGGCGTGTGTTTATAGACTCGTTTGCGCTTGTTTGGCACAAAATTTTGTACGCAGTGTTGGCACATTTCTTTAAATTTATTCCAAAGGGCGCATACGTCGTCCCCATCAAAATCATCAAGGGAAGATTCCAAATGCTCAATTATACATTCATCGTTAGCTTGTGAATAATCCTTGAAAGAGCGTAATGAACACTTATCAGTACTGACAGACCGACCCAATGGCAGAGAGGTACAAACAAGATGATGATCTGACAAGCCCTTTTCTACTGTTACTGTACTCTCTCTAAAGTCGCGGTGAACGAATACAAGATCTAGTACAGAACTGGATGTAGCGTTGACACGAGTGGGTTCTTTAACTAATTGGATCAAGTCATGAGTAAGCATTATATCAAGCAAAATATGTATTTGTTTGTTGGATTCATAGTCTGCCTGGAACCGTTACCAGTTGACTCCTGGGAAGTAGAAGTCACCAATCAGTATTATTTTGCTATTTTGGAACTGGAGCATGTGATCCCGTATTTTGGCAACGTAATCAATTCCGGCACCCGGCGGTCTATAAAGAGCATAAAGAATGAAACTGAAGCCCCAACAAGACAATATAAGACATGCGCACTCAAGCCCAAAAGGATTATCAACAAAGACGGCTTCTATTGATCTCTTGATCAAAACGGCAACCCCGCCCCCCCTAGATTCTCTATCTTTCCGGTATATATTGAAACCAGGGGGGAAAACGTGGTCGTCACTTACATCACTGCGCAACCAGGTTTCAGTGACTACCGCAATGTGAGGGTCATGTTGAAGTAACAGAATTTCGAACTGTTCTGTTTTGTTATTAACACTTCGTGCATTTAAATTGATGATTCGCAGCAGTCGTTCCTTGCAAATGTTTATGTTATTTTGTGCGCCGTGTTTGTTAAAGGGTATGGAATGGTTCGTTTGGTGTTTACTCTTGCCTAGTGTGATGACCCTATCGCCAATGCATGGAGCCGTGTCATTGGGCGGCTCCTGTTCATGGCGTCGTTTTTTTTTGTAGTGGTACTCGTTCGTTTTTATCGCTGTCCCAGACATAGGCTTTGCCGTTTATGTACAATTTGGTAAATGCTAATGCAACTTTCTCCTTTTTATCGCGATTCGGTTTGGCACTTTCCCACAGTTTCTTACGTACATTTCGTACTTTTTTTGAAAAATCCTCCCCAATTGAAAAATTAGTATTTTTCAGCTTATGACCGTTCTTTAGTATACTGCTCTTATCTCTCATGTCAAGCAGTTTGAAGATTACAGGTCGTGTCTTGTTTGAATCCGGCCTTCCTAAACGATGAATCCGTTCAATTGCAACCGGATTCAGTTCCAGAGTGCCCTCAATGATTTCACTGTTCACTACGTGCTCTAGCCTTTCGTTGGTCTCTTTTCCAACCTCAGGTATGCCGTAAACAATCAAAGTTGATCTCCTGCTGTAGTTTTCTAATTCATCAATTCTATTCTCTAGAACCAGGATTTGAGCACTCATAGAGGCCACTTGTTCCGGGTACGCCTCGACCTTTTGTTCCAGTCACGTGAGGGTATCCATTTTGCTTTCTATGTTGACCAATCGGGTCTCATTTATTTCCTTTATATCGCTAGCAATTGCTTCTAGCTGCTTACAGATTTGCGTCAATTCCGGGCCAGGGTTTGTTTCAATATCTCCACCGAGTAGTAACAACAATTTCTTTAGTACAGACGTGGTGGTACACATCATGACACACAATCAAAGACGCCGTAGTAGGTGACTCAGGAAATTTCGACCTCCTGGTGTTCTTTAACGTCCACCCAAATCTGCGCACACGGACTTGCATCATTTATGCCTCCATCGAAAATGCAGCCGCCGCAGCCAAGATTCGATCCCATGACCTGCGGGTCTGTAGCCGAATACCTTAGCCACTTGAAAACCGCGGCGGGGCCTACGCCTCCATAGATTGATTGATTTGATTGATTGATTTGTGTGGTTTAACGTCCCAAAACCACCATATGATTATGAAAGACGCCGTAGTGGAGGGCTCCGGAAATTTCGACCACCTGCGGTTTTTAACGTGCACCCAAATCTGAGCACACGGGCCTACAACATTTCTGCCTCCATCAGAAATGCAGCCGCCACAGCCGGGATTCAATCCCGCGACCTGCGGGTCAGCAGCCGAGTACTTTAGCCACTAGACCACCACGGCGGGGGCCTCTATAGATTTTCCTTAATGCCAAGAAAAGTTGTCGCCGACTGTAAAAGTCGTAGCTGGCTAGATAAATAGATGGATACACTCAAAATCACCGAATTTTGCTAAGAAACGCTCCCGATTTGAAATAACAGTACAGTTTTAGATGAGTAATGCCTAACGTATTGTCTGCTGCATGCTAGGTGCATCTGTTCAATGGTACTGCCCGCAACTCTAATCTCGTTTTGTTGTCAAGTCGTTATCAAGTCGATATAAAAGAGCTTTAACAAAAAGCAGTTAGGAAAAACATTACCTTGAAGCAATACCCTGGCATGGCTTGGGACGCTACATCTATGCACAGCTGTTAGTTGACGACGCTTCGCTTAAATTGTATTACAACTATTGCACCTTCAACTTTGTAGCATATTTCGGACCTTGTTGTTGTCAGCCTCTTTCAAACACAAAAGCACTGATTCAGTGCTTTGCACCGCACCCGCTATTCACACTGCGTGAAGAACAAAACTGAAAATAGAAAAATTGCAGCATATCCACGGAGTGAATGATAGAGAGTGGGAGAGTGAGGCGAAGCATCCGTCCGCCCATTCGTTCTTGCTTCCGTCCGTCCTTGCGTACGTCTGTAAGACCATCCGTGCGTCCATTTGCCCATCCATGCGTGCGTCTGTTCGTGCGTCAACACGTCCATCTAAGCGTTCGTTCCCGCGTTTGTCCATGCATCTACTTCTGCGTCCGTTCATGCGTACATCCGTCCGTGCAGCCATCCGTGTATCCATCCATGCATCTGTCTGTGTGCCCGTTCGTCCATTTATTCAACACTACAAGCACCACCATCTCGCATCTTTTCATCATATATTCCCCATATAGAAGCACCGCCATCCAGCGGACATTCCAAGGACTAAACGAGAGGTGGCACACGAACACTTTTCTACAGCTTGCGCTACGTGTGTACTTCCCACCTCTAACCACCTCGAGTTCATGCTATATACTACTTCAATGTGTTTAATGTACTGTGGCCCAACGCTCGCTGAACATTTCTAAAACCAAAGAGGTTACGCCCAGTGAGTATAACGTAGCAACCCTTTCTTGTCAGATAGTGCTCAATGTACATGCCAATGTCTGCTAATAGGGAATGAGAGACAGGAGAGTTCAGCTTTTACTTTCTTGCGGCTTGCGCTTCGTATCTACTTCCCACCTTTAACGCCCTCAAGATCATGGTATATACTAGTTCACTGTATTCATGGCTCTCCGGTTCAACGCTCGCTAAACCTTTCTAAAACCAAGGAGGTTACGCCTACCGAGTGTAGCGTAGCAACCCTTTTTTCACAGATACTGCTCAATCTACGTGCCAATGGCTGCTAATGGGGAAAGAGACACAGGAGAATTTGGCTTTTAGGTAACGCGCATGCTGCGAATTTTTTATTGTTCAACAACAGACAGAAGAAGTCTGTCATCCGCACTACCTTGCAGGTCAAAACGTTAGACTGGCTACACACTACGGTTACGACTATTACGAGGACAAATGGGTGCCGCTTTAGGGAGCTTCGCTTTTCAAAAATTGGCAGACCTCACGTACAGTGAGAACCACTGATACGTGAAGCACGAATGACGAATTTTGATATGTCAGTTTTAAAATCAGTAAACGCTACGAGGTGGTGGTAAATGATGCCGTCCATGATTTCAGTGTCACGATTATCATGTTTCGATATGTAGTTTACTATCGTCATCTATTCACGTCACGTGATACCAAATTTAGTATATGTGGAGCTGGCAAAACGGCTGCGACCATGCTATCGTGGTATGTTTTCATGTTCTTACTTGACAAGCGTGTCAGGATTATCACGTTTGCAACAGTCACATGTTTTGTCATCCGTTGGCATCCCGTATCACCAAATTCAGTGTATGTGGAGCTAGCAACACGGCCAAGAGCGCATCACGAAGGGCCCATTACACTCCAATGAAGCGTTAACACGCGCGCACGGTGGGCACAGCGACGCTACCTTAGCGAAACGCGAGCACTCTTTAGTCTGACGCCAGGCGCGACCGGCACGGCCCGACATTAACCGGGGCGAAATTCGCGCCGATGCCGTACCCAGACAACACTGCCTCTCCCTCTTTTCGTTACGGAGGGACGCCAGACGCGCTGAAACGCGCATGCGTCAAAACAACGCAGCGCGGCACGCGCCTGCGAATATATGGCAAGACTGGCGCCAGGCGTAATGAACGCCAGCGAGCACGTGCAGTGCGTCACGTCGAAATGCATTGGCGCCTTGACTGTGGCTTGTAGTCATGTTCTCACATGACACGCACCTCATGATTATTATGTTTGCACCTGTCACATACCTTTGTCATCCGTTGACGTCACGTAATACCAAATTTGGCCTATGTGCAGCTAGCAAAACGGCTGCGAGCGTATCATGAGTGTGACATGTAGTCACGTTCTTACATGGCACGCATGTCGCTAGTATCATGTTTGGATGTGTAGTTTACCTAAGTTGTTCATTCGCATCGCGTAATACCAAGCTTAGTAAATATGAAGCTAGTGAAACGGCAGCGAGCAATTCATGAGCGCAGCATGTAGTCCTATTGTTACAAGACACGAATCTCATGTATATTATTTTTGAACCAGTATCATACCTTCTTCATCCATTCACGTCGCGTAATACCAAATTTGGTATAAGTTAAGCTGAAGAAAATGCCGCCATCTCATTAGCGTGGCGTGTAGTCATGTTGTTACATGACACACATCTAATGATTATTATGTTCGCACCAGTCACATACCTTCGTCATCCATTCACGTACCGTAATACCAAATTTGGCATATGTCACGCTAGCGAAACGGCCACCAGCGCTTCATGAGCAAGACATGTAGTCATGTTACATGACACACCTATCATGATTTTCATGTTAGGGTCTGTCGCTTCTGTTCGCCATGCAAACATGTCATACCATAACAGTTGTACAACATGCCATGTGAACGAAACCACCGCAAGTGCCACGGGACCCTAAATGTAAATTATGACATTTATGACATTTGTGTGATGATTTTCATGTCATGACTTGTGAAATATGTTCTTCATACAGCTTTCTTACGCCATTCTAAGTTTGGTATTCATAGCACTATCGAAACGGCAAGGAGAGCTAGAAGTCGTAGGCGGCTAGATAGATAGATAGATAAATAGATAGATAGATAGATCGATCGATAGATAGATAGATAGATAGATACATAGATAGATAGATAGATAGATAGGTAGATAGATAGATACATAGATAGATGGATAGATAGATAGATAGATAGATAGATAGATAGATAGATAGATAGATAGATAGATACGCTCATCGTCGCCCAAGTTCGCTAAGAAATGCTTCACAGTTAATAGATCCGAAGAGAGTTCGCTTGCTAGAGCAGTGCAAGGAGAAGCCTGTACTTCCCGTAATTCCAAAGATGGTACACGATCGCAGCGCCAGATTGATGTATAGGTATTATTCTGACCCTGTCTTTTGCTCCAGAGGTAATATGGCTATTACGGCGGGATAGATGGACAAGGCTCGAGCATAAGAAACAAGCTTTTAAAACAACGCTCGCTACCTCAGTAGCTCGGGCTTGCTCGGGTACGTCATGCAGACGTCACCTGGCCTGCACATGACCTATTCATGCATGTGGGTTTTGTGATCTTCCTATTCGAATGCCGAAGAAGGCGGGAAAATGGTTTGCCGTTGTGTGAACAGGGACCACAGATCTTGCTGTCACAGTTTGCGAGGTTGCGAGGTGCAGTCTTGCAATAAAGAATGCTATATGCTTCGCCGTACTCAATTTCTTCGTGATTTTTGGCAAACAAAATACACGGGACAAACTTCAGTGATACAAACCTTGAATGTATAGCCACACAACACAGAATACGCAGCCTCATAAGTTTTACAAGGAGCAATTGCCTACATTAGGGCTTTTCTTTCTTTTTTCCAACCGGTGCACCACCGCTATTCGCAGGCAGGGCCCACTGCCCGGCAGGATGTGATTGACGACACGAAAGACTCGGAGAATATGGCGGACTTCGTGGGTGTGATGACATCTTACCGTGCCTTCCGATTGTTGCCCGAGCCCCGCCGGACTAGGAGATTGCCCGGCCTCAACTTGACAGCAGACCAACTTTTCTTCATTAACCGTGCCGTCTTGCGCTGCGGTAACGAACGTGGCCCTCCTCCCTTTGCTCGCTATGCAAGCTACAGAGCCCGTTGTAACGTGCCCTTGATGAATATGGTGGAGTTCTCAAGTGCGTTCAATTGTAAGCCTGGCGACTACATGAACCCACCAAGGAAGTGTACCTTTTGGGACTGAAGCGGCTATAGTTTGATTTGTTACCTTTATTGAAAATGTTCACGCACGCTATCAATACAAATATGATGCTGATATGTAGAGCTACCATAAGTACACGCACCAACTAATAAACTTACGTATAGTCTCGTGATGAAACATCGCTAATAATCAGTAGCCTTCTTCAGTATGCCTGGATTATCTGCGAAGACAACCAGCGTAATAGTTATTTGTAGATATTTTACTGACTGTATTACTAAGACTCACCGAACTTTTACAAGCTTCAGGTAGTATGATGAATGATACTCTCTTACAAGGCAGAGGTAATATTTTTAAAGAATTGGTATGAGATCTTGAAGTGACATAAAAAATAGCAGATCCTAAGTACAGTGGGAATCGATGATATACGAAGCACGATTGAGAAAGGTTGATATGTCACTTTAAAATCTGTACATCGTTACTACGAGGACGTAAGTTATGTCGTATATGAATTGCGTGTAATGATTATTACGTTTTGATGTGTCTTTTATCTTCGTCATTCATTTACGTCACGTGATACTAAATTCAGTATATGTGGGGCTAGCAAAACGACCGCGAGCACGCTATAAGCGCGGTATGTTGTCATGTTCTTACATGACACGCGTGTCAGGATTACCAAGTTTGCACTAGTTATATACTTTCGTCGTCCATTGACGCCACGTAACACAAAATTTCTCATATGTGGAGCAAGCAAAACGGCCGCGAGCGCATCATGAAATGCCCAATATACTACAATTTAGCTTGGACACGCGTGCACACTTGGCACAGCGCCGCTACGTTAGCAGAACGCGAGCACTCATAGTCGGATGCCAGGTGCGACCAGCGTCCGTCGGCGCGGCCCAACGGCAACCGGCGCGACATGCGACGTGCTACATTTCATACGGATGCGTTACCCAGACAACACTGCGTAACCCTCTTTTAGTGATGGAGCAACGCCATACGTGCTGAAACGCGCATGCGTCAACGCAACGTAGCACGGCACGCGCCTGCGAGTATGTGGCAGGACCGTTGCCTGGCGTGGCAACGCCGGCATGACCTGAGGAAATGAACGCCGGTGAGCACGTGCACCGCGTCACGTCGAAATGTATTAGCGCATTGACTGAGGCATGTAGTCATGTTCTCACATGACACGAATTTCATTATCCTGGTTGCACCAGTCACATACCTTCGTCATGTGTTCACGCACGTAGTACCAAATTTGACAAGGTAAAGCTAGCGAAACGGTCGCGAGCGCATCATGAGTGTGGCATGTAGTTCTGTTGTTACATGACACGCATGTCATGCTTATCATGTGTGTATGTGTCATTTACCTATGTCGTCCATTCGCGTCGCGTGATACCGAGATAGGCTAATGTGAAGCTAACGAAAGACCGCGAGTGCATCACGAGCGTAGCATGTAGTCATGTTGTTAGATGACGCGCATCTGATGTTGATCATGTTTGCAGCAGTATCATACCTTCGTCGTCCGCTCACGGACAGTAATACCAAATTTGGTATATGTGACGCCAGTGAATGTCTCCGAGATCAACATTAGCTTGAGATGTAGTCATGTTGTAACTTGACTTACACGTCTTCATTTTCATCTTATGGTCTCTCACTTGTGTTAGCTATGCAATCATGTCTTGCCATACCAGTTTTGCAACACACCATGTGAACGAAACCACCCCACAAGCTGCAAGACCATGAAATGTAAATTACGACATTCATCACATTCGTTACATGATTTCAAGTTATAACTAGTATGATATGTTGTTCATACAGTCTTGTTATTCCATACCAAGTTTGGTAATAATACCATTATCGAAACGGCCAGGAGAGCTAAATGTCTTAGGCGGCTAGATAGATAGATAGATAGATAGATAGACAGATAGATAGATAGATAGATAGATAGATAGATAGATAAATAGATAGATAGATAGATAGATAGATAAGCTCAACGTTGCCGAAGTTCGCTGAGAAATTCTTCGCATTCAAAAGCTAGCATAGACTTATCGCTGAAAAGTGATTCCCTACTTACAAACATTGCGCGGTGTAATGGCCGGTATATATTGTCGGTAGGATAGCGGAAAGTGTTGCCTCCTTAGAGTGTCTAATTTTTCACACATGATTAAAGTGTGAAGCACTGTTAGTGCTTCACACTTTAATGATGCGGTCAAGCACTGTTAGTGCTTCACCGCATATATTACACGTGGATCGCCACTAGACAAAATGCATGATTGTGCCGTGTGTATGTGTCCTAAGCTGAGTCTTGATAATGTTACCTCTGGACGACGTGATTTCAATACTGGCAGCCGACGACCAAGGTGTGGCTTAATAGCATGTAGTTTGTTTTGTGTGTGTCTATCCCGCTTGCTTTGCCAGTAATCCCTGAGCTTTCGTTTGAAAGACGGTTCGAGGTCAAGCGCCGGCATAGGTATGGGTGTAGTGGCAGTGCTATCTAGATAGATAGATAGATAGATAAATAGATAGATAAATAGATAGATAGATAGATAGATAGATACGCTGAAAGTCGCCGAAGCTCGCTAAGAAATGCTTTGCATCGAAAAGCGAGGTACGGCCTGTAAACTGGAAGCGAGGCTGGTGGAGATGGAGCCGATAAGGAGACTGGATGCGGTGAGGCCCGCGTGACCACAGCTGCGTAGCTGAGAGGTGAAGGTGGCGCAGGTGGTGCGTAGCCGCCAGTTTAGATATAAGATGGTACCGAAGTGCATGGGTAAAGGACCGGAGCTACAGGGAGGGCATCGCAAATTTCAATGCGTACGGAATGCTGCAGTGTCGGAGGCAGGCTTGCTGTGGGAGCGTCGCTATGCGGCAACAGTGAGAGCTGTCAGGCGACTTCCTCCCTGATGAAGTTTTTGATCTGGTTTGGCAGAGTTCTTTGGCGAACGTTGCCATTTGCGTGTGCGGCGGTCGAGATCGAGTCTGCTGGTGGGACACTCTCTCGGGCGATGGAACACTGACGGCGCGATTCATCGAAGCTCTGGCACAAGCTTACGAAGACTACCAACGTGGTCGCGCTTTTCGCCAGCAACACTTGGAATGCACCATCCTCGATGCCCTTGAGAATCTGTCGAATTTTCTCTTCTTCAGGCTTAGATGGGTTAACACGCCTGCGGAGGTCCAGCACATCGTCAATAAGACTAGTAAGCATCTCACCAGGATGCTTGGCTTGTGGCGTAGACGCTGGTCAGTGTGGAGCTTGCGATTCTCTGGTTGGCCAAACGCTTTGGTCACGAGGGTGTTAAAGGTGCACCAGTTGCCAATGGCTGTTTCGTGGTTGGTAAACGAAAGCTTAGATACGTCAGCCAAGTAAAAATTGACAGATCCCACGTACAGTGGGAACTGATGATATGCGAAGCACGAAGCAGAAATGTTGATATCTAACTATAAATCAGCAGAACGTTACGAGGTGGAGGTGAATGATGCCATAAATGGCTTCTGTGTCACCATTATTATGTTTGAATATGTCGTTTACATTCGCCATTTGTTCACATCACGTAATACCAAATATAGTAACTGTGGAAGTAGCGAAACGGCCGTGAGCCCGCTATGAGCGTGGTAGGTGGTCATGTTTTTACATGACAACATGGGTCGGAATTATCAAGTTTGCACCAGTTATACAGCTAGTCATCCATTGAAGTCACGTAACACCAAATTTGGTATATGCGGAGCTAATAAATCGGCAGCGAGGACATCATGAAGGGCGCAATATACTCCAATGTAGCGTTGACACGAGCGCACGCTGGGCACAGTGACGCTATGCTAGAAAAAATTGCCCGCAGCTTCCCTCGGGGGAACACTGAGGAGGATGCGGAGCATATAATTGGTTAACGGGGTGTTAAAGTGCGACTTACTTGGGTCGATGGCTAAATTGGTTAACGTGGTTGTGAAATGGGGTGTTAAATTGCGACTTACTTGGGTCGATAGCTAAATTGGTTAACGTGGTTGTAGGAGGGGGTGTTAAATGAGTGAACACGTACACACTTATGCGAAAGAGCGGCGCTGGTCGAAGAAACGTCGATCATTGTGTTTGTGGATTCGTTGGCATTCATTTCACGGCGACTTCGGACGTCGACGCGCCGTACAAACCAACGGACGAGCGGCAACTGAGCGAGCGAGCGCCGACCTTGAGTATATATACAGCGCGACGGCGCATGCGCTGTCAGCTGTCGAATGTTCTCGAAGGAGAAGCGCGCGCGCGGCACAGATGGCGACGGCGCGACGGCGCATGCACTGTCAGTTGTCGAATGTTCTCGAAGGAGAAGCGCGCGCGGCACAGATGGTGGGCGACGGCGCGACGGCGCATGCGCGCGCGTCAGCTGTCGAATGTTCGAGAAGCGGTGCGGACGGCGCGGACGGCGCACTACAAGGCGCGAGTATAAGATGCTTCCGCATCTAAAACGCGAGCACTCTTTAGTCTGACGCCAGGTGCGATCAGCGTCCGTCAGCGCTGCCCAACAGCAACCTGTCAGAAACGCGACTTGCTGTATTTCGCACCGATTTGTTACCCAGACAACACAGCGCCTCTCTTTTTTGTGACAGAAGGATGCCCGACGCGCTCAAACGCGCATGCGTCAAATCAACACAGTGCGGCGAGCGCCTGCGAGTATATCACATGACCGGTGCCTGATGCGACAACGGTGGCGTGACGCGAAGAAATGAATGCTGACGTGCACGCGCACCACGTCACGTCAAAATGTAGTGACGCCTTGACTGTGGCATGTATCATGTGCTCACGTGACACGCATCTCATGATTATCAAGTTTGCACAAGCCACATACCTTTGTGATCTACTGGCGTCACGTATAACCAAATTTGGGGTATGTGAAGTCAGCGAAATGGCCGCGAGCGCATCATCAGTGTGGCATGTAGTCATGTTCGTACATGACAGGCATGTCATGATTATTATGTTTGGTTGTGTCATTTACCCATGTCGTCCGTTTGCGTCACGTAATACCGAGTTTTGTACATGTGGAGCTATCGAAACAGCCGCAGTGCATCATGAGCGTAGCTCGCAGTCATGTTGTTACATGACATGCATCTCATGTGAACGTGCCGTAGTACCAAACTTGTTATAGGTGAAGCTAACTAAACGGCCGCCAGCACATTATGAGCGTAGCATGTTGTCATATTGTTACATGACACGCATGTCATGATTTTGATGTTAGGGTCTTTCGCTTGTGTTTGCAAAGCTACTATTCTATGTTAAACCAGTTTTGGAACATACAATGTGAACAAAACCACCACAAGAGCTGCAAAACTATGAAAAGTTAAACATATCATTCATGACATACATATCATGATTTTCATGTTAGGACTAGTCAAAAATGTTCTTCCTACAATCATGATATACCATACCAAGTTTGGTGTCGATACCAATATCAAAATGGCCAGGAGAGCTAAAAGTTGTAAGTATCATAACATTACTATATGAAAAACATAATTGACTACTCATAACATGAAAATCATGACATCTATGTCATTAATGGCATGATTTACATTTCATGGTCTTGCTGCTTTTGCGGTCGTTGCGTTCACATAAAATGTTGCCAAACTGGCATGGTATAACCGGACTGCATGGGGACTACAAGTGACAGACGCAGACATAAAAATCAAGACATGCGTGTCATGTAGCAACTTGACTACATGTGACACTCATGATACGCTCCCGGCCGTTTCGGTAGCTTCACATATGCAAATGTGATGTTACTTGACGTCAATGAATGACGAAGGTGTGTGACTTGGGTAAACATAATAATCATAAGATGCGGGTCATGTGAGAATAGCACTCGGTGCCACAGTCAAGGCGCCAATACATTTCGACGGGACGTGGTGCACGTGCTCACCGGCGTCCATTTCGTCGTGTCATGCAAGCGTTGCCACGCCAGGTGCCGGTCCTACCATATACTCGCAGGCTCGCGCCGCACTGCGTTACCTTCATGCATGCGTGTTTCCATTATGCAAAGAGGGAGAAGCAGTGTTATCTATGTAACGCATCGGATTTAAATGCAGCACGTCGCATTTCGCGCCGGTTGCCGTCAGACCGCGCTGACGGATGCTGGTGGCACCTGGCGTCAGGCTATAGAGTGCCTGTGTTTTGGTAACGGGTGACTCTACGAGAGATCGACACGGGTCCAAAAGTTGATATTTTATATTTCATTGAGTATTTTATATTTCGTGCACCTCTCACCAGGTAGCCCGAAAGTCAACTTCTTTTTATGATTAACGGCATAACTTACGAGAAAACAAATATCAAACTTCACCAACACGGAGGCATCAATTTCGTCACCTGTCATTTTCGCAAATTGCAGATGGTATAAAAAGAGAAATATCTTTGTTTCAAGGAAGATATTTTTTATCTGAAATACATGTATAATGAAAAAGGAATTCATACGATTTCAAGTTTGTAGACCTTAAGAAAATAGCTTTCAAGAATGTCAAATTTTGCGATAGTTTAAAATAAGTTACGTATTTCCCATTTTTTTCCTCCGAAATGAATACAAGCAGCGTTTTCAAACTAAAGCACGTTTGAAGAATATAGTGTGTTCATTAGGTACACAAAAATATTGCTGCCATAGGGCAAATGTAAATTTCTATATATTGCCTCAAAATTCTCATATTGGCAAAAGTAAATTCCAGTGAAGTTTCAATAATAAAAAACCCATCTTCGATTTTTCTTAAAATCTCGTAAATAGACAACCGAAGGCCATCATACAGTAAAATAAAAAACATTTTGCATTATTTTTTTGCGATAATATTTGTGGTACAAATCAGAGCTTTTCGAGAATGTGCTCATAAGTTGAGAAATCTAGAAATCGGAACGGAAAAGCGGCAATAAGCTTCAAACGCGAGTAAACGTGACCGCACTTGGTGAAGAAAGGCTGTTTTAGCAGATAGGAGTAACTATTTTGAACACGGTATTCTACAGTATCTGAATTCACTCTTATACGTAGAGCACTGAGACTTCTAATATGTGGTGCCTCTCCATTACTGACACGCAAATAAAGCTGCTGTGATGGCCATGTGTTTGCAACACGTTGGGTAAGAGGACTGAATGTTGAATGAGTTCTTAAACGACTCATAACAAATTTTTATCATTTTGGGGCACGAAGACTGCCGCATTAGACTGAAGAACACGCTTTAGGGCAAGTTCTCATCCGTCGTCTGCTCTACAGATGAATTGTTGTGCGCTGCATCTCAGAGGCAATGCTTTAGTTTATATGGTTCAAAGTAGGGACAAAGATTACGCCTCCCGTAATTTTATCGACAAAAACATTAATGTTAACGTACTATACTTCAGTTTTGCATTCTCACTGTGGATACTTGTGCCAAAGTATTTCAATAGGATGGCAAGGTGGGCTAGTTGGTAATTCATGATGGTTCAGCGAACTGAGAGCGCGGGGGTAAACACAGACACAAAGCAAAGAAGAGGCACACAGCAAAAGCGCTCATGGTGTGTGCCTCTTCTTTGCTTTGTGCCTGTGTTTACCCCCGCGCTCCCAGTTCGCTAAATATTAAATATATGCTGTGAAGAAGGTGGCTGGAAAATGATGCTAATGCTACGTCAAAAGAAAGCCATGGCGCAAGGCAAGAAGCTGAAGTTCAACGCGAGAGAAAACTAAGGCAACACCAGCCAGCCACACCTTTCAAAGATGACCCCCTTCGTTAGACGAAAACCGTTCTCCCGGAAACTGCCACCACTACCGAACAAAGATTTTAACCTATTAAGGCCCATAAAAACTAGGGGCCGGAATTTATTGATATTGGACACAACTAAATAAATAAAGTAGACAACAACATCTGCAAAATTTGATAAAGCTCCGTTTATTTCTTCTGAAGAAACGATACTCTACTTCAGGAAGTACGCTGGGCTCTTGCCATAGCAATGCACAAGTTAGTGCGGCGCAAAAACAAAGCACGCGAGCCTCTTGCAAAACAAATGACTGATTTAATTTGATGCATTGAAATTGTAGAAGCACCCATGTTTTATGCACAGCGTAACATTACACTTTTTGCAACCCCACTCTGCTCTTTTGTGACAGTGTACCTGAACTGTTTTTCAAGCTTCTTGTGAAAATGTCCGGGCGGATCAAGGGCTATGGAAGGCGCAAGATGCTGGAGATCTCTTGATAGCTCTGTTGGATACGCCAAAGCGCAGGTAGTGCCTTGCTATAATGCGGATGAATGACAGTAAGTCCAGCCGCGAATCTCCAGTAAGTTGATAGATCTTCCATGCGTTGACTACGGTCATGTTGATCATCTGGGTGAATAGGGGCCACCACCACTTCTTCCCACAGATGCAGATTCTGTAGTTATTAACCCTTTGGTCGTGGAGGTCAACGCCTCCCATACCGCTGTTGTAGCTGTTGAACAGGTGTGGCTGCGGCACCTTTACGTTTTTATTTTCAGAAGATTACCATATGCTTACAGAGCGTAGCGGCTTTTCTGTGTAGTAGTTCGTCGCCATTGTAACAATGCTGTTGTCTTTCCACTTTACGAAGAGAACCACGTTTTCTGGTTCAAAACACAAGCAGAATTCTCCCCGTTTTTGTTGCTCTATCTTCTTTTTCGTCAGATGGCATCCACTCAGTCAATTCTCTCGTAGAGTCGCTGTTGCTCGAAAACCAAGTTCGTGTAGGGAAATAAGGAGGCTATGACTCGTAAAAACTGGTCGAAGAATACTTTGTGGTCACTGGATGTGGGCACGGTTTCAA
The DNA here is from genome assembly GCA_013436015.1 of Rhipicephalus annulatus. Classification (NCBI taxonomy): domain Eukaryota; kingdom Metazoa; phylum Arthropoda; class Arachnida; order Ixodida; family Ixodidae; genus Rhipicephalus; species Rhipicephalus annulatus. The sequence goes on along the minus strand of WOVY01010199.1, from coordinate 849,347 downwards.
GAAGAGAAAGGACCACTCGTGATCCCAGTGGCTCTTTGTTTTGTGTTATCGACTTGCCACAGTAAGTGTGGAAAGCATAGCAGTACCCATCAGCGCTGCACAACATCCATTTTTTGTAGCCGAAGCGGATAGGCTTTCCTCTGATGAACTGTTTGCATGGATGGTGCGCAAAATATTTTATAATGAATTCATCTAAGGACAAAACTATTTAAAAAATGCCGCGTTGTCTGAAATTTCTGTTCAAGAGCTCCATCAGTGGTCTCATATTGAACATTGTGTTGTTTACACTCTGAAGCTAATCATTGTCGGTTAGGTGCAAAAAGCGCTTTATTTCGGGGAATCTCTGTCAGCTCATACAACTTGCTACCAACGGAACGCCAGCGTCATCGTTAAGAGACCAGTACATGCGCTGACTGAGCAGCTTGTGGTACCAGCTAAGCAAAAGAATTCCAATAAATTTCTTCGGGTCCTCTATGCCAAAAACAAATCCGTGCTCATTGTTCTGCTTCGCGTAGTTTCCGGCTTGCATCACAATATGCCTCAAAATTTCCATATCAAGCATTGAGCGGATGAGGAAACACCTCTTTTAGAGACTTTCCAGAAAACTCACATTTTAGCTTTCATTGCTTTTCTTCAGGCCGATTAGTTGATGCTGAACAGGTGTACTCTGGGTCGCTGTTCCGCCAACGTGGGGGCTGAACCTGTGCTCCTTTCTTGCGCGCCGTGGCATCGTCTGGATTGTCGTCACCTCCATCACAGTGTAACACCAGCGTGCCTAGAAGAGAATATAATGGCTTATGTTTCTATAAAATACGCACGATCTTAGTAATTATGTATGTACTGACCTGAGACGTCATTCAAAACCACATCCGTCATACCGTCGTCGTCCCCCTCCTCCTCATCAGTGTCCTCTGTAAGGTCAGGTGGGACAATGACAACATCAACAGACTCGTCAAGGTCTCCAGCGACATCTGCTGCAGCCTCAAGGGCCTCAGACAACCGACAAAACGGTCTTCTTTTAAAGAAAATGCCTAATTCCATCTCTGAGGCAACCTACAAGAAGAAACGCATATAAGCTCCCACGAAGGCCCACTGTACTACACAAAGTTCACAAACATTTACCAACGCCTCAGAGAATTACTATGCACCATATCTGCTTCTTGCGCTTCGAAGCGATTATTTTGTTCTCACTGATGCGTAATCAGTCCAATTTTTTATTATTTACAGTGAAAAACCTCAAATAACAAAGAAAAACTGGTACTCACTGCAAGTGTTCTACAGGCACCCGTTTTCCGGAACTTTCATGACTCATAGAATGAAAAACAGAGATGCGAGTGACAATGCCAGAATGGGGGTGTTTTGCCGGGATCTCTGGCGTCCGAAACTTGCACTAGCAAGATAAGAATATTGGCATGTAAAATATTGCTCCCCGAAAAACAATGTGTACTCAGTAAAGTACGCTGGGCGCTGATAGGTTAGTGTGGTAATTGGCCCGCATCATGAACTACCACTGATAAACTTTACAAGCCCGCAACTTGCTGAACCCATCTGAACCTACTGGAGCCATGTAAATGGGGACAAGTTCATTTTACACTTAAAGGCAGGGTGAAACTTCTTTATTGCCTGGACGCCGGACCAAGCCACGCGGGCCATATTCGTCGCATAAAAAAGCTCAGCGTTCATGAAAAAAGCATGCAGGTAATGCATACGAGGCCACAGGAGAGGGAACTGGAAAAGTGCTAATACACGGCCCAACGCCTCACACCCCTGCTAAAACACTGCGTGCGAACCTAGAAATTCGCACTTAAGGAGTCGATTTACTAAGAGCCCGAATGTTCGGCGATAGCAAGACCGCTCTCGTTACCTTCTGCAGGCGAGTCATACCACAATATGTATATTGCATGAGAGGTGAGTTGCTGTGTTGCTCGTATTAGGGGTCTATTCAATTCTGGTAAGCCTGCCGGCAAACTACGCACCACACAGACGTTTGACCACAGCTTGATCAGCCGGTGTGTCGCAAATGTGACATGCGAAAACCCCAGGCAATCCCCAATTGCCTCCCAACCTGCACCTCTTGTGGGGGAGAACATTCAGTGGAAGTAAAAGAATTTAAAGGAAGATTAAAACCCCAAACACGTTCCGGCATGTCCAAAAGACAACCTGCACAAATTTTGGAGAAACTAGTCAAGCTATCACCACCTCGACCAAGATGGCTCCCCTCGGATGACCCGGAGAACGAAGACAAGGAATGGCCCTCACTGCAGCCAGATGTCAAGAAAAAATCCCGGGGTTAGTCTCAATCACAACCAGCCATAAGCCCGAAGATGCCCTAGGCGACATCAGGCTCCCAAATGCGACCAGGATTGAAAAGAAGAGACGCAGATGTGATAACGCCCAACCCTAAACCCCACTCCTTATGGCTCAACATAAGTTCATGGTTCCAGGAAAAACCACGGAGAACATCGACCATACAAAGGTTGGCTGTGCGAGGACAGCTTCTACCGGGACTCTCACAACATAAAATCCTTAGTATCAGAGAGTCTTGGCAGCAAATCGCATGCTCAAACACACGCTAGATGAAATCAAACAGGAAATAGCTGCTTAAAGAGGGCAGAATAAACAAATGGCAAAAGTAGATTAACCGAAAGCCAAAAACGCGGAACAAAATCTTCCTTATGAAACTATCATAGAAGCATTGCTACAGCAAATAATGCTGCAAAGGCAAGGTATGCACAGTTTTCAGAACCATTTGCATAAAGATTTTTCAAAAATTGAAAGAGCAAGTTGACGAGTCTGTCACTTATAAAAAAATACTAAATCGTTAGCTTTCCGAAGATAGTCCCAGCACACCCACTCTTCGAAAAGCCAAACACAGTATATAGTCTCGGACTCCATGTATCCAGGGAGGAATAAAAACCATGGTCACCAATAAGGCTAAAACGAACGACACCGTTAAAATTTGGCAATTAAATTATGGCACTTTTCAAACGAAGCGACGGCCTTACAGTGCTACGTCGACACAGAGATTGTTATGCCTGACATTGCATGCCTTCAAGAAATGGGTATGTGGACTGTTAAATCGCGCGACTATACTATAAGAATTACAATTTGGATTACCCGAAGATTACAATACTAGTGATCAAAGGGATCGCGTCGAACATTAGGTGTGCTTCTGGCAGTCAGACACAACACCATATAGAGGAACTCCTTCCAACAAAATGAGGCCGGGCCAAACCCTATGCCCTCCTAAGAAATGAGGCACGGCTTTCACGCCTCTAATTACCCATGCCGTGGACTCTTCAGATGAAAGACAAAGTATTCTTCTTGAGCTACTTTAATGCAAAACACATGAATAGAGGCTACAAAAGAGATACACTCCAAGAAAAATTACTTGTTCATGCCGTAGAAAATATAGGCTGACAGCTGGAAACGCTGTCCTCCAGTCCTTTTAGGACAGAAAACAGCGTGAGTGCTTTTAGGTGCGCAGACCTCGCCTTTTACTTAAATTGACTAGACGGGTGCTGGCAAAACTTAGCTTCTCTATCAAAGAGATCGCGTCTATAACTTGGCCATTATATCGCAACTACCGGTTCCCTTCAGCTACACCAGGAAGCCTGGAATAACGGGCCTTAAAGGGAGCCATGAAGCTTGTACCAGAAAAATACACTAACTATACAAAAAAGCCAGTAGTCGACTCGAGCCTGCTACAATTGTGGGACTGTAGACGAGGACTCACCAAAAAATGGAAGCAGCAAAGGCTGAACAGCAAATTAAGAATTAGGATTGCAGCACTACCGCAGCAGGCAAATGCGTGCGTACACTACAAAATGAAAAGAAGGCCCAGTTTACTAAATCTTTAAGGAGAACCCTATCGACAGCAAAAACCTGGGCCACACTGAAAAGTATTCTCGGCTCCGAAAATACAAAGACTGCAACTACGCGAGCCCTAAAAACGCTAACGGGCACCTACTAAGGCGACAACGCCAAAATGCTGCAGGATCTTATGGAGAACACATCAGAACAAAAAATTTGCAGTATGTTACACGTGCTTGCTAAGGCACAGAAATAACACCTTAGACAACCTTTTAGCCTAATCAGAGCTTTTCGCGGCTATACAAGCATCCTAGAATAACTCAGCACCCAAGGAAGATGATATTGTCACAACGTAGACACAGCAGGAGTTCGATATAGAAGAGCTCACTTTAATTAAAAATCAAAGGCGCTCGGAAAGAGGACCGGGCAAGAGCTTCGTCTTCCTCTCTGGCTGTGCGAGCTCTCCTCTGCAGGTTGAATGCGGCATTTGCCTCCCTCCAGGAAGAGCATCGACCCGATGCTCGGCTACAGAATACGCGGTGTATCTATAGTTGACGTATTACGCAACTGGCTCATTGCAATATGGCTTCATCCGCACAACGTGTACGATTTCAGATTTTTGAGCTGGCGAGGAACTGTCAGGGATGACCTCATAATTCACGTCACTTAGGCGCCGTATAACATTGTAGGGACCAAAGTACTTCTTCAGTAACTTTTCACAAAGGCCGCGTCGACGAATAGGGCTCCAGACCCACACTTTCTCGCCTGGTTGATAAGTGACGTATCGGTGTCGCAGGTTATAACGTCGTGCGTCGTAACTCTGCTGTCGGGCGATTCGCACGCGTGCTAGCTGCCGTGCCTCTTCAGCTCGTTGGGTAAAGGCTTGAACATCCGTGTCTGTATCCTCGCAGTCGTGCAGCAGCATGGCATCAAGCATTGTCGTCACTTCACGGCCATAAAAAGACTAAATGGCGTGCTCCGTGTAGTTTCCTGCTGCGCCGTATTATAGGCAAACGTCACGTATGGTAGAACGTCGTCCCAATTTTTATGATCCACGTCGATGTACATACTAAGCATATCAGCAATTGTCTTGTTGAGGCGTTCTGTTAAGCCGTTGGTTTGTGGGTGGTAGGAGGTAGTTTTTCGATGCGCTGTTCCACTCAACTCAAGCACCGACTTGAGGAGCATAGCCGTGAAAGCGGTACCTCTGTCTGTTATTATAATTCTAGGAGCGCCATGCCTCAGAACGATATTTTCAACGAAAAATCGTGCCGCTTCTACTGCAGTTCCGCTTGATAAAGCCTTTGTTTCTGCGTAGCGAGTGAGATAGTCTGTAGCGACAATTACCCACTTATTTCCAGTATGCGAAGTCGGAAATGGTCCAAGGAGATCCATTCCGATTTGTGCAAAAGGAATTGTGGGCACTTGAACTGGTTGCAACAATCCGGCTGGTTTTAAAGGTGGCGATTTTCGTCGTTGACAATCGAGGCACGTGCGGACGTAATGCTTTACAGTGCCTGGAAGCTTCGGCCAGTAGTACTTTTGTTGGATTCTGGCCAATGTGCGCGTGTATCCGAGGTGGCCGGAGGTTGGCTCATCGTGGCAAGCGCTCAGGATCTCACCGCGAATGAATGTCGGGACGACAAGCCAGTGAACACTTCCACTGGAAAAATGTTTTTTTTATATATGACACCACTGCGCAAGCAGAATGATAGCAGGCTCCTTGCAAATATCTTGGGAACGCTTGTAGACTGGCCACTAAGAAAATTAATAAGTGGAAGCAACTCACTGTCTTCTTTCTCTTAGACGAAATGGTGACCGTGTCAACCACTTCTGAAAACGCCATGTCATCTTCTTCTCAGACAGTGTTTTGCTTTATAGGTGACCTGGATAAGCAATCAGCATCGTAGTGCTGTCGTCCCGACTTATAGACGACCGTCATATCGAATTCTTGTAGGCGTAAGCTCCAGCGCGCTAGCCGACCGGATGGGTCCTTCAAGTTGGTCAGCCAGCAAAGAGAGTGGTGGTCGCTGACTACGTGGAAGGGACGGCCGTAGAGGTATGGGCGAAACTTCAGAACTGCCCATACTTCAGCAAGACATTCCTTTTCCGTTGTGGAATAATGGGACTCGGCACGGGAAAGCGTCCTACTTGCATAAGCATTCACTCTCTCGGCTGAGTCTTGCCACTGGACGAGTACAGCGCCTAAACCTACGTTGCTGGCATCAGTGTGGATCATGGTTGGAGCGTCCTCGTCAAAGTGAGCAAGCACAGGGGGTGTCTGCAGGCGCTGTCGTAGACCGTCAAATGCTGCTTGTTCCTCTTCGCCCCATAAAAATGGAACATCGTCTCTCGTTATGCGTGTTAAGGGCGACGCTATGTGCGAGAAATTGGCGATAAATCTGCGGTAGTAGGCGCAAAGGCCAAGAAAACGTCTTATGGCTTTCTTTTCTGTTGGCACCGGAAATTTTCGGACGGCGTCGATCTTGTCGGGGTCCGGACGAACACCTTCATGGCTCACCACATGTCCTAAGAATCTGAGTTCCTTGAAACCGAAATGACATTTCTCAGGTTTCAGTGATAAACCAGCAGACCGTATTGCTCGAAATACTAATAGCAGCCGTCTTAGATGTTCCTCGAATGTTGGTGAGAAAACAATGACGTCGTCGAGGTATACCAGACACGTCTGCCACTTAAGGCCTGATAGGACGGTATCCATCAGTCTCTGAAATGTTGCTGGGGCTGAGCACAATCCAAAGGGCAAGACTTTAAACTCGTAAAGCCCGTCAGGCGTAACAAAAGCAGTCTTTTCTCTGTCCCGCTCATCGACCTCGATTTGCCAATAACCGCTTTTCAGGTCCATCGACGAGAAGAAGCGTGCATGCCTCAGCCTGTCAAGTGAATCGTCAATACGCGGTAGTGGATATACGTCTTTCTTTGTCACGCGGTTCAGCTTGCGGTAGTCCACACAGAAGCGTAAGCTGCCGTCTTTCTTCTTAACTAGCACTACCGGTGATGCCCAGGGGCTTTTTGACGGCTGAATGATGTCATCATTGAGCATTTTCTGGACTTGTTCTTGGATTGCTTCGCGTTCTTTCGGCGCCACGCGGTATGGGTTTTGTCGAATTGGTCTTGCCGTCCTCTTCCGTTATAAATCGGTGCTTTGTCAGTGGCGTTTGATTTACCCTCGAGGTCGACGAAAAACAATCTTCAAACTGGCCGAGAATATCTAGAAGACTCTGCCTCTGCGCTGGCGATAAATCTGTGCTCACGTCGACAGGCAGTGGTGTTGAAGCGGCCGGTGTCTCTGCCTGTTGTACTGCGAAGCACTCGCGGAATTCTACAATTTCTTCGAAGTATGCAACTGTGGTACCCTCTGCAATGTGTCGACGCTCGTTGCTGAAGTTTGTCAACAGGACCTCTGCTTGCCCAGACACTACACTGACGAGACTTCTGGCAATAGCGAATCCTCGAGAGAGTAAAAGCGTCGATATTTGTTCCGCGACACCTTCTCCACTATGCTGCGTGTTACACGTGACAGAGACGAGGCGGCACGACAACGGTGGCATGGTCACGTCGTCAATCACGCGCATGGGCTTGCGCTGCAGCACTGCGCTATGGTCCGCTGAGAAGGTCAGTACACCGTCCGGTATATTTATAATGGCACCGTACTCCCGCAGGAAATCCATACCCAAGATGGCCTGTTTACAACACTCAGCAAGAATAACGAAGGTTGCCACGAATGATGAATCCCCAATCTTGATTCGTGCGGTGCACTTTCCGGTAGGTGTCAGCAGCTGGCCTCCGGCTCCTCTAATTTGCGGCCCCATCCATTCCATTTTTACCTTCTTGAGTTGGTCGGCCAGATTCGCACTCATTATTGAAAAGTCCGCACCAGTGTCGACCAGTGCGGTCACGTCGTGACCGTCAATTGACAGTGTAATGTCCGCGGTGACAATCTCGTCTTTCGTCGGTTCCTTCGAAATGTGCGGCACTTCATGCGGCGGTAATGGGGGATTTTCAAATCTTCGGCAATTCGCAACCTTCCCCCCTAGGGTCGCTGCTTTTAGTTTCCCCGGCGTGGACTGGGAGACCTTCCTCTCGCCATGTCCGTGGTGCTACCCCTATTAGATCGGGGAAAATGACCTGGGGAGGGCGAGCGTGACCGGAACCCAGGAGAAACGTCTCGCGGGATCATCGCGCTCGTTTCAACGTTGCGTCTTCCGTCGAAATAGCGGCGAGGGGTAGTGGACGGAAATCCTTGATACCCGGCAACGCGATGAGGACAATACCGCACGATGTGGCCTGCTTCCCCACAATGGAAGCACAGGGGCCTGTAGTCAGGGGTACGCCATATGTCGGTTTTGCGGAGTGGGGGTCGCATCGGCGTTGACGTTTCCCTGTAGTACCAAGGCACTGTCGGCGGCTGTTGCTGGTGGTACTGTTGAGGTGGCGGCACGTTAGATCTAGGCTGTCGACGGAGAATATCTCCATACGTTGGCCTAATTATTTCAGTGTTCGGCTCGGGAAGTGAAAGCGCTTGCCTTATTTCTTGGCGAACAACTTCTGTGACCGACGCAATCGCGCAGTCATTCGGTGTGGCAGCGAGCTTCTTCACCTCTTCTTGTACAATTTCGCGTATCAGGTCACGCAAAGAACGCTCGTCAGGTGTCACGGTGGTCACGGCGGTTGCGCTGATTTGTCCGCTGTTGTTTGGACGGTCGTACTGGCGGTACCGTAGCTGTAGTGCGCGTTCTATGGTGGTCGCCTCCTTCGAAAATTCGTCGACGCTTGAAGGTGGGTTCCGTACGAGACCAGCAAACAGCTGCTCTTTAACACCACGCATGAGGTGGCTGATCTTTCTGTTCTCGGACATATCGGGATCGGCTCGATGAAAGAGACGAGCCATGTCCTCAACAAACATTGCAACAGACTCGTTGGGCTTTTGTATCCGTGATTCAAGGAGTCGTTGTGCCTGCTCCCGCCTTTCGGTGTTTGCGAAGGTATCCAGGAACTTCCGCCGGAACTCGTCCCACGTTGACCACACGCGATTCGTGAACCACGTGCAAGCCCCGTCTTGAAGAGGGAAATACACGTACCCCAACTTCTGTGCGGCGTTCTACCCGTTAACGTTGGCTGTGCGCTCGAACTCCTCAAGCCAGTCATCTGCGTCCTCATATGTGTTGCCATGAAAGTCCACAGAAGTTTTAGGGGTGAAAACAGTCACCTGTGTCGTGCTTGGGCTCGTCATGGTGGGGCAACTGCTTCCCGGCGCGGTCATGTCTTCCGTCCAAGGACCGAACTCTGGGCTCAGGCCTAACAGGCGGCGGCTGGCGCGGTGAACGGGTGTTTCGACGAGCGGAAGTCTTTGTGGACTAGATCCCGGGCTGTTGGAAGGTGTCCTGGACATGTACCCAGCACCTCCACCAGTGTCACGACGTAGACACAGCAGGAGTTCGATATAGAAGAGCTTACTTTAATTAAAAATCAAAGGCTCTCGGAAAGAGGACCGGGCAAGAGCTTCGTCTTCCTCTCTGGCTGTGCGAGCTCTCCTCTGCAGGTTGAATGCGGCAATATGTTTCCATGCTCCACTATTTAAGCGACGAGCAGCTTGAGCACTTAGTCGAAAACTTCAACGGGCACATTTGGGAGACTGAGCGCCTTCCACAACAGTTAAACGGTGCCACAATCATGCTCATTTCGGCAGCTAGCAAACCTCTCAGAGTTCCAAACTTAAGCCTGATAATCCTCACATCCTGCCTACAAAACTTTTTGAAAAATAATTTACTCGAGACTCACAAATTACATAGAAGATAGCAGTCTTGTATTTGTCTACATGTACGTCTTTTGTATACATTTATGCACTGAGGACCTAATTCTTCGACTTAGGAAGGAGGTCCTAATGAATATTTATACAGGAGGAGAGCACATAGTATTAGCTAGACCTTAAAAGTGCATTTGACACTGTCACACACACTTATGTTCGCAGAACTAACAAAAGTAGAATACAGAGCGGAAGTGTACGATTAAATACGTATTTTCTCAAAGAAAAAAAACTTGATAGGAAGAGAACACATCAGTTCGGAGAAATTCCAAATGTCAGGTAAGGGTACTCAAAGGACTATTCTATCTACTCTTTTATTTTGTTTAGGCAGGAACAGGCTAGCTAGGAGATTATAGCAAATTCCAGACATGAAAATTGCGCTATACATGGCGATATCGCAATGTGGGTAACAACATGCTCTCTCGGTTACAAAGAGCAAGTCTTACAAGAAGCAATAGAAGCAGTTGAGCAGCTCGGGGTACAAAGAGGCATGTCTTGCGCACCAAGCACTAACTAAATCTGAATGGATAAAGTCGCATGGCTGTAATCATGGAAAAGACCGAAGATCTCGTCTTTCGCTAGGTAACATGGAACTCCCCGAAGAAAACCAACAAGCTGATTCCTAGGTGTATGGCTACCAGAAATTAGTAGATCCAATTTCACTATCAAAGCACTGAAAGGGATCACCAAGCATGTCGCTCGCATGATAAACAGAGTGGCGAGAAAAGGCAGAGGTTCAACGGAGACGGAGGCCATCCGCCTCGTAATGCGTTTGTTTATCAGTAGGGTAACATATAGCTTGCTGTATCCGGAGCTCAGAACTAGCAACAACCAAAGAAATAGATGTGATCATACGGAAGACGTAAAAGCTGTTCTGGGACTCCCACCCAGCAAATTTCCTCAAGCACTACAAGCTCTCAGGCTTTATGACCCTTTGGAGGAGCTCAGAGCAGCGGCTCTGCCAGGGCAAAAGGAGAGTCTCGACCACTCGAAGCCGCAGACAGATCCTTGCGGATTTACATTTTCCTATTCGACCGAGTTATAGTGAGGGGAATCTTGTTTCGGTACCCGAGACATTACGGGGAAAAGTGATAGTGTTTGTCATTCCGAAGAACATGCGACCATGGGTCAAGGTGTGCCGCCAAAGTGAGACAAGTAATTTAACGTTTTGTTGGACACCGTGACGCGTTTCACTCAATTGCGAACTCCTATCATGGTCACGTTCTAGCGTCAGTAAATACTCCGAACACTCCAATATTAACATCTAGGCCTCAGTGCAAGCCCCTTGTACGAGCACCGCTGAAGCAAGTGCCATAGCATTAGCAATTAAAAAAGCAGACGCAAGCGGGCACTCGGTAGCAGCTATGAAATTCTCGAGAGCGGCTTGCCGAATGTCTATCAATGGTTGTCTAACATGCATAGCCCTTGCGCTACTAGGCGAAGTACTCAACAAGTCCCACACCTTCATCACATGGTGTCCGGGACACTCGGGGCACAAACTAGCTCACGAACTACCGACCCGAGCTGACGACGGTACGACTAAAATACCGAAAGATAACAACCCACATGACAACCTGGAGCACCAGCGTCGCGAAAGACAAAAAGGTTGCAGATCCAACGAGCAGTGGGAATCGATGATATACCATACCATACCATACCATACCAGTTTGGAACATGCCGTGTGAACAAAACCACCGCAAGGGCTGCAAGACTATGAAATTTAAATTATGACATTCATGACATACATATCATGATTTTCATGTTATGACTAGTCAAATATTTTCTTCATGCAGTTATGTTTTGCCATACCAAGTTGGGTATCGATAATATTATCAAAATGGCCAAGAGAGCTAAAATCGTAGGCAGTTAGATAGATAGCTAGATAGATAGATAGGTAGATAGATAGATAGTAGATAGATAGATAGATAGATAGATAGATAGATAGATACGCTCAAAGTCACTGAAGTTCGCTAAGAAATGTTTCGCACTTACTATACGCGTCTCCGCATCCGAAGCTTAAAATAGGAATGGAATGGAATGAAAAAGCATTATTTCCGTCCTGCAGAACGCACTTAGCGCGTAGCGGGTGTCTCCCACGAGGGGGACCGACAGGGAGTACCTGCCGCTTCGTGGGCCTGCTGGACGGCCCATTGCTGGCCGGGGAGAAGTGAGCTCCTGATGGACTTCTCCCACTTGCTTGAGGTAGAGTCGCGAGGAGTTGTTCTAGACTCCCAGAGCATGTGTGCGAGTGTCGCTGTGTGTCAACATGATGGGCATGTGTCGTTGGGGTATGCATGAGGATAATAAACGTGAAGCGTGGCAAGGTTTGGGTACGTGTGTGTCTGTAATAGGCGTAGGGTTAATGCCTGCGGTCGGTTAAGTTTCAGATGTGGGGGTGGAAAATTGTGGCGTTCCAGGTAAAAGTGCTTTGTTATTTCACTGTACGTAATTGGTGCATCCCGATTAGTATCTTACCCAGCAAAATGTGGTTGCCCTGTGGCAGTGTGGTTGGTAAGTGCGCGCGCTGCATCATGGGCGATCTCGTTGAAGTTGGATAGGGCACCCGGCACCTGGCCGAGATGGGCGGGGAACCAGATGAAAGTGTGGTGCTTCAGGGCACCCGGGTCTGCTTTGCGCAGGATACGTAACACCTGATCGGAGATGACCCCGCGTTCGAAGGCTTTGAAAAAAATTGCCCACAGCTTCCCTCGGGGGAACACTGAGGAGGATGCGGAGCATATAATTGGTTAACGGGGTGTTAAAGTGCGACTTACTTGGGTCGATGGCTAAATTGGTTAACGTGGTTGTGAAATGGGGTGTTAAATTGCGTCTTACTTGGGTCGATGGCTAAATTGGTTAACGTGGTTGTAGGAGGGGTGTTAAATGAGTGAACACGTACACACGTATGCGAAAGGGCGGCGCTGGTCGAAGGGACGTCGATCATTGTGTTTGTGGATTCGTTGGAATTCATTTCACCGCGACCTTGGACGTCGACGCGCCGTACAAACCAACCGACGAGCGGCAACTGAGCGAGCGAGCGCCGACCTTGAGTATATATACAGCGCGACGGCGCATGCACTGTCAGCTGTTCAATGTTCTCGAAGCGCGACGGCGCATGCGCGTCCACTGGAGAATCAGGAGAATTGTAGAATGTTCTCGAAGGGGAGAAGCGCGCGCGGCACAGATTGTGGGTGACGGTGCACGGGCGCGTCAGCTGTCGAATGTTCGAGAAGGGGAAGAAGCGCAACGGCGCATGCGCGCGCGTCAGCTGCCGATGTTCTCGAAGTGCGACGGCGCATGCGCGCGCGTCAGCTGCCGATGTTCTCGAAGCGTGACGGCGCATGCGCGCTACATTATACAGCTAGCGAATGTTCGTGAAGAGGAGAAGCGCACACGGTGTGTAGAGGAGGAAGGGTGCACAGATGGTGGAGGAGTGAAGCGCGCGCGGTGTGTAGAGGAGGAAGGGATGCACAGATGGTGGAAGAAGGAGGAGGAAGCTTGCGGACGGCGCCGCACTACAAGCCTCAAGTATTAGATGCTCCGCATCTAAAAACACATCCGCAAATACAGAAAGATACAAACACCCATCCGCACTTGGGGTTATGGGAGGCAAAGTGACCAACGGTGCACGCCACTCAATGCCTATGATGTGTTGGGCGGCCATCCCTTTACACATTATGTGGGCACGCATGTCCAGGGCGGAAAACATAAATTGTCTGCTTGAACATGCCTTACTGAGGGAGCCCGGGGAGGCCGTTCTCGCTCGAGCCGACTTGAAGACCCAGAAGAGTCTTTTAGATCAGAGTGAGCGCACAGCAATGAACACTGGAGACATGGACTAGGAGCCCACCCTTGCTGCTCTCTTGCCTATCTTGTTTTTAATTAGGTTTTTCAATCAATCATTCATCCAGCGACAAAAAGTTTGCATGGTTTCACACGACAAAAGGCATCAAGATACATTTAGGTGATAGTACATCTCAATGGTTTACTGAAATTTTCATCATGGTTTATTTGTAGTAGTTGTAATAGGTGTGCGTCGTACTGCTGCATCAACACTGGAAAATAAACGTGAGCTTTCATTACGCATCTGATAACATTACTTAAAACAACGTACTAAGAATACAAAGCTACAAATGAAGCGCAAAGGAGAAGGTGCGTTCCTTGTAAGAGAACATAAAAATACGGCCATTTCAATGTAGGACAAAGGTTGCTGGTCATATACCAGAACAACGTCAACAAGGAATCACTTCTATGTTATCTAGAAAGAGGGTACACTTAAAGAGAAGAGCTCGCTTCGGACGAAAGTAAGGTACTTCATATATACTGGACTGTTCGCACGAAAATCACATTGAGCACTTTGCTGGATTCTATAAATATTCGCAGGAATGTCACCGAGCGTAGCTACAAACCAACCTTTTCCGTTTTGAATTAGGGCTCTGAAACTTGACACACATATGAAGTGGCTCGATCAGAAAACGACTCGTTCTGATCCGGCGGTGATCTACGCCTTCTACTCCAATGAGCACAATGCGTCGTCCTACCGTCTGTCATCCTGTCACGCCGCTTTTTCTTTTCTCCAGATAATCATCTTTTTAACTCTGGAGGCGTCAGCGCGGTAACAATCACTTCCTTTAAGACACCGACGGTTACATTGTTATGAATGCACGCCGTAGTGAGTTAGCTGCTGCCGCTTAAAAAGCCATGTTTCAAGCGAGAAAGAGCGTGAAACAAATGGCGAACAGTCGGGGACAGATGGCCAAGTGTGTTGCCATCGTTCTCCCTCTCTTCGTCCACGCTGTAAATCCAAGAGACAAATATTGTAGCGTTAAGCCAAAGCATACCCTTTTAGAGAAAGGTGCATTTTAAAACGCGAGCTGCAATGAAAAACGTGCTTAGGACACACTGATAAACAGTTTTCACTCTTTTTGGTATCAGTATGGCATCTCTCTGAAATTCCTTAGCTCAGGAGGTTTGGAATGATTGCGACACCGTGGCCACACCTTCTGAGAATTACCACGGTGTCAAAATATTTTTTACTATAGTCTTAGCCGTGTCACATATATAGCCTGGTTAATATTAGGCGTAGAGAGAGTTTAACTAGCACATGTATATACAGGGAATAAAAGTTATTTTTGTCGCAACCAAAGGCAACAAAGCTTTCGATGATGTTCACCCAAAGATAGTGTGGAGTTTCAGAAGACCACCAAAAGCACAACATCGCAAAAATTTCAAAGTGTGTACTTACCTTGCGTTTGCGTACGGTAGAAAATTTTGTCGTTAGCAGTGTGGTGTCAGTGAAGTGCAGTGCCATACCACAAAATGTTTATATGCTCGTTTGTTGTATTTATTGAGTAGCACTGGCCTTAGACGATGTTGCTGGCTTGTCTACTTTGTGCTAATATGGCCACTTTTTAATGTCATGGTTATAGAAGAAACGTCTTCATTACTTTGCTTTTGGCAGCCTACATTTTTGTTTCCTTGAATAAAACCAAATGATCTATATCTGGAGATATCACTGCCACTGTTTTTCAAAGTCACGTGTTAGAATATAATAGATAAAGGTTGTTTTGAGCTCGAAAATCGAACTTGGCACTTCAGTTACATGGAGAGTGAACCTTAAGCGAACAGTGTAGGCCCAATGCGTGCCATGTATTCATTAGAATGTTTATGTCCTAATATATCTAAGACTGTTAGAGGTACAGTAGTAATCTTATCATATTGATCGGAAGTTTCCCTCTTTTCACTGAATCACGTTTATCTCGGAATAATGTTACCTTAACAACCTGCGTCTTTTATACTTGACGTACTTATTTTTACTCAGTAATGGCTATGGAGATATGTGGCGTTTAACGTTTCAAAGGCACCATTTGATTGTCAAAGATGCCGTAGTGAAGAGCTTCGGAAATTTCGACCACCTGGCGTTCTCTAACGTGCACCCAAATCTAACCACACAGGTGAATAGAATTTTCGCGTTCATCAAAAAATGCAGCCGCCACAGCCGGAATTAAATCACGTGACCTGTGGGTCAGCAGGCGAGTACCTATAGCCACGAGACCACCACGGTGTGCCGAGTAATAGGTATTTGATGTCTTCTTGAGCAAAAGTGCTTCATCCAACAATATTATTTCTGCTAGAGCAAATTTTTTACTCTGTCTAAATACTGGCCAAAATCTATCTTTCGGCGCAGTTGGGTTTCTGGGATAAGAAAACAAAAACGCAATAAAGATATAACCGCCTCTAAAGCAGAAAAACTCTTTCATTACAAAAGTACAAGGTAGCGGCAAACCGATGCACACTTTCAGTCGGCAACAGCAAAATACTTTTCCCCGTTATCACTTTTTTCTTTTTGTAAGGATACGTACGTCTTGCCTGGCGAGTCTCATTTTTCACCATCTGTGCAGCCTAATATTAGCAAGGTATACTGTCGACGCAGTACAAGTAAGGTCATGCATTGTGTACCGGTTTTTTCGAATTCATTAGGCACTTAGCATAATGACCCAGGATTTCTGCCACCATTGAAAGTGAGCACGGAATCAAGAGTGCATGTTTTCAATGTTTGGTGTCTCAAGAAAACAGTTTTTGGAATGCACTTCCGCATTAAATTATCTAACAATTCTTTGTGGTTGCGAGTTTTCTTATGAAGGCTATCAGCATGTAATTTTGGATTATCTGGCTGCTGATAAATTGGCTTGCCGTCATGCAGAACAGTAGCCAGACGTATTCCTTATGAGCGTGTGGTTCACATTCAATGAGGCTTTGCTGATCTTGTACCAGGTGTCAGCGTCTTGACAAGAAATGCATTTGGATGGATTGGTGACCGTCGATAGCATGTGATAATGGGGCCCAGGTGCCGTTCTCTTGTCCTTCAAGCTGCCTACATATCTCGTAAAGGCCAAACTGTAATGTCTTTGAAGCTTTCTCAATGATGGAGTCTATAAGACGTCCCTGTCAAGATACAGATTTTCGCCAGAAAGTTTGATGGCTCTGCTTTCTTTGTGGGAACGTTCAGAGTGAGAAACGAGACATATTCTCTTTAGAATGTGCCGACTGCGCTCCTTCTTCTAACCCCTGCATACTGATTTGATCCATTATATGTGAGAAATCATTTGATACGCAGAAGAGGGGGTGTCGCAGGCCACCACGCTCTTTTTCGAAATACGCCAAAAGCTGCAGATTCCATATTGCACATAAAATCTATAGTTACTGATAAATTTTTTACCCTGTTTTCCTAATGAAAAGAACTGCTCACCATCTCAAGCAACGATACACGTCAATCATCAGAATCAAAATGAATGCAAGAAATCTACACAATTAAAGATATACCCTGGCGCACGAAAGCAAATTCTTTGAAGTAAGTGGCTGTGACTACGGCAAAACTATCCCATGAAGATCCATGTAAGCCTGAATGCTATACCTAAATACACAAGAGGAAGTGAATTACCAGAACAAAACAAAGTGCTCCGCATCGTGCGCGCTCTGCACCTATCGATAAGTCAACTTGGATATCAGACCAGAGTCGAATCGTGTTGTGTTTCAACAATGTGTTCCAACACAATCTTGAAATCAGGCGGATTGCAGTGGAAGCAGCTGCCGGTGTCTTCCCTGAATTATTTGAGGAGTCGCTGTGCAGTTTTGGTCTTCTCTCTTGTATTTATCCAATGTGTTGTGCCTGAACCTCGGTGTGGATGCCACGTATCTGATTCTCACCTTGGTGTCGATCAGGATATAAAAGAAATCAAGAAAAAGGCTTCCTGTTCTTGCTACCTCGAGACATTAGACAGTTATAGTGTAAGGGGCTTAGAGAGATAGCGAGCTTACAGTGATAGTGGAATCGAAGCGCGCATGTGCAGATACCAACTTTATCTGTACCGCTTACCATACGTGCGCTATTTTTCAGACCTAATGTTACCGTGTTAGCGTTGTGAACGTAGTGTATGTAAACAAGGCGGTACTTTTAGAAGCGTTCTCGTAAGTGATTTTGGCGTAGTTCTTGAAAAATTTACTTCGTATCAAACGACTGTTTCAAATGGCTTCACTTGCTTTCAGTTAACCTCGATGACTGAGCATAACGAATAAGCTAGCATAATTTTTGTAGTAGCTTATCATTCTGAACGTCAATAGGCCGAACTAGAACAATGTTAAAAGATCGACGACATAAAATGTGGCGCATTAGGTACGTGGTTCATATTTATTTACTTTTATTATTACTAAAACAAACTTGTAACATTGCTTAGCGCGGTGGCACAGGCAAAAATTCTCGTTTTATTTTTATTTTTCCCTGTATTTACCTCATCTAGCCTTGGATAGGTCATACCATCATCCCAACTCCGGCACTTGAACCACGTAAACGCTATCCGCTAAACTATAAGAAGCCGTCTGCAACTAAAGGTTGCTGCATGCTAACGTCATTCTCTTAACCCCAGCTATCACGCTAATGGCAAGCGATGTCTATTGAATTCAGGGAAAAGTGAAAATCGGCATACATCGGCAAAAAAACCGTGGCTTCACATGTGGCTCTCCGAATATGCATGCCCGCCCGCGAGAAGAGCCTCGCTGAGAACGACAGTGTTCGCGTAAACCAGTGGCCAGTGGAAGAAGCGTTACTGGGGCATCACAGTTTGACCTTCCAAATTGTTTGCTGCATGCCATGACACGTCTATTTGATGGTCTCCAGGTATATTTTTCTGGCGCATAAAAGGTCCAGGGCTTGCTCGCCTAAAGCAAAAACGAAAACATAGACACAAGGTAATGCTCTGTGCATATGTGTAATGAACTGAAAGATCCTATAGTCGGAGATAAATGCGCCGAATTTTTCAAAGCATTGGGGTTTAGGGACAGTGAAGGCAAAAAAAGACTAAACAATTAGGAATAACCAGGAGCAGGCTAACTAATTGGTGGCTACAATCGAGGCACGAGTAAAATTCAATCCTTAAACACAGTGATAGTACTTAACTTTATGGCTAGGTGGCGTTAGCCACCGCCCAGTCTATAGGGCACAGCCGGTACACCTATCCATCCATCCTTGAAAATGATGTCACTAGATGGCGTTAGTGGTTTTATTATAGTTGCCAATTCAATAGATTGTGCTGGAATAATAAATACACAGCATATCTATTGAGTCAATGATCATCAGTGGGGCGAAGCGTGCATTCGTCCGATGCGTGATCAACGGACAGACAGACAGACAGACAGACAGACAGACAGACAGACAGACAGACAGACAGACAGACAGACAGACAGACAGACAGACAGACAGACAGACAGACAGACAGACAGGCAGACAGGCAGGCAGGCAGGCAGGCAGGCAGGCAGGCAGACTGACAGGCAGGCAGGCAGGCAGGCAGGCAGGCAGGCAGGCGAGCAGCAAGGCAGCCGGATGGACACTTCACCTCGCTTTTCAACATTCACTCTGTTGATGAGCTGTGAATTATTTTAAAGTGCACAAAGTATGTGAACATGCATTTGATAATTTTGAGAATTTCATATTCATGTGGAATAAATTGCAGATATTCTATACCTCTTCTTCCACACAAACCGGACTTTTTTGCTTTTAAGAATTTTTCTCTGGGTTTGAAGGCACATTTTCCCTCGGTCTACATTGTAGACACTGTGATGATGGAGCACGATCTATTCATGAGTGCTTTGTAAAGAGTTTAGTGCAAGGGCGGGATGTGTATGAGACGAATGAATGTGATGAAGATGTGATTCTATCTTCGATGTATTAACGTGTACGAAATAAGTATTGTGTATCTTGTCAGACGATCTTGTGCCGTAGTTAAGAAGGTAATAAAGAGAAAAAAGGTTACCATGGTGTAATGATTATCATGCCAAGAACCTGTTGCTGTGGGAAATGAGGTCGTGAGTTCGACTCCGGTTGACGGAACTGCTTTCTTTGCCTTCTGACCACGCAACTTTTGACGTCATTTCTGTGACGGAAACACGTCACTGAAATCTCGGAGGACCCTGGCATAAACCCTGTAATGTTAAAAAATAGTATGAAATTGGGCTGCTTATTCTAAAACACTAATTCTACTTTTACTTTTCATCATTAAACAAATTTTCAGGGGCAACACGCAGTACCAGAAGGTCATGAAACGGGCGTCCCGGTCACCTTCGAAGATATAATATGGTGTCTTGCAATGACAGATTCGAAGCACGTCCGGTAATATTTTTTCTGTTTCATACGTAGCAAGTCTACTTCATTGGCAGATTGAGACTACTGCCTGTATGTTCCAATGGCAGATCGGGAGCAGCTACGTCGTGAGGTCCACTCCATGTAGCAACTTATAAAGGCGAAGCTCCTTATAGCAGTACCCGTTCGTTCATCGTAGTCGTAGTCATAGTCGTAACGTGTAACCAGTCTTACGTTTTAACCTGCAAGTTGGGGCCAGTGGGAGATTTCTCCTGTGCGTTGTTGAACAATAAAACGTTCGTAGGGTGTGCGTTAGCTAAAAGCTGGATTCTCCTGTCTCTCATTTCCCATCAGCAGCCATTAGCATGTACATTGAGCACTATCTGACAAGAAAGGGGTGCTACGTTATGCTCACTGGACGTAACCTCCTTGGTTTTAGAAAGGTTTAGCAAGCGTTGAGCCGCAGTGCCATGAATACAGTGAAGTTGTATATGCCATGAACTGAAGGTGATTAAAGGTGCGAAGTAGGTACGAAGCGCAAGCCGTAAGAAAGTAAAAGCCGATTTTTTTCTCTCTCTCATTCCCCATTAGCCGCCATTGGCATGTACTTTCAGCACTATCTAACAGGAAAATGTTGCTACGTTATACTCGCTGGGCGTAAACTCCTTGGTTTTAGAAAGGTTTAGTGAGCGTCGGGCCGCAGTGCCGTGAATACAGTGAACGAGTATATGCCATGAAGTCGAGGTGGTTAAAGGTGGAAAGTAGACACGAAGCGCATGCCGTGAGAAATTGTGCGTGTGCCACCTCTCGTTTAGTCATTCGAATCTCCGCTGGATGGCGGTGCTTCTATATCAGGAATATATGATGAAAAGATGCTAGATGGTGGTACTTGGAGTGTTGAATAGATGGACGAACGGACACACAGACAGATGCATGGATGGACTCACGGATGGCTGCACCGACCGATGGATGCATGGATGGACGCAGGGGCGGATGCACAGGTGGAAGTGCGGACGCACGAACAGACGTACGCACGGACAGGCGCGTGGATGCATGGACGGTCACACATACGGACGCATGAACGGACGGAAGCAAGAAAGAATGGATGGACGGATGCTTCGCCCCACTCTCCATCATTCACTCCGTGGATATGCTGCCATTTTTTTCTACTCCCCAAAACGTGGTGAATTAGACCGGAAGTCGCAAGCTCCCAGTGCCTTGAAGTGGTGCCAACTTTTGCGCACCAACGTACGCCGTTCGCGTTGGTTGCGCCTCGCATAGGAACCTACCCCATCAATTACCGTATGCAGGAGCTCATGTTTTGCTAGTGTAGTGTCGCTGTGCGCAGCGTGCCCTCTCATGCAAGAAGAGAAACGCGTGCATCGCGTTCCATTCCGACCCTGACATTTGTTCCAGAGGCAGTACGTGTTTTCTATTAGTAGATTGCCTCCCGTCGCTCTCTGCAAGAGTGGAGTGCTCCTGCGCAGAGTTCGTTGGCCACTCTGAATCCGCCATTAATGACACCAATAGACTAGCAGAGATACGCATTACTCCAGAGATACGCAATGCTTTTCTTTGTATGCAGTAGGTTACAGTGAGCATAATTATGCTACTTGTGTTTTTTTGCAATTTTTTCGAAAACGTTCAGATGCGTGCTCTTTGGATAGTTATCATGTTTTTCGTGTGACGAGTTACAATTATTACCGATGTCGCTGTGTATGTGTGATGATATTTATTTTTCATTTGCTGCGAAGAGTTCTGTATGTTAATTCCTGTCTAAGACCTCGTAAACTGTTCAGCAGTAAGTAATAAGTATTAGATATTCAAATAAATGAATATGAATTATTCAACAAAATTTGCAGTGCTAGGAACACTAGCTACAAGTATATTCAGTGAGTATTAGGTGCTTATTCTAAAGGAAAGCTTCGTAAAATGGCGAACGTTGATAGCAGCCAAGTGGTAAGCATTGGATGACAGGAAAAAGAATCTTAAAAGTTGTTGTGCATGCTTGACGTTTTAGATGTACTCTGCTGAAATGACACACGTACTCACATGATCTCTTTTGATTGTACACAATTACTTTATTGCAAATGGTTCACACTATTGTATGTTTTAACTCATGCAGGTAATAGGACTGTAAATAATTCACGGCTACGACGTTATTCGGATAACCATAGACGGCGAAAAAAAAAAGAAAGTGGGTGTTGCTAAACTTTCTAAAGACGTACACTAATAAAGCCTACTGCTTATGCGAATCCTATGAAGATGCTGTGAGTATATGTACCATATCATTGAAAGTCAGTATACGCTGTACAGCCTAAACACCTCTTTTATCTGTAACGAACATCTCCTCAAATCTAAAGAAAAATACTGCTTTCTTTACCATGCATACGTATATTGAATAGAAACAACCTTAGCAAGACTACTGAAATGTCAATAATAAACTTCTCTGACGTCTGAATTACTACTGCTTTCATCATTATTACACAATTTGATAAATTTTATAGAATGAACGAACTCTTAGCCGGGGTCAAGGAAATTTTCTGCCTTTTGGACTTAAAATCATGCCCAATTTACAATGAATGATGTCAAGACGCTCCGTGTCTGAGCAGGCGTATGGTATTCGACACAAAAACGTAAGACAGGACGACAACTCAAAATGTATTAGTTCAGATAATCAGTAGGCCAGAGATGTTTACCAAAGTTGCTTGTTGATTCCCCCAAAATGTGTTTGACTTCAACAATCAACTATAGACGTGCGCACGGTGTAGGAGTTGGGGGGGGGGCAAAGGCGTAAATTGTGCCTTGAAGAAGACTGGCTCTTTGGGCTGGGTGGTTGAAGTGCTTGTTAATAGAGGTTGCAGCGCTAGCATGGGGCTTCCGGTACGCTTTTATTTCAGAACTTTTGTTCTTACGCTGCAATCACTAATAACATAAAATCTGGCTCACACATTAAGTGAGTTGGACGGGTGGGAGGGTCGCTGTGATGAACCTTCGCTCTCCTTGCTAGAGAACCATGCACTCAAATACAACAATTTGAGGACAAACACGCCATCAGTGAAGATGAAGCGCGCATTATCGAATAAAGTAATATATGAAACTACTAAATGTGCAGGAACCATGCAGAAAAGTCATAAAAGGACTGACAAGTGACTGGAATGTTCTACAAGCGACTCGGAGAAAAAAGAAGCCCAAATCACCTATTAGCCCAACTGGACTCAGTGGCCTACTCAATTCGACAAGCACAACCACTTGGAAAGAAAACTCGGCAATGTTCGTACAGCAACAACAATCTATTTGGATGCGTTGCCCAAACACAACTACTTCATAAGCCACTTTACCTAGGGCAGTCAACGCTACCCAGAATAGCTACCAATAGCCATTAAAGTGCCTGCCTCACCCAGTTGCAGCAGTCAGCCATTAATCAGCCACCATCTACAGCTGGGTAACGCTTTGGCAACTTTAATAAGTACGAATCATTCATAGCAGCCGATAATCCAACACCACCCAGAATAGTGAAACGCATTCATCTAAAACACTTAAATATTAGTCAATTCAGTTTATTGTGGCAAAGAAGTTGAAACTATTGGGCACAAGTCACTACGTGACAAGCCATAGGCTGTAAAATGATGCAGTTAAATTGTATTTATGCACTTACATAAATTAAAGTGGCTTGATCAACAATGCCCTTGCCATTGCTTACAGCTGTAGCTTCATGAAAAGGATGTCAATGTGAATAACAAGATTGACCTAATCTAGCTACTACCTATCTATGACAAAACTTTTTTATTCACCTTTTGCTCGTGCCGCATACCACTTTTGAAGGACTGCGAAAGAATTAGGTGGTTTTGTAATATTGTATACAGTTTTGGAATAATTCATGGTATGCAATACAAGCGAGAAAATTGTGGTGCTTCATTCATAGCGTGCCATTGTTAAAATAAAAAAATTACATTTTTTGGGGGTGGAGCAATACACTGAAAGTAGATACGTATATAACTTTGTAGACATGTTACCCTAATAACACTGAATAATTAGTCAACGAATTATTTTCATCCCTAATATCAGTCTTTTTCATCTTCTCTGGCCCCTGATACCCATTGCAGAGGATAGGCCGAGTAGTATCTGAATTTTTTCACATTTTCTTAGAATACTACTAATATGAGCAAAAACTAACTGATATAGCGAAAACACATAAGAATTATTATTGATGAGGTATATGATTTATGAAAATTTTGCTAGATATTTTTCAGACTGATTGATAAAACTCTCAATAGCAATGAAGCCACACCTAATTCTGATATAAAGACCCAGATTTTGAAGAGGTCGTACTAAGAATGTTTTCCACACTGACGTGAACCAGTGGCAAGATAAAAAGTATTGACTAATAGTTTTCTCCTCATTATAGAAAAGACATAGATAAAAAATTGTTCAACGTGCTCTATGCAGGTAAAATTGCCACGTTACGTAGTAGCAAAAATTTGTCGTTGCCACTTCCATTCTTCTCGACCCCGGTAGTTCACTACGCCAGGGAATAACATCAGTCCACTGCCGAATAGTTTGAGCCCAACTTCTTCTTCACTGCCGGCTTTTTGGTGAGCACCATGTAGTGGGTGAGCGCCAGGTAGCAAGAAGGACGCGAGCAAGCAAACGGCAAAGACTGCTTGCGTTCCAACATTAGGGCAGTGTCCAGTGGTCAAAATGAAGACCTCGGCAGAAATCTCTGTTCTGCTTTAAAAATCTCCAAGAACACTTCAGAATTTGTAACTGCTTCGTTGTCATCGAAAAGTGGCCAACCTAGTAGATGGTGGAATAATGAGTGCACACGAGATTATAGAAGAAGAAAAGCTGCATGAAAAAGACTTATATGTAAACAGAGTCCAAAAAGTTGGAAGGATTATCAGTTCATTGCGGCAACATTTAAACGCACTGTATCGCGAGCGAAAGAGCAATATGACCAAGAACATTTCGAGTACCTGTCTAAATCAAATAACAAACGTGCTTTATTCAATTTCCTTCGTGGTAGGAAGAAGACCCCTATACCAGGAAACGTTGACTCAGTAGTTCACACCTCACAGGAACTATAGGAATCATTGATTCAGGTGGCTAAAGAATTAGAAAACAGGTTCTCAACGCATCTTCCTAATTCGGCTTACACAACAACCATCTATGACTACACAGAAATATCGACTTCCGAATTAAATCAGGCTATGGAGAGATTGCCAAATGCAGCACCAGGCCCCGATGGAATAACAACTACAATGCTAAAAATACTTCACAGGGAATATCCGAATGATCTATTAGGTCTCGTCAATTATTTCCTTAGAAGAGCATGGATCCCTTCTGAATGGAAGATTGCGAAAATTATACCAGTGCTTAAGAAACAGGGGGCAGGCTATAATTTAGACAAAATACGACCGATAGCCTTAACATCTAATGTAGTAAAAGTTATTGAAAGGGTACTTCATGGTCGTATAATTAGGTTTATTAACTAGAAACAACTGTTGAGTTCTTCCCAAATTGGCTTTAGATCTGGATATTCCATATGGCATGCACATGTAGATCTGCAAAGTCATATTCATATTGCCCGTCACAAAAAGCACTTTGCGGCTTTAGTAACGTTAGACATATGTAAAGCATACGATAGTGTAGAGTATTCTATCTTGACTAATCAGTTATGGAGTCATGAACTTCCACCTTAAATAGTAGCATGGGTGACGGAATTTTTAAGTAGAAGAGAATTGTATTGTTATCAAGGCGGTTTCTCTTCCTGTAGGCACAAGCAAACCCGAGGTGTACCTCAGGGGTCAGTACTTTCCCCGCTTTTATTCAACATATTGCTTAGTACCATCCCCGTTCATCCAGATGTGAAAACCTATGTTTATGCCGATGACATTGCTTTCTTTGCTATGGCACATGACTTCCACTGTCTCTACACTATCTTGCAAGCATATCTTAATGAAATAGAACATTGGCTGGATGGTTTGATGTTCAACTTGAATACCGGTAAATGTGCTATTCTCGTTTTTCCTATCAAATATCCCGTGCACATATGAATTAATTACAAGCTTCAAGATATCCCACAAGTACAATCATTGAAATATATTGGAGTTATGTATAATGAACATCTAAATTGGCGCCCTCACATTGAATACATCGCGGCAAAAGCAGTAGGCGCGATGGGCGTATTGTGGAGGTTGAGCAATTGTAGATCAGGTATGAGAAGAAAGGCACTTTTGATTATATATAAAATGTATGTCCGACCTGTGTTGGAGTTTGGCTGCATTCTTTTTTCTGGTGCGCCAGCCTACAAACTTCGGCCGCTCGTTCTGTTGGAAAGAGAGGCTTTACGGCTCTGCTTAGGACTTCCAAAGTATACTGCAAATGCAGTGTTATACCTTGAAGCACGAATACCAACCTTATTATGTCGCTTTAACATTCTTACTGTGCTGACCTTTTTACGACTATATGAAGCACCGTTTAACCCTGAACAAACTATTTTTATTTCCAGTCCTGACCTATTCTTCTCCGTGCATTGCCCCAGATTTCACAAACCACAAATAGTATTTGTTAAATCGTTACTTGAGCCTCTAAATGTACACGTTCGTGATCTGATTCCTTTAACTGAGCAACAAAATTCTCCAGAAAATGTTTACCATGATATCTTCCCAACTCACGCTAAGCTATTACCTACAGGCATTTTAAATGGTTTATTGCAGGACCATTTATGTACTCTGCCAACAAATGTCATTATAGCAACGGATGCATCACAACCACACGAAAAATCAGGCGTTGGATTATATTGCCCCGTACTTGATTGGTAATTTTCACTTCGCTTACCGAATTTTCTTCCTGTCTTTCTGGCTGAATTCATGGCAATAATGTTAGCTTTGGGAAAGGTAAATATTTCCATTCCAGTCGTAGCAGTCATAACTGATTCGTTATCAGTGTGCTCTTCTCTGTCCACATCTGGTCACTCACCTATGGTGAAACTTTTTAAATCATTGATTCCCTGTCATCTCCGAAGTATTCGTTTATTCTGGACACCAGGGCACAAAGGTTTGTTGTTAAACGAAACAGCTGATTCTCTTGCGATGACATTCCTTTCGACACCAATTACTCCTATTTTTCCTCATACAGTATACATTACGGTGGCGCAATTTCGCACACTTATAATCAGGCAAAATTTCTCTTACCCCGCACTGACGGCTTCTCCAGAGTACAAATAGTTGTTATTTCCCTGGCGCAGTGAACTGACTAATTCAAGGATAATGGAAGTTGTCATCACTAAATCTCGTTGCCGCGTTACCTCCCTCAATTTTTACTTGTATAGATCAGGCATATTGAATTCCCCTATGTGCATTTACTGTAATCAAGAGGAAACGATCAGTCATATTTATTACATTGTCGCCGTTTCGAATTATTCAGGCAAAGCTTACTAGCACCAGCTCTTCAAAGACTGGGCTTGCAACTATCACAACCTGATCTTCTTTCATTTGGAGCCTCTACACTGGGTTTCAGCCACAAGGATGTTTTACTCGCCGTTCAAGAATACATCACTGTGACTAAACGATTTTCTCGCTAAATTACTGTCTCACTATTTTTCTTCTTTTTTTTCTGCAAACTTGATATCGGTATTTCAAATAAAAAAATAGGTTACAAAAAATTTGTAGGACGGACTCATTGCTGAAAGTTTAGGGCAAATTCACCTTATATTCAGCCGATCCTCTTCTTTGGGTACGAGCCATTTGCACAGGAAAACAACAACAACAACAACAAACGGTACACATTGTGAAGCGATTGAACAAACCACAAGAGAAGGTCATCAAGAACAAGAACAAGCCTCGATCAGCCTGGCATCCTTGCCAGTTCATCAACTTTCCGGCGTGCCCTCTCCACCTTCCAAATGGTCATACGTACGTTTATTTACTGAGACTTTGTGAGTGCCCTAGTATAGCGCACGAAGTCATAGTGATGTATTGTGCTCACTTCAAAATGAAGAACTTTCGAGGAGAAACTAACTTAGGCCTATATTTGTATTAGATTATTATGAGGGGTTTAACGTCCCAAAACTACTATATGATTATGAGAGACGCCGTAGTGGAGGGCTCCGGAAATTTAGACCACCTGGGGTTCTTTAACGTGCACCCAAATCTGAGCACACGGGCCTACAACATTTCTGCCTCCATCGGAAATGCAGCCGCCGCAGCCTGGATTTGAACCCGTGCCCTGCTGGTCAGCAGCCGAGTACCTTAGCCACTAGACCACCGCGGCGGGGCATATTTGTATTAGACGCATGCTTTCGAGTCTGACGGGGGCAATCTTCAGTTGTTTTGTAATCTTCAGATTGCCTAAATTCTTGCAACATTGAATTAGTTACAAGAAGTATCACTTCTTCGATCAGTTCAACTGAGAGCGCCGCCCCTATGCATGCCCCTGTCATAGGTGTTTCATGAGTTTCAGACAGAACAAGCTTGAATATATCAAATTTCGGTTCGGCCTAATGCACATTACCTATTGTGTGTAATGTCTGATGAGTCTAAGAGTCCAATTTAGCCTTGCACGGTCTCGTTTTATTTGAGTATGCGTGTCTCGCTACACATTGTTATGGCTACTTATGTTTTCACTACATTTCAACACTCACCCAACACGTACATTCAGTGATATTGAAATAACATAAATTATCCCTATTTGAAAAGAAAAAAAACGTGTCGCGCATATCACTTGGGCACGCTGTGGAGAATTTTACTTGAGCCCTTTGCATTGGTGTTGAATGTCTTCACATGTCGACAACCACGCAAAGGAGGGAAAAAAAGAATATTCAATATAACGCTACATTGCTTTTGCACACCTTTCATACAAAGGCTATATTAGTGATTTTCATAATATGCTAAAACACAGACATCGCTATTTCATTTCGTGTCGAAATCATTTAGCAGGACGTGCGTCACACTAACGGTATTCAGTAGCTCTGTCTTTGTCAGTTTTTTTATGTTGCATGGCAGTAGGCCTATAAGCACGTTTTGCTTTCATTCGGCGTGCGAGCTAATCTTAACATGATAAATGCTCTTTTCTCAAGTGGCTGGGTTGTGGGTAACACAGCAGCAAAATTTGTATGTGCCCGACAAGAGACCTGGCCGCCAGGTGGAGTCCTGTGACGGGGACGGAAGTAGCCTGAGCAAACGCAATTGGGTGAGAGTGACATTCTTTTGCCTCGTAGCCACTCTTCGAGTAACCGTCTGCAGCCTCCTCGTGGCCCTTGTTGTGTTGTCTGCTGAGGTGGCACTGGGAGAAACCAACATGGTACGCTGCGCATCGGTACTGAATGTTGTGTACCATTGATTTGATTGCAATAGATCAAACATCGTACTGAGCACTAAAGATGGTCAGGACACTTATCCTATAGGTCATGACAGCGCTAATTTAGGTATTTTCTTAAACAAGCTTAACGATTGCGCCTGTATATTTCTAGGTACTCTTCATCTGCGTGCATTATGAGGCCACATGGCAAAATATTACGCGAAAAATTCATCTGCGTCCATTCTCATTATCGGTTCAGAAGGAGCAACAGTTACTCAGACAGACCGCCACCACAGCACAACATCGGCAAGCGATCGACTCCACTGCTAGCTTGAACTTGATAGTTATAAACGCTAGTCATTTAACTGGTACGCCTTCTGATTATAGTGCGTAGTGATTGGAACATCAGGCTTCAGCTTTCAGACGCCCTGAAATAAAATATCGCCATGGGAATATTGGGAACAGTTTAATTCGCGCCAACCCGATGCGCGTAAGCGGCACAGCTCGTCATTCGTGTGTGTGTCAATGGACAGCAGGGGCGTTGGGGGGAAGGGGAGATGCGAGATGGATGGCTCACGGCAAATATCCCACCGTTTAAGTGGATCGGCAGAGTTATGCGCAGTTATTATACATTAGCAATCCTGCTAGGCAGCAGGTGATAATTAAGCAGTGAATAAAAAAACACCTTTTTTCAGCTAGTGGATGATCGTCTTGCTGACACATTTTAGCATACGTGTGTAGGTTGGCTGAAGGAGACTAACGTTTTTTACTTCCTAAGGTAGCACGCAACTCTGCGCTAGCCTAAAAAGCACTGCGTTTTTAGATTCACTGAAAGGGCTAGAGCCACCACCATTTTCTTTTTTTGATGGGACCGGCAACTGGTTTTCTTCGACCCAACATTTTAGGGTGCAACAGAGAGCTGTGGCTCGGCACGAATAATTGTGCAGTGATTGAATAACAATGTGTGTGAATATTTCGTAACAAGAATTTTAGTTCTGTGAAGCCACAAAATACAGTGCAAGTCCCTATCCAAGCAACGATATGAAGCGATAGCAATAGCGATATCCCTCCTCGCGAACTGGTCTCACGTTTAAGGTTCTGCTTTTGACAGAGTGAAAGAATCTGCGGTTAACATCTTTTATGTTCACAATAACTCTTCGAAGCTCTCCATGGTCACGTGAGGTTTCTTTACCGCATCACGAGTCGCGTGCCCATAGCCTCCGCGAATAATAAAATGTGAAGTGCATGTCAGTGCTAATATAGATGCACGTGACAACATACATCACGGAAATTATATTCATGTTTTCCGCTATATGGAGCACCAAAAGTAATTTTCAGCGCAGAAATGATAAGTCTCCTTCTAACGAGATAACCAGTGTTCGTTTTAGCCAAAACAATAGTCAGTCTTTCCAGTAGAAGTTTCTGTCAGTTTGTGTCCTCAGTGGCTGTAAGTCTCTTTAAGAACTAAAGATTAAAAGTATGCCGTTAGCAACACATTTTCGGCAGTGTAAGTGTAAGAATCTTTGTCGTAAAGACGTGAAGAGAGGAATAAAAAAATGGGCGCATTTTATTTATTTGAAATTTGCAAGTAGTATCTGAAAGGCCAACGGATATCACTGAGACTGCTTTAATGATGTCTCGTCTCCACGTTTCTACGCAGCTTGAGTGCAGCAAAAAGGACGTCGAAGAGATGGCCTCACACCCGAAGTGTCCACGGCCAATAATATCTGGTGACTACTACAAGTTACTTCGCTTCTACGATCCCACGAGCTTCGACGATGGAGGACTCGCTGACAAGCTCTCTACTTATGACGACGAATGTTAGTGTTTCTAATTTTTTTACTGCTTCAGCTGCGCTATAACCACACAAATAAAACAAACTGCTGGTTTCCCGGCTTCTGGCTTATATGCCACTCTTGCACCTGTCATCGTGTCAGGCCGCAATCTTCTTTAAAACTAATGTACTCATAAATTCGATCGTAGCCTAATTCTTTTTTCCTGAATAAATGCAAGAAGCTACTGCACGCATGTTATGTATTGTTGCATGTGGACGTAATGCGTTCCCGCGTAAGGTTTGTTGTGTCTTTGGCTGAAAGTGTACAGGTGTAACAATTGCACGCTCTCTAGTAGCCGGCACGCTTTCTTGTATCAAGGCAGTTGCATTTTATGACAGGCTAGGAGCTGCAATACGCAGGAGTGGATAGCACTCGTCTTGAAAGGCAGAGAAAGAGAGAGAGAGAGAGAGAGAGAGAAAAACACGTTTTTAACAACCGTGACCACCGTGTGCTTAAAAGCATGAGTGCAGTACACAGAACATTACGATCGTGAAAAGAATAAAAAAAAACGGCAGATCCCACGTACAGTGGGAATCGATAATACGCGAAGCACGAATGAGGAAGGTTGATATGTCACTTTAAAATCAGCACAACGTGATGAGGCGGAGGGAGGTAAATTATACCGTACATGACTTCCATGTCAAATATTTTCATGTTTGGACGTATCATTCACCTTCGCCATCTATTAACGTCACCTGATAGCAACTTTGCTATATGTGGACGTAGCCAAATGGCCACGAAATGCTGTGAGCATTGCATGTAGTCATGTTTTACATGGCATCCATATCATGATTATCATGTTTTGATGTGTCATTTACATTCGTCGTCTATTTGCGTCACGTATTACCAAATTTAGTAAATGTGAAACTAGTGAAAAGGCCACGAGAACGCTATAAGCGTAGCTTGTAGTCATGTTCTACATTAAACGCATAATATGATTATCAGGTTCGGACATATCATTTACAGTCGTCGTCTATTCACTTCCCGTGATACCAAATTCGGTATATGTGGAGCTAGTTAACCGGCGGCAAGTGCGTCATGAAGGGCCGAATATACTCCAGCGCAACTTTGACGCGCACGTGGGCTGGGCGCAGCGATGCCACGCTAGCAAAACGCGAGTACTCTACTTACGCCAGGCGCGACCGGTGCGACCAGTGTCAGTCGGCGGCGCTCGGCGCGGTACGGGGGCAACCAGCGCAAAATCAAACATACAGCACCGCGTCTGCCTCTCATCGTGACGGAGGGACGCCGTGTGCTCTAAAACGCGCATGCGTCAAAGCAACGCAGCGCGGTGCGTGCCTGCGATTATAAGGCAGGCAGATCTACAATCAAAGTCACTGAGTAGATTCACTGATCTCTACTAGGGGGATATCGGTGCCAGGCGTGACATTGCCGGCGTGTACGCACGAAGGATTACGTCGTAGTGTATTGGCGCCTTGAGTGTGGCGTGTCAAAATGTTCTTACATGACACGCATATCATGATCATCATGTTTGAAATTGTCATTAACCTATGTCATCCGTTCTTGTCACGTAATATTGAATTCAGTACACGTGAAGCTAGCTAAACGGCCACGAGCGCATCATGAGCTTGGCGTATAGTCTTGTTACAAGACACGTATGTCACGATTATCATGTTTGCACTAGTCGTATACCTTTGTTAATCATTCGCGTCCCGTAATACCAAATTTGGTATATGGGAAGCTAGGGAAATGGCCACGAGCGCATCATGACTGTGACATATAGTCATGTTGTTACGTGACAGGCATGTAACAATTTTCATAATAGAGTCTGTCGCTTTAGTTCGCCAGGCAATTATGTCATACCATACCTGTTTTGAATTATGCCATGTGAACAAAACCGCCGCAAGAGCAGCAAGACCATGAATTTTAAATCAAGATATTCATGACATACATGTTATAATTTTCATGTTATGACGACTCAGTTATGTTCGCAGTGCAGTCATGCTATGTCATACGAAGTTTGGAATTGATACTATCATGCAAACGGCCAGGAGAGCTAAACGTCGTAAGTGGATAGATAGATAGATAGATGGATAGATAGATAGATAGATGGATAGATAGAGAGAGAGAGAGAGAGAGAGATAGATAGATAGATAGATAGATAGATAGATAGATAGATAGATAAATAGATAGATAGATAGATAGATAGATAGATAGATAGATAGATAGATAGATAGATACGCTCAAAGGCGCAGAAGTTCGCCAACAAATGCTTCGCATTTAAAAGACATAAAAAAGACGTTTTTAAAGTAAAGTAAATTGAAGGATACGTAAGCTTGACCTGTGACAGAATATGCGGCTTCCTTTACATCCCGTTTAATTTTTTTCAAATATATTTTGTTACAAGGTATTTTCGACTGCAATGATTACTTAGTGGGACACGTTTACGCTTGCTAAATGTTGCCTCATTTTTTTGCCGCAGTTCACGCAATAATAAAAAAACGCACTTCGGCAAACGCCTCGACGCTGTCTGGAACCATTCGTGGCATGGGGCACACGATGGATCCATACGTGTCACCTGGTTTGTTTTTTGTTGACATCCTTTCAGGAATCTGTACTTGAACATTATTTTATACTTTAAGTTATACAGAAACAATATCACTGACGGTCTTACACAAAACATGTTTTAGGCATACATTGCTTGGATTGGGCTGTTTATACCAACCAAAACAGTAGTTTTTTTTTTTGCTTACAAGCAATCATACCACGTGTTACCATGCCAACCATATTATGCGCAGTCTTAGCGCTGTAGCAAAAAGGAATAATATAAAAGAACGGAGATCAACGAAATAAAGCAGAAAGTAGAATTGAACGCTGTGAAACACCGATTTTTTATCTCATAATGACGTGCGAGTTATGCCATTAAAAGAACTGCGTGGAACAAAGTGCCGTTTTTCACGCTCATTGTCAATGATATAAGTCTTCCTCATTGAGACGAGCGCTGTTCAATTAGTATCATGACAGCAACTTCTAACGTTTGCTGTCGTGAGTATTGTGTTTTCAGGCTTGTTAAACGTGACAGTCAGAGACTTTAAAAACATTTTTTTTGATGCGTCAGCTAATTTTACGAGTGTTTGCAGGTGGTAGTTGTGACACATGAACTGTGAATTGGTTAAAGTTGTGGCTGTTTGGTTTGACCATTTTCAACTCGGCTACTAAAGTTTACTGGTTGAATGAGCTGAAAAGTCCTAAACCTGTTTTGCCTATTACGTCAGTTCACTCCATTAAAGTTAAGTACAATATCGACAATATTTTCCGCCCTAATGTCCTTAAGAAGTAATGCAACTGCACTGCTGGTCAACTTGTAAACTCAGTACTTTTTACCACCAATGTATTTGACCCTGAGATTGATTGAAACTTCACTGTCGTATTTCCTTCATCAATACGACATCAGTGAAATTCACATTAACGAATGACAAAGAAAAATTGGAAAAAAAATGTTTTGCTGACGCCAATCACAAGGGAATTTTTAAACCTGCGGCCTTCAGGCATGCGATGATGCCCTGAATTTCACCCACTGCACTACCAGTGTACTATATGCGCCAAATTAAACAGGACAGCGGCAAGCCTTTGCGATGGTACAGTGCGCGTCGTCCACGTATCATCATTGAACAGGCACGCAAATACGCGCAGAGCTGCCAAACAGGATGCGCGCCCTTGTCAATATTGATTACTGGACGGTGTGCACTATACCATCGTGAAGACTTGCCGTTGTTCGAGTTTCATTTGACGCTGATGGTACAGGCCCAAGACTACAAACACACCTTATTATGCTCAACATTTTTTCTCGCGTAGTGGTCTTAGTTGGTGAGGTGGTATCACATCAGCGCACTAAGAGGTGCCGATAAAAAACTTGTCCGCGACTACGCAGCTAAGGCATCTCGATGCCAGCCAATGAACGCTGACCGCGCCGACGCAGTTATGAAAATTCTGAATAGTGCTAATTTTCAGAGTGCTGAAACTTCAACATTAACTAACCGTATTTCTCCTTACTTATAACTTTGAGTGCGATGGCAGCTTATTGTTTGATCGTTATCATAACGCCGTTTTTCTGCCGGCGCCAATTTCATTATTCTGCACATCGCGGTTGTTTGCAGCGAAATGATGTACTCGACTGCACACAGTTTTAGCTACGGCCGTTTTTTGATATCTTCAAATAACTTACACAGTGATCTGGTGCCTGAATTGTTTCCGCTTGTATTGCAACCCTTGCGAATTCGTCTGCACTCTGACGTATTCACAAGGATGAAAATTTTCTAAAATAAACGTTCCTAAATAGGTCTGCTGCACACGTGTTTAAATATTCGCACCAACTGCAATAATTAGTCCCTATCGGGAGAGCGTAACAAAAATTGCTGTGATTTTCCCGGTATATGGTAGTATATGGTATATATGGCCTGGAGCCCGAATGGCTGGACAAATTATTTTACCCCAGTTGTATCTTGTATGACAAAGTATAGATGCGTCATTGAAAAATTTACCGATATTGGACAAAGAGTAGTACTATTGTTTTACAGGCATTCGTTTCAGTTTATTTCCATCATACCACAGAAGCAGCCTTGTAGGTAAATCGCCAATAGAAATTGTGATAGTTACACTAAGCATCATTACTCTTTGTTTTTTTTACGGAAACGTTTGCCAAGCACGGATACTTACTCTACCAGCAAACACTCATAAAGAAACACTCAGTAAGTACCCAATACTTTCAGAATATAACATCCTACAAGGTCCGCCATCTAGGCGTGATGGCCCTTGACCATGGCCACGTAAACGTAGGTAGCTCTTACGTTATCCTTGAGTGTTAAAAAAAGAAGCTTTAAAAAGCCCAGCTGATGAAGTACAGCACAGCAAATATTCCCTACTTGACTATTGATTTTTTTATCGTTCTCTGTATATTTAGCGCGGACACCTAACTTGAGTCCTTCTGTATTTGACAGCGAAGTAGTCTACCATGTTTTCCAAATATACCAATAATATCTACCACGGAAACAACACGATCGTGTAACACAAATACGTACTGAAAATTCTTGTCGATCTGATCAACCACAATTCTGTGGGCGCCGAGGGACTTCGCTATTTGATCGCTCGGAGCATGTTCCGACAGCTGGTACGCTACATGGAGCCAACACTGCTGTTGGGCAAAAAGAGTGTTAGTGAAGCCTGCTACGCTGAAATCTTCAACGTCATGAAGCTGGCGCTGGTGAGCCCATTCCTGCAAACGGGTACGTCTAGATACTTACATATTACATTTCAATAATTCAAACACATTTTATAGTTTTCTTACGGAAAATCAAAGAAGTCAGGCCGAAAGGGGCGAGCATGTGCCTGACTGAGCGTCTAGCCGAGTACAATAAGTGCTCAGTAATGTGTCCTAATTAAGACAAAAACCACAGGTTACGTTGTTACTAAACACATGGTCGATTAACATAAGCTACATATTCAACATAAGTACCATTAGCAAACTAATGAACGTAAGTGACACAAATACCAAGAGAAGCAATACCAACTATTCAGCCGGCATTCTCTTTCACTGACAACATAACAACCACATTTTTAGGTAGTGTAGCAACCTTGCAGTTATTAAAAAAATAATTATACTCATGGCGAGTTTTTTGATGGAAGAGTTTCATGTTAAAGAACCAGTATTTATCCCTCACACTCATACCGGTGAACCCTATAGAATGACCTTCTCAATGAAGATTGTCATTAACGAATTATAATCACACCCGATACTATCCGACCACCAGTGTTCCTCCAATTAAGTGCAGATTTTGGCACTTTTTCTTCGGCCTCTTGTATCTGTCTACCCTGTGGTCTTTTTTCTCTCTTTTTTTATTTTCTTGCCCACAAAATCACTATTCTTCACCTGCACTCTGGCGAATCCGCAAGGGTGAAAATTTCCTCAAATAAACGTTCATAAAGGGGTCTGCTGCACCCGTGTTTAAATATTCGCACCAACTGCATTCCTTGGTCCCTATCGGGAGAGCGTAACAAATATAGCTGTGCTTTTCCCCATTTACTCTTAGCCAATACTCTTTTTGCTCAACATTCGTTAATCCGAATATGGTGCCAGAAGCCAAAAATTTATTGACCACGATCGTTGCCGGCTTCCGGAAAGCACTGACTGCATCGCTTTGACTCAACGGCAAGGCCCGCATTATCGCCCTCAAGAAGCTCGACAAAATGCAGCAGTACGCGGGGAGCCCCGGCCGCCATTTGGACCCCGCATACGTTGAGGAACTTTACGGTGAGAGTCATTTTACTTTATATACATAATTTTACCTTCAGTTCAACAGAACTATACTGAGGCGGTTGGGGCAGATAAATATATCGAGAAATAAAAAAAACACGGAATAATAATAACGACAGTAGATATGAAGAAATGATATCAACCTCCTGCAACTGAATTCAAATGAAGTTGCAGTTACAACTTTAAAAAGGAGGGAGTAAAAGCCAATAAATACGCATTGTAAGCGTCTACTCTAAAACTGAGGGTTTAATGTCCCAAAACCAAATTAAATTAGAGAAATTTAAAGGAGGGCTCCAGAAATTTAGACCACCTGA
This sequence comes from Rhipicephalus annulatus, assembly GCA_013436015.1. NCBI lineage: Eukaryota > Metazoa > Arthropoda > Arachnida > Ixodida > Ixodidae > Rhipicephalus > Rhipicephalus annulatus. Next base: position 811,858 of record WOVY01010199.1, on the reverse strand, counting down.
GACTCTTGCGAGCACATAAATCTCAGCTGGCAGGGCTCAAGCATTTTTACCCTCCAAGGAAATTGTGAAAATTTTGAATTCCGCAAAGTTCATATTTATCAAAGAAGGAGCAAAACAATTCATGACATGAAATGGAAACGACGCTGCAGGAAAAGTGGTTCCTACACTTGAACGTGCGTCAGACATTGGAACAATAAAATGCCTTTGTGCAGCCTCCATATGGACGTGTACCTTACTGTGATAATGCACACGTGCTGAGTGATAAACTGTCTACGTAAAGAACTGAGCTTTCCAACCTGAATAATTGCTTGTTTTATGAAGAAGTATGAGACCAGACGCGTTGCAACATGATTCTGGTGACTGTAACAAAATGGTGCGTTTCATTGACGTTACACTGCTAGTGTGATAGGAGATAAATAATATTCAGCACGCATAATTATTATTACAAGCGAGAGTGTCGTTAAAAATAGTCGCAGATAGAGCATGCTTATGAGAGGCAAAGCTCCAAAAGCCATGGGTACTGCTTTAGGAGCTTCGTACGTGACCACCTGGTTGGATGACCCTTCTAGCTCCTACGTGACCTCCTGGTTAGATGACTCACTCAACAGGTGTGGACGGACAAACAAACAAATGAGCGAACGGATGAACTGACGGACCAACCAACCAACCAACCAACCAACCAACCAACAGACAGACAGACAGACAGACAGACAGACAGACAGACAGACAGACAGACAGACAGACAGACAGACAGACAGACAGACAGACAGACAGACAGACAGACAGACAATTCACGGTTTACCGATAAAACCCTAAGCTTCGCGCCGCTCATTATCATTCACTCCGTGGGACTGTGGGATTTTTTTTTCAGTTTGGGCAAAGTAGTGTTGCATACATATTTACTCGACATCAGGAACGCAACAAATTTTTTGTCGTAGGTATCTTATAATACGGCTCAGTCAGTGAGTAACTCAGTCAGTGCGCTGTTTCCAGCTCTAGTTAATTGTTGTGTGAATGCTCACGTACGTGTTTGAAGGAACCAAATATTGAGTAGCGTTAGTTAGGTTATACTTAGCGCGATGTGTGGTAGTAAGTGAAAAGCCTAAAATTATGTATTTGTGAGTGTAAATGTTGATGTGCCCATGCCCGCCAACTAGCAGTATTAGCAATCTCAGTTTGCAAAGAACAATCCTCGAGCTTTCTGAAATTGTGTGGTTAAGAACACAATCATCTGGGAAAGGTATTTAGGTGACTTGGTTAAATATTGCTAGGAACATTAGGGAAATTATTGATAGAAATTGGAAAATATAAATAACTCTGTACAGAGGCCTGCGGTACCCCAAAGGTAACAGGGGATGACAATGAGTTAGTATTATTGACTAGAATGTAGTGTGAGTGATTCGCTGAAAATTTTGATCTGAGTGAGAATGCTGCCATCAATATCAGTGTTCTCGGTGTGTGGAGTGATAGATAATAGTTAATCTCGTCAAAGACATGGTAAAGTTATTTAGAAGTTTTGATCAACCCAGGATTTGCGATCTTGAATGCCATAAAGAGAACGAGCAAAGCAGAGTAACTGCATTTCCCTGGAGAATGATTCCCTAAACCAATGCCGTGACTTGTTTGAGAACTAGCTTGATTCGCAAAAATGTGACGAAATCAGAGAAGATGCTGTGTTTTAAAATCTGACATGGTATACGAGAGAGCGAAGTCGGCCGGCAATTAAAAAAATCACAGCATAACCCCAAAGTGAATGATGAGTTGGGTGAAGCTTCCGAGGGTTTTATTAGTAAACCGCGAACCATCTGTCTGTCTGTCTGTCTGTCTGTCTGTCTGTCTGTGTGTCTTTCTGTCCGCCCGTCCGCCTGCCCGTCTCTCCGTGCGTCTGTCTGTCTGTCTGTCTGTCTGTCTGTCTGTCTGTCTGTCTGTCTGTCTGTCTGTCTGCCTGTCTGTCTGTCTGTCTGTCTGTCTGTCTGTGTGTCTGTCTGCATATCTCTCCATCTGTCCATCCATCTAGTGAACAGTCCAAGTACTGCCATCTGGCATCTTTTTTATTATTTATTGATCATATACAAGTACCACCAATCAGCGGACATTTCAAGTACTAAAGGATGTGTGGCTACCTAGTATTACTATATACATCGAGGATGCATGACCCATGGCTTAAGAAGCTTCACCATCAAAAAGTGCTTCCTTTCTGACAAATGTGGTGCAAACACTTCCACCTCTTTACAAACGCATGGCTTCATGTCTTTCAAACACCTCTGAAAAAATCTTGACTAAGAAAATAATATATAGGTTTAGTTTTCGTGAAAAATATTCAATTTATACTCGTTTATGTTGCACCAAAAGCAGCTGATGTTTTCAGGTAGTTTTGCACACAGTTTTACAATATCGTCAACTGCAATCACAATACTTCACAACAATTGATTTCTATAGCCGTGGGCAGCGCAACATCAGTACAAGTTGACGATACTCATAATCGCAGAAAATGTTTTTAACTAAACTGAGCAGGCTTATTTGCAGAGACCACAAGAATGCAATCTTAGTCAGTAATTATTATTTCACTGTCATTTATACTTGTTACAGTTTTAATAGCTTTCTCATTTTCTGAAAGGCGCTCTTAGCAGAGTACTAAATGAGCTTCCTAGCTTGTCTTCATTGCACTTTTTTTCAAATTTACAGTGAATGAAATCACCCAAATATTGTTAAAAAAGAAGTAGCTTGCAATAATAGCAGTCACTGTAGAGTTGAACTAGTAAAATATCAAAACTATAACCATGAAGGGTTAGAACTTTTGCTTGAGAATGATTCCGATTCTGTCACAATGATCGTCTCCATGGTGAGGTCGTTCTACTCCAAAATCACGCGTATAGTGTGGTCTCCTGCGAGTGGCTAATGAGCGTTACCTTCATTATTTTTTTAAAATACTTCGAATATGTAGCTGTATAATATACTAGGTACAAATTAGACTACTCCAGAAATTCAAGTAAGCATACTGTGGAATAGACTGCAATACCATTTAAAAACCATGCTTTAATAGTTTTCACTACCACACAAAGATACAAGAGAAGAGTAGCCCAGTCGGCTGATGCAAGGCAGCCGATTGCCTGAGCCGTTAAATCTAACGCACTCGGCAATGTTTGCCGAGAGTGCAGAAACCGACATCCTGGCTTGTGACATCATCAGGGGTGTGCATTCATTACTGCTGGCTTGCATGCATCCGTCTTTCCTGAAGTGCCGCAGATTTTTAACGTTACATTCCACTACAGACGCCACTATCAGCCACATTTCCCTCCTCTTTTCGCATCGTACAGGGCAAGCAATGTGAGTGTCGTGGTGCATTTCTTGATATATAGGTCTTCTTTACTAAACAGGCGCCCCGCCGCAATGGTCTAGTGACGAAGCTACTCAGCTGCTGACCCGCAGGTCGCGGGATCGAATGTCGGTTGCGCCAGCTGCGTTTTTGTTGGAGGCAAAAATGCTGTAGGCCCTTCTACTCGAATTTTGGTGCACGTTCGAAATTCCCAGGTGGTCAAAATTTGCGAAGCCTTCAGTATATACTGCGCCTTTTATAATGATAATGTTGTTTTAGGACGTTAAACTCCACATACCAATCAATCAATCTACTCCACATATATCTATCAAAGTGAAAAGAAAGGAGCATATCTAGCACCAAGATACGTAGATTACACTGCTGGATAGCTTACGTAGTCGGTCTTCTTCACGAATCGCGCTCCCCAGCTCCCCTACCGGACGTTCTCCCTGACCGGTTCTTTGCATCGTGGAGGAAAGCCCTATTACACTGCTGTCACCAAGAATGGGCAAACCAATTCACGTGGCTGTACGACGAGACAGAAGCGAACGCTCAGTACTCTGTACATTCAAACTCCATAACCATACCGACAGCGATGCTGCAGCGCCCCTTCTTTTTCTTCGTTAGCCCGCCCGCACTGGGCTACGGTGGGATTGGCACAGTGAGTACATGGTGTTATGCAATAAGTATATGTAGATGCTGTGGCAGCGGATTTCTCTCACAAAGAGAGCAGATTCATCGATACGCAATTACATAACTGCAAATGACAAACGCCTATGTTCTTATTTTTGTTCCTATATGTGCAAACTGTTGTCTGTGGTTAACATAGACCTTTAAGACAACAGAGTTAAAATCCACGATCAGAAGAGTTCATGCCGCCGAAAATGTTATGTCAACGACATTGGCAGCGAAGGTTGTCTGCGAACAATGTCTGTGGATGCAGAGGATAATTATCAGGTTCCTCTATGGAATCTAATGCTGGCGCTGTGCTTAAAAATTGAGTGTTGTGCCAGACAAAGGCTTGTGAGAGGGCTAGTTGGAACATGTTGCAGGTCAAGGCAGGGATTTTACAAATGAGTCACTCTAGCACAAGAAATGATACGTGAAACGACATTCCACTGTGTCGCGTGTGCGTGCGTGTGTGTCTAGGAGTTACGTTTTGCAGAAATACAGCAATACGATGTTTCCGAAAGTATACTAAGCATCCGCGCATAATCCCTCTGTTAACTTGGTGTGCAGAAGTAATTCCAAATCTATTGATGGTTCACAAAGCACGAAGACAAGCTGTTGGCTTCGGCGTCCCACGGCGTCATTGGTGTCAACACTAGCATTGCGAACAATCACAGCGTTATGACGTCAACACTTGATGGCATCATGGTGTAGCCAAACAAATCTGATGTTCAAATCATGATTTCACTACGGGGTCACTTGAGGACGCCTCCACATGGCGTCATCGCTTGGTGAATTGTGAACTCACCACTTGAGTAATGCAAGCCAGAAGAAGAACAGGAAGCTTAAGAGGCCTCCGATCTTGTACACCACAGGATGAAGAGAAATCTGTTGACAAAGGGGCGGCAGGAGTAGGACATTGAGTGGGCAGAAACTGAAAAAGCAGATCGCTTTCACACCCCACTGGTCTTATGATGAACAAGAGGCCGCATAAGTTTCAATAGCTTTCTCGCGCGTAAATCATTTTGTCATATCATCGCAGATAATGGCCCAGGAGATCATTCATGGCTATGACGTTCAGAGTTCAAATTATGACGACAAAAGCCACTACGATCCCTGGAGAATGCAAAAAAAAGGAGAGGAGTACCCCAATACGACATTATGCATACGACGATCCCATAGAGCTGCTGTGAGTATATGAGCTATGCGTCTAATGAAGCGATGCTTTCTTGATGCCCTCTAGAAACGTGTTCAAAAAAAGCACGTGTCCTGAAAAAACTATAACCTGTGTGTGACAGACAGCTACGCTAGGCGCATGCAAGCAGTGCTAATAGCACCATTGAGGTTGTTCATGTGACGACGACGGAAGGTTCAAATATAGCGTCGTATAAATTAGGTGATGCCACTGCTATCCAAGATATTTAAATGTTGAAGAATAAACAATGCACTTAATTTTGAAATGAAGGACGCCTTTCGGTGCTTTCTCAGCAAAAGCGCTAATTTAGGCATGAAGCACACAAATCTCTTTTAATTTTGAGAGCAATGGAAATTTGTCAAACCAGATTGCTATGAAGGCGAATAATAATTAAAGATCTCAGTGTAAGTGCTACATGTATCACACTACCCAGATTTCTTTAGACTCACGAAGCGCGTATTTCGGTCACATATACGTATAATAAATTCACAAAATGACCTTCATTTTAGACTGCCCGCATGATTGATCTCACGATGACACGTGTGCAACATGTAAAGCTGGTGTTTCATTGACTTGACAAATCGCACAAATAGTTTTTAGCAGAATTTTCGGGTATGCAATTATAAATTCGTGAGAAGTATGAGATGGAACAAAATTACCTTTTTCAAAGATCACAATGGCTTAACATAAAACACCAGTGAAAAAGTGTTTATTCACAATCAGAGCGGTATTTGTTGAATTTAAACACGTTGCAATGACATGAGGACATTAAAAATGAGGTTTCATCAGGCACGGATTCGTTGCAGCTGGCCGAGTGTATATCGCTCATCGCTATAACACAATGACCTTCAGCGAAAACTTCGATGTATCTGATTAGACCTGGTGCATACTGATGCGTACGAAATTTGCAAAAGCGGACAGGCCAGAATACAGACTATCAAGCAAAGAGAGATCGTCAAAAGGGGACAAGAATACTGCTGAAGAAATTTAGCTCACCTCTCTCCTCCCAACAAATTTTAAAAATATTTCGGCTGACAGAACTGATAAAAGTACCATCCCGTCAGGGCTAGAAAAGGGGCTTAACGGTAACGGCCGGATGCGTCTGCCACTAAGCAGTGCGGCCCTTGAAAGAAGGTACCAGCAACACTGGAAGGCGGGGCAAAGTGGCATGCAGTAACAAAAGGATCAGGGTGCAGCGATTCAAATTTCGAAAAGGGCAATCACAATATGTTGATGTCTGTACCCTCACTCATTGGATGAAGTGGTGGGGTCCCCCTCCATACCCACTAAGAGAAGTAACGAAGATGGTTAGATCTGTAAAATTTGTCGTTACATTACTCCGCGGAGTGTGACAAAAGTGATACCTTCTTTCCGGAAGAATTTACGGGAGCAGCAGAACAGCTGATGTGGTGGCACTGATCGCCTCAAGATACAATGGCCGAGGTTGAGCAGTTTTGCGTGGCTTATCGAGAGCCGTGCTTCGCATGCCCGAGGAGCAGTGACGTCACACAACGCACAGCTAGCGCACCCTAGATGGCCTGGGAGCGCCTGGAATGGTATCACTTGTGGGCTGGCACTTGAATCACGAGAGCTCGCTCGCAAGTCCGTCCAGCCATGAATTTGTCTATTCGAGCATTCATCCGGCCATTCGTAGCTCACGCCAAGTGTATCCTGGCATAGCCGAGCTAAGCGAGTGCTAGTTTTTCTAATTAACTGGCGAAGTGCTCCTAGCGAATAAGTGCGACAAGTACAACGCCTTACAATCCTGCTATAAGTAATGGCTAGGAACTTTCCTTGCGATTCACATCAAATGACTGAAAAGAAAATTTGGGGACGCTTAAGCTGCACCTTCAAGAGTTCAACGTGACGACGGCGTTCTGTCTATAGGGCGTACTTAGCGCTAAATGGCTTGTTTCAGTGACGTTCAGCATACGGCTGCATTCTGTGTAGTCAGTAGTACTTTGAACCTTGCCATTTGTACGCGTGAAATCTTTTCGAGCTGGCTATGCACCCACTAAAAGTGGCAAGGAAAAACAACAGTAACGTGTGTGCCTTTCGTTGTGGGTAGCCCGTTTTAAACCACAAAGTAATCCTAATCGTATGTTCTAACGAGTGCTCAGAATGTAGGCTTGTACCATGCAATATTACTGCGATACTGTACGGTACACGTCAAGCATGTATACAGGATGCGTTCGTTTGTAAAGCATGCACGTTACATTCATGACATTTCCAAGCAGAGGGAAATATTTTCACGGTACTTCAAGCAGAAGCATGGCTCTATAGAACACAGGCTTACCATCAAAACGACCCGGTTTTTTTCGCAGCTGTGACCCAGAATTCTGCCCTATTTATTCTATTTGCAGCTTTCTCGTTTTTTTTTGTCATGCACAAGACAATGATTTTGCGCTCACAACTAATGAAACCACCGCCGACACCGAAATTTCCGCAAAACGAGCTCGCTATTACTTTCATAAGTGCCAACGCGTTATGCTCGGCATGAGCAGGATAGAGAGAGAGAGAGAGAGAGAGAAGAAATTTTATTGAATTATTGAAGTGTCCCTGCTGAAATAAAAGGTGGTGGGGGCCGCGAGACCGGCCCCTCGTATTGTATGCGGGTAGACGGCATGCTCTTCCTCGTACCTTTGTAGTAGAGTGTGAATAACGAGTTCGAGTACCTTGACAACACAAGATTTGAGGGATATCGGCCGAAGGTTGTCGATAGTTAGTGGTTTTCCTGGTTTAGGTATCAGAATGACTTTGGTGGTTTTTCATATTGTTCGTATTTGTCCCATATATCAAACCATTTGCAGATAAGATGTGCGCGTTTTAAGTGATTCTGCATGAAGGTTTCGTAAGATTTTATTTGCAATTTTATCCGGGCCAGGCGCTGATCGGGGTCTCAGTTGTGAAACTGCGGACCGTAATTCCACTTTTGTAATCTGGGAATCGAGGGCTGGATTATCCACCCCAGTGTAGCATGGGAGATCAACCGAAGTAGCACTGGCAATGTACCGACAAGATAGGTCCTGGATAAGGTCTTCATTGGTAACTGGATAATGGTGCAGAGCAGTCATTAAGAAGTGGCACTGAGCAGTTTTGGTCGATGTTGGTTCTATCATACCACGAAGAATATTCCATGTTTTGGGCACGTTAAGTAAGCGTTTCATAACGCTACAAAGCTGATGTCAGTTCTGGCGGGAGAGCTGAAGAGCGTAGTGTTCCATTTAACGCGTTAATATAGCAATGCGTTTGTGTAATGAGCAGTTCGATTTGTTGGAGTTATAGTGCTTGCGCAGACCAGTGAGGGCCTCACACATGCGCAGCAGTTTGGTGTCTACCATGTCGCCTACGGCGTCTTCTTGGGGAGTCTTGGTAGCACGCTTAACGCCTCCTAGTAAGGAAAGCTGCCCATTGGTCGATCCAGGAGGCATATTCTGGAGAGGCCGTTGCCCGCAATTCGCGGAAGACACTCCAGTCAAGCAGGGCAGGCTGTTTGTATTTCCTGCGCTGCGGGCCAGCCTTGACAATTGTTTGTATTATATAGTGGTCGCTGCCTAGATGTTCATGAAGGTTAGACCACAATGCATGCGTAATGTTTGCAGTGAAAGTGAGGTCTGGAGTGGTGTCTGTGGCAACGCTGTTGCCCTACCACATAGGGTATGCCGGGTCTGTGATAAGGGTGTAGCCAAGATTGTGGGTGCCTTGCCACAGCATTCGTTTTTTTTTTGCGGTGTCGTGGATGTAGCCCGAAGTGGGTGAGGGAGCGTTAAAATCCCCTACCACGAGGAGGGGGAAATTCTCGCAACTTCTTGGCACAAGACAGGAGCTTGTGGAAGCGATGTGGTCGAGGGGGCTGCTGTAAATATTGACCAAGAGCGTACTGGTGGGTGTCCAGCGAGATGAAGAGAGGATTTCCATTATAATGTGTGGCACTGTATCAGAGAGCGAGGGGGGTTGAATAACAGGGATATTTCGTTTCATGAGGGTGGTAAGGACTTCGCCACTTTTACGGGCTTGAGCAATCGTAAAGGAGGCGTATCCGACCAGCTTAGCCGCCTGTCCGCCCGATTCCTGTAAAGCAATAATATCTGGTGTATCTGTTTCTTTGAGTGTCAATAGAAATTGTTGTAGCACGCTCCTCTTACGGCGGTAGCCACGGCAGTTCCACTGTCAGATGCTGTACTGAGTGCGTGGATTACTCATGGCCATGTTGTGTAATGCGGCCATAAGGCTTCTGATGCGAGTGTGAGGTGAGAGCGATGTGTACACCACTCAAGTTCTGTCATTCTGCTATTGTAGCTGGCGAGAAGACTCGAAAATGTGGCTTCAAGGTTGTGCTGAATAGTTGTCTGTGCTGAAGGTTGTGCTGAATAGTTGTCACTCGGGCTTCTAGCTTTCCGTCGAGCATTAAGGTAAGGTGGTGCTCTAGCTTTGCTGTGAGGATTGAGTCGAGGGATCGCTCAAGCGTTTGCGCAATGGTTTGTTCAAGCACTAGGGGTAACTACCGTTCAAGTAAGGTTTCAATCGTCTCATGGAGTTGCTGCTGCGGTACACAATGGACTTGAGCAGGAGGCTCACCACCTAGCGCGAGACGCAAGTACACCAGTGCTCGGTGTTGAGAAAAAGTTGCGACAGTCATTGAACTTGCGTGAGGTGGTTCAGGCCCTACATTTACCACATCGTGTATGACAGCTGAAAGTAATATGGCGGGAGAACCATACTGAGGTAGGTGGGTAAGCTGCGCGCAGTTAGCAGTGAAAGCTTGCACAAGAAAAAGCAAATTCACTTGGCACTGTTTAGAAAAAGAAGGGGCATTTTCAGATTAATGTGAAGATGGTAACCTGTCTATTTACTACATTGCTTCACCTCCCAAGGAAAGTGAGGCTCCAAATATCTCTGTTCACACCCTCGTCATTATATATTCAATGGCGTTCCTCTGTCACTTAAGCCTTGTTGTAGTCGTGTTTTCCGGTTTACTGGGTAACTGTATCAGTTGAACATAAGTTCCAATGCTTGAGACAATGTAATATGTCATTTGTATTGTAGGTGGTTTCCACTAGAATATGAATACTACGTGCATCCGTTTAGCAGTTGATGTGCTTCGCACAACAGATGCGTGTGCACAGTAATGGCACGGTGCAGACACATGGGGTGTATTGTGTGGCATATTTCCAAAACAATAGTGGTCCTGAATATTTAATATTGTTCCTTTTTTCAATTCAGCAAGAGCTGTGAACTCACCTATCGACTTTGCCCTTTCACTTTGCTTGCAGTTAATAATGAGATCCCAACAGGAAATGGTAAACGACAACCTCGACTCGGAGAACTTGGCCGACTTCGGTGGCACCCTGACCGCGTACGCGGCTTTTTCGTCGTTACCCTCGTACGAACGGGACATGAAGCTGTCGGGCCTCAACGTGCCAGCCGAGCGCATCTTTTTTATTAGCAACTGTGTTAAGTGGTGGGAACAGGAACGTTTTATTGGAGATCGGTATGCGCCGAGCCGATCTCGCTGTTTGGTGGCACTCATGAACATGCCACAATTCTCGGCGGCGTTCTCCTGCCTGTTGGAGACACCCATGAACCCTCGTAACAAGTGCACCTTCTGGTAGTGCAAGTACTTCTACATTTGCGCTATTATATAGATATTGTGCGATGTGTTTATCAGTTGTGGATATTTAACGTTTCAATACCTCGAACCTGGATATTGCATTACAATTTCATCTTTTAATGGAAACTAAGGTGAAACGATGAATTGGGCTGTGAATGTACTTTGATTGATTGGGAGTTCCTTTCTTGAATTTCGCGCCGAAACTTTCACGCCCGACGGCAAGAGTTTGATGTGTATAGTTTGTATTTTCAAGACATTGGCTAAGCGAACTTCTCAAACAGAACTAATAGGTAAATCAATGTCCCTATTACAATTTGAAACTGACGTTGAAACGTGTCAAAAGGAAATATATCAGCAAAAGTATGGACCCGTATGCTACCTCTGATTCGTAGCCTTAAAAGAGGCTGTCCTCGCGCGAACTAAGCTGAAGTCTCAAAGTGGTCTCCACAATCAAGCCGATGGAGAGGCGGTGGTCGCTCGTGTCTTTAGATAGGGAAATCATTCTTTATTTATGCACGTCCCTTTTCTTTACTTTTATTTTTTCATAAATTAATGTATCATCTTCGACATTATCATCATTAATTGTATGGCCTCCGAAACCTGAATGTACTTGATCGCTTCACGTATTGGGAACTACTTTGGAAGCAATGGATGCAGCAAAATTCGGCGTTTGGTGTTTCTTTTTTGTGCATTTTTTCACATACCAGGCGTGATCATGCGGGGATGGTGACTTTTTTTAAAATTAGGAAAGAGTATTTTGATGGAACTAAAAAGCATTTGTCTTTACTGTAACCTAGACTGCTTTTAAACAAGTGCCCAGTGATTCTTGATACAACGATAGTTGATGATCTGTGAGGAGCAGCAGGATAGTTGATGAGTACTTCTGGTGAAAATATACACAATATTTGTGTAATGAGCCAAGTTTGTTATTGTTCAAGATAGAGACTGTCCAAGAAAGAGCTGTTAAGCCTGGCAACAGATAATTCGACCACAATAGTTCTACTGTCATAGTCTACGACTGGCCATTTGAAATTACGTGGGTTGCGGCACGCTTGGGGCCTGTACCGTGCGTCATAGGCGTGTGCTACAGACCTCCCGAGAGTGGCCCAGAGTTCATTGAACACCTGAATGATTTCATTGATTATGTCTTAAACAAGCACCCAAACTCTGTTGCGATTCTTGGGGGGACTTCAATTACCCCGACATAGACTGGTCCTCTTCCACTGTTAGCTGTGCTAGCTGTCGTCAAGAAAGCCTTAACTTCATAAACCTAGAACAATTGCACAACATGTCCCAGCTCGTGACGGAACCAATACGCGGAAACAACATATTGGACCTCATACTCGCTAACCAACCTGATGATGCAGTTACTTATGTCCTGGAGAAAATCAGCGATCACCGCGTCGTACATTGCTTCTTATCTATTACACTGCCCGATAAAACCATAACGGACAAGCACATACTGAAATATGCAAAAATAACTTGCTAATAGGTAAACAACATGGCTTCCGCAATAACCGCTCGTGCGAAACTCAGCTGTTCGAATCGGTAACTGACGCTAATGATTCTCTGAATAACTTCCGCTACACTGACGCAATTTTTATAGATTTTGCTAAAGCGTTTGACCGCGTGCAACACAAAAGGTTGATGACTTAAATCTGTAATCTACAGCTAGACGATAAAACGACCCAGTGTATAAGCGGTTTTCTTACTAACAGGGTGCAGTCAGTTAAACCTAAACGTTATTTCTACTCCTAGACCCGTCGAATCCGGGGTACCCCAGGGATCCATACTAGGCCCTCTGTTGTTTCTAGTCTATATTATTGATATCGGATCCAATATTAACTCTTCATTGCGCCTCTTTGCAGACGATTGCGTAATTTAAAAGGAAATCACTGAACCAAACGACGTAAACATCTTGCAGTCCGACTTGACAAAATTATCAGAATGGTGCCGTTTATGGCAAATGGAAGTAAATGTAAACAAAACCAAACACGTACGCTTTTTATCCATTGCACATCTTTCACCCAATGAGTATGTCAGAAGCAACTTCGTAATTTAGACAGCTCCATCTATAAAATATTTCGGTATTTTATTCCACTTTAATATAACCTGGAATAGCCACGTAGAATACATTACCGCGAAAGCACTACGGAAACTTGGTCTTCTTAAGCGCCACCTGAAACTTGCAAAGACACCAAACTTCACGCATACAATACTGTTATCCGGCCAACCCTAGAATATGCTTCCATAGTATGGCACCCCCACACAGCAACCCTTACTGATACGCTCTAAACTGTCCAAAACAAAGCCGCGCATTTTATTATGTTTTGTTGTTCCCGCTATGAGAGTGTGTCATTCATTAGGAAAAATTAAATCTCCCCCTTCTTGCCATGCGCGGGAAATATTTCCGCTTATCTTTTTTCCACAAGTTATACCACAGTGATTCGCCGTTCCGCCATACGTTCATTCACCCTGCTTTGTACATTTCCGCTCGCGTTGACCATGATCATATAATTTAACCTATATTTTCTCGCACAAAAACACCAATACTCATCCCTTGTCTTAGCGATAACCGAGTGGAACGCTTTGCCTGCCAGCATATTAACGCGTACGCAGCAATCATCTTTTTAGTGTGCATTATTAGCGTTCCTTGAATGTGTTGGGCAATCTTAGGCATTGCTGTATAACGTGTCGTGCAGCTTTTTCAATGTGTTCGCTTGTGAAAGCCTTGCTGCGTTATTTCTTGCTTATCTAGGCTGACGGACTGTGCATCCCGCGCATATTTTCTTGTCTTCTTTTCTTGTTAAAAAATTGCTGTTCTCACTGATTACTGTATGAAGCCCCCGTTATGTAATGCCCTAGAGGCCCTTAAGGTATATAAGTAAATAAATAAACAAATAAATAAATGAATAAATAAATAAATAAATGTCATATTTATTACCATTGTGATTGGGAATAGCACTGACTAGTCTCCTAGTTGTATTGTTACAGTCAAGCAATCCGGTGCGTACAATCTATCAATCTGGCTTTACGTTTATTCATGACGTACTTTTGTACTGCCGTCAGCAGCACCAGTTCAAATGACGCCATCATCCTGGCAAACTTCTTTGCAAGGCAAGCACCACTTCCACGTTTCGCCAATTAACGCGTTGCTGTTCTTGCTGCGGCAGCCTTATTTGCGTGAACTTTCGAACCTGATTAGCCCCCCTACCTATAGCATCTCCTTAGTTTACATACTTTTTCTTGGATGGTTGTTGTTTCAGTCAATAGACATAATTTGAAGCTAAATCTTAAAATGTTTCATAAATGGACAAGAGTGGCCATCATGCAATTACGACAGATTTATGGAAGAGCTAAAACTGAGTGAAGTCTGAAAAAAGTGCATGCTCGAGCAGGTAGCAAAAAAGAAAACGTGCGTGCGAAAACCACTGATCCGTGATGAGTGCTAACGTCAAAGTGAGAAAACTTGACAGAGTGAGTTTCAATATAGAGCTGATTTCGAGTACTATTATGCGTGTCTGCTTTTTGTGCTACCTGGTCAGGTATACGAGTGATTGAAGACACATAATCAGAGGTTACTATTTGTATGCATTCGTCTCAAGACGTAACAGTGGCGTTAAGGATTAACAAAGTCTTGATTCCATTATTACGGCATTATGATGTGTATAGGAGGACTTCACCACACGAAAACAGTGCATGTTTAAAGCTGTTCCAATCAAAACTGCCGCGAAGTACCATGTGAGCAGCTAATGTATTTCTTCTGGAAGCGTTTAGTGCATTCGGTGGAGGGCAAGCTACAGAACCTCGATTGAGAGAAAAAAATCTCTCAACAGAGTGGGTGTGAGCCTCTCATTTATTTCATCAACATCATCATTCTCATTAAATGAAGTACGCCAACACAGTCGTTGCGTGCACCTAATTCAGATTATTATGCCTCATAAGTCTGGTTGTTCTGTTCACTGCAATAGTGTTGAAGAGCTCGTTTCATAAAACTTCTGGAAGTGGTGTCAACGTCCTTGTCAGCGTTGTTAGACGTGAGCCAGAAATAGCCGCTGTCCATGAACGATAAATAGACAGGCTCGCAAATAATATAATGAAAGTCACCGATTCAGGCGAAAGTTATTCCCAAGCCTTCTGCTTTGCAAGCATGTATTCTACCTTCGAGTCTCACAATTACTTGAAACTACACGGGGAAAAGCTTTATATGAATGGCATATATAGTGAAAAGACTTTTCTTAGTGAATGGCTTCCTGAAACTATCAGCCCCCTGTGCCAGACGACTTGGCCAAAATATCACTTATTCAAGCCGTTGTGCCACAAGAGTTCGCCAACATGGGAGTTTGCAAATGGCCTTATAACCTCTCCATAGCAAGCAAAAGAAAAAAAAAAACTTGAATTAGAGACGTTTCCTCGCTCGATTGGCCTGCTTCGAAAGGAAGATTTAGTAATATTCATTGCACCATCCAGCGACCTGAAAAGTAACATATGCCGTACTAATTGCAGTACACCATTGTTAAGACACAAGCTTCCAGGATTCCTATATTTATGCAGAACTCGGGGCATTCCGTCGCAAATATCATCCAGTAAAAATGTGCGTAGTTTTTGTCAGTGTTAATTACTATTTTTATTAGCATCACAGTTACACTCCAATAATGTTATGATACATTCTTTTCGTGCAATGTACGGCTCTCTTTAAGATCTCACTGCATTGTGTTTTCATAACTCAACGCGTCTAGCCTTGTTTTTCACCAGTGCATGTTTATCGTTGGATTCTGTGCAGACTTTCGTCTATATTTGCGACGTGAGTTGTACTTCATGTGCACTTATATTGTACATTTTAAATGGAAAGGCGTGCAATTTTTGCTAAATACCATGTTTTTCACCATTTTATTATGTATATTTTTTCCACTTTTTCAATCAGCTGTTTATGCAGATCAGTGTGTTGCAAACTTGCAAAATTATACAATCTGGGGTCGAATTTTTGTCAGGCTGCTTCTCGAGTTTTTCGCCAAGTCTCCTTCATATTCTTGATTAAATATAAAGGCCTTATAAAGAAAATATAACGAACTGTTTCCCCATATTCAACACTAGGCGCATTGACATAATCAGACTGTACGAAACGCAAACTTAGTAAAAGCGGCCGAAACAGGCACGAAACATCCTCCTACCTGAAGTAGCGTATGGCTTGGTGAGGTTGTCGAGATTCCTAATCTCAGTGAACACGAATCTTTGATCATTGTTTGAGTCGGAACGGAAACGTTCCACTGCAGATAATATGACGAAAAGTTAGACATTCCAGGGAACAAAACTCATGCTTTGATTCTGATGGATAGCCCACATCGCGCCACCAAAAGCTTTTTCATAACGGTTTACCCATTTGAATAAAACGAAAGCTCATGTCATAAAAAGGTCGGCAGGAACATTAAACATTGAAACTGTTTCCTTTAAAAATTCAGAGAAAAATTTATATACATTTGTGAGAATATCAGTGCAGTTTCAATTATAACAAAATCTGGTTGCATTGCATGATGCAGCACTACTTTGTCGATGATATTGTTTTATTTTAATGGGAAGCATTTCTTAGCGAACTTCAGTGACATTGAGCGTATCTATCTATCTATCTAGCAACCTATGACTTTTAGCTTTCTTGGTCACCTCGACAATGGCATCAGTACTAAAATTGGTGTGGCATAACATATTTATGACAAACACAACTGACTTTCCTAACATGAAAATTATAATTTGTATGGCATGAATGTTATGAGTCACATTTTATGGTAGTGCTGCTCCTGCGGTGGTATCGTTCACATGAAAGTTTGCAAAACTGGTATGGTATACATGTCTGCATGGCGAACATAAGTGACAGACCCTAACGTGGACATTATGACATGCGTGTCATGATTTTTATGTTATGACTAGTCGTAACTACGCGCCATGCTCATAGTTCGCTTGCAGTCATTTCGCTAGTTTCACGTATACGAAATTTGGTATTACGAGACGTTAATGAATGACGACGATACATGACTGGTGCAGAACAGGATAATCATCAGATGCGTTCCATGTATGAACAAGACAACTTACTATGCTCATGATGCGTTCACGGCCCTTTCGTTAGCTTCAGATGTACCAAACTTTGTATTACATGACGTGAATGAACGACGAAGGTAAATCATACGTCCAAACAGGTTATTACTTATATGCGTGTCATGTAAAGCATGGCTATGTGCTACGCTAATAGCGTACTCACGGCCGTTTACCTAGCTCTAGATATACCAAATTTGGTATCACTTAACTTAAATAGACGGCAAAGATAAATGACACTTCCAAACACGATAATCATGACATAAGTCTGATGTCAAACATCACTACTTGCTAAGCTCATAGCGTGCTCACTGCCGTTTCGCTAGCTGCGTCACGTGATACTAAAGTTGGTATCACGTGACATGAATAGATGACGAAAGTCAATGACGCATCAAAACATCACAATCATGCCTTAAAAGTCAGGTACGCAATTCTTCAAGCCGAGGTTGTAAAGTTATGCTGCTATTAAAGTGACATATCAACTTTTCTCATTCATACTTCGCATATCGATTTGATTGATTGATATGTGGGGTTTAACGCCACAAAACCCCCATATGATTATGATAGACGCCGTAGTGAAGGGCTCCGAAAATTTCGACCAGCTGGGGTTCTTTAACGTGCACTGCAATCTGAACACACGGGCCTACAGCATTTCCGCCTCCATCGGAAACGAAGCCGCGACAGCTAAGATTCGATACCGCAACCTGCGGGTCAGCAGCCGAGTACATTAGCCACTAGAACACCGTGGCGGGGTGTGCTTCGCGTATTATCGATTGCCACAGGACGCACGATCTGCCAATTTTGTCAACTTCACTAAACGTCGAGCAGGATGACCGCAATTCATTTATCAGCACAGGCTGCTTAGTTTGTTCGAAACCCGAAAAAATACATCTGCGCCTGATCACCCTATATGTTCTTGATTCTGCTCGAATCCTTGGCACCAAGAAGCACGCCAAGCGCTGTGTTGCCTGAAAGGGCGAGGTGGTGTTTAAGATCTGTTCATCCGGCAAACCCTAGTACGCAGAACAAACGCGGCAATGCCTGATGGATCACCTACGTGAACACACTCATTCGAACACACTCATTCGAGCAGCATCATTCGAAGAGCGCAGAGTAATAAGTGGGCATGCGGCTAGGCTGAGAGGAGAGCTTCGGGAAGCCTCCCAAACTGGTAAAATAAATCAAGAATTGTGTGATATCTACTTCTGTTTCCCTTTCACAAAAATCAATTTGCTTCCTCGAGATCTAAGCTCTGGTTACTGATGAATAACCTCATAACGTTTCGCTTTGTGGGTGCTGTGACGTCACTTCTGTTTTGCCTAATTATTGCCTGTGTAGCGATAATGAGCTCGGCTGATTGCGTGTGCTTCGTTTGTGTGCTTTTATTTCGCTCTCTGTCTCGTCTTCGTCCACCGTTTCACGGTCTTTATGTTTCAAATGTCTCATTAACAATCAGTGTTGTAACCACACATTTGCCAGGAGAAAATTGTGAAAGCCCACATTTCCTGATGCATGAGTAAACCGTACCTCCGTTTCCGCAGGCATGGTACAATATTGAACGAGTGAGGGTTTTCTCGTCTTGTTCTTGTTGCGAAAGAGCGAATATTTTTCCGTTGGTATCACTTTCAACGCATTCGTTTCTTGCTTGTGACCAACCTCACAGGCAAAAGTAACTAGTAAAAAATATACCTTAGTGGTCACCAGGCAGCACTAACATTCGGGATCGCTTATGCGCAGTGGGCGATGCGCACGTAGCAGCAGCTTAGACATAGCAACAGCACCATTCGCTATAATCTGCGCTTGTAGAGAAAAAATGCATGCGTTTCACGTTCGTAATCGTATTCTTTTATCTTGACCGCGAGTTCATTGCCAAGAAGCGGCTTCGCACCATACAGCAACAAAAACTTCATATATTTGTCTATGTCGCGTTCAAATTAAGTCGCTCAAAGTCGACTTACTTAAAAGTAAGTCGCTCAGTGTCGCCGAAATTCGCTGAGAAATGCGAAACATTTCTTAGCCAACTTTGGCGAATTTGAGCGTATTTATCTATCTATGCATCAAACTAGCCGCCTATGACTTTTAGTTCTCCTGACCACATCGACAACGGTATCGATACCAAGCATGGTATGGCATAACATGACTGTACGAAGAACATATTTGAATAGTCATCATCTGAAAATCACGATATGAATGTCATGAATGCCATGATTTAAATTTCATGGTCCTGCAGCTCTTGCAGTGGTTTTGTTCACATGACATGCTGCGAAAGTGGTATGACATGATTGCAAGGTGAATACAAGCGACAGACCCCAACATGAAAATCATAACACGCGTGTCATTTAACAACATGACTACATGCCAAGCTCATTATGCGCTCGCTGCTATTTCGCTAGCCTCTTATATACGAAATTAGGTATTACGGTGCGTGAATGAATGGCGAAGGTATGTGACTTGTGCAAACGTAATATTCTAGAGATGCGTGTCGTGTAACAACATGACTACATGCCACGCTAATGATGCGCTGGCGGCCATTTCGCTACCTTCACTTATACCAATTTTGGTATTACGGGACTTGAATGAATGACGAAGCTATGATACTGGTGCAAACATGATAAACATGAGATGCGTGTCATGCAAGAAAATGACTACATGCTACGCTCACGATGCGCTTGCGGCCTTGTCGCTTGCTTCACATGTACCAAACTCGGTATTACGTTACGCGAACGGACGACATAGGTAAATGACACATACAAACATGATAATCACGACATTCATGTCATGCAACAACATGACTACATGCCACACTCATGATTCGCTTGCGGCTGTTTCGCTAGTTTCACACTTACCAAATGTGGTATTACGTGACGTCAACGGATTACGAAGGCGTGTGACTGGTGCAAACATGATAATCATGAGGTGTGTGTCATTTGAGAGCATGACTACAAGCCATAGTCAAGGCGCTGACGCGGTGCGCGTGCACGCCGGCGTTCATTTCGATGTGTCAAACCGGCGTTACGATACCAGGCGCCGGTCCTGCCGTATTACCGGGGGGGGGGGGGGGCGGGCGCCGCACTCCGTTGCTTTGAAGCATGGGCATTTCAGCGCGTCCGGCGTCCCTCCGTCACGAAAAAAGGAAAACGCAGTGTTGTTTTCGGTAACGCAGCATGCCGTATTTCGCACCAGTTGCCAGAGGGCAGCGCCCGCGGACGCTGGTCACGCCGGTCACGCCTGGTGTCGGACTATAGAGTGCTGGCGTTTGGCTAACGTAGCGTCGCTGTGCCCAGCGTGCGCGCGCGTCAATGCTACATTGAAGTATATTGGGCCCTTGATGACGCGTTGGCGGCCGTTTTGCTAGCTCCACATATACCAAATTTGGTGTACTCAGTTTCTTTTTTTTTGCAGGGGGGGTCATTTCGATCTTAAGGGGACCCTGAAATAATTTATCGAAGTTTCTCATCGTTTAGGTTTGTGCATTGTAAAACCATACGCTCTGCAAATTTAGTAACACGTCGGGTACCTAAGGACCCTAGATAAAACAAATTTGCAAAGTAGTGACACCCTTTCTTTTTCTCTTCGCCTATTTGCCCTTGAGTGCCTCCTAGAAGGTTCACAACTTCAATGAAAAAGGAATGTTTTCCCTCAGTGACATCGAAGAATAGATGAAAATACGACCAAATAAAAGGAATTATTCGTTGAATAAACGTTTCCTTATTTTATTAGAAATGGTGCAACACAAAAACAAGCGAGATGTGTGTTACTCAACAGGCAACGTTGTGAAAGTTCAATATTTCACACAATTACCCATTGCGTCTCACACGGTATGTCGTAGTCAAGGAGGTAAAAACAAAAGTGATTCAGTGGGAGCTCCTGCAATGCTTTGTCAGCAGTAGTGAAGCCAGCTATGTTCTCCAACGATCTCAGACACATGTTTTCTGGTAGAGCCCACTTAGATATCAACCGGCTTAGATTTGTTGGTCTAAAAGCTACTGTAGCTATAAAATAGTAAATAGCTGGTTCCGAAGAAATAAATTGCAGAGACATGTATTGGTAACCTAACTTCAATTAAAATTTGCCTTTTATTACAGGCTTACTAAAGAAAATCAGCAACACAAGGACACACTTTCAGAACTGTCTGACACGAAAAGGTTGCCACGTTAATGTCGCTGAGCCTGCGAGAAAAACGCTCCTTCTCAATCACCCAACGCCACAACTCATAATGCCCCTAGTAAGATGACTGCCGCAGTCGACATCTTACGGTTGGCATGGCTTCAATCGTGGGCAAGAATTTCCTCTCCAGCAACTTTTTTTTAATCCTCCTTGGTCGTAGGTCATCGAGTTCACCGAGTGTGTTTTGTTTGTGTATATTCTGTGGAACATTTAGCGCGCTTCCTGCCAGATACTGTCACTGGCCACAGTGCAGCGTCTTGTCGTGACATTGCGAAGAGTGATTATGGCCCTCTTGAGCACACGCTGGGAAAAACCGTGGCCAGGCTGAACCGAATACTTGAAGCTATGAATAGTAGCGCGGCAATGACAGTTTTTTTTTAGATGAAATCATGAGGCCAGGTAATTGTGCTGCATGTTGTGTTCTCTGAGTGGTCATAGAAGAAACCGTGCCACTGCAATGCGGTTGTACACAACCTAAAGGGCTCGTGAAACGCTCACAGTGAAACGAAACTGTGAAAACACCAGCGTCCACACGCGCTAACTAGGTGACGTCATCATAAGTGAAGCTTTGCCTATCAAGGAACCTTGAACTCTTCGGTACTTGCGAGTTCCTGGATTATGTCCATAATAAAGTTTTCTGCTACTACTACTACTACTACTACTACTACTACTACTACTACTACTACTACTACTACTACTACTACTACTACTACTACTACTACTATCTGCAATTCGAACACCCATCAGCAGCTTTGCCATACGTAATCGGTGCTAGCTTGAACTCTGCAGCTGTCGTCATATTAAGCAGCGGTCTTGTGGAGCGCGGATCGCGTATGACAGATGCCGATGAGCGCCTTTTGTGCTTACTCGATTCGCCGTAGAGCTCCGCGTTCCTCGATAGGCAAAGCGTCCATGCAGGTCGTTGCTCGACCTACGTAAAAGCGTACGCCTTATCTCAACCTGCCATGCCGTCCGACGTCGTGCCTACAACCCTGATTGCTGCGCCGCATTTCTTCGCGTGATCCTCAGCTCCATTTTACCGTCGCTCAGACACTTGGAGAACGCCGTGCGATAGGCCCATCTGTTTTGCTTGTGGTATCGCTCAACACACCGCCCGCCACTGTCGCCAAGCTTCTATATTGTACACCTTGGGCAGGCTGGTTGTATCATCGTCAAGGATGCCATTAAGGTACACGCCTGACGTTCTACGACCCTACGCGAACCATTGGTCACCATCTCCCCGACGACACTCCCCGTCACCTATGCGCCACCGACCTGCTGCGGAAGAGGGGAATTGATCGCAGAAGCTTCGGAGGCAACAGCTGCATACAAGTCTAACTGTTCAAGGCCCCCATCTCTTTCGCAGCAAAACGTTATCGACGTCAATGTTGAGGGGACCGCTGCTGAGTGTGTTTGACACAGGGTCCACCGTTTCTATAATCTGTGAGATCTTATGTCACAAGTTGAAAAGGTTGGCGACGTCTCTCTCAGGCCTGATGCTCCGTACGGCCAACTCACAGTGCATAGAACCTTCAGCTGTGTGCACTGCCCTTGTCACTATCCGAGGTGGACCGTATGCCATTGATTTTTTTCTGCTGGCGTTATGCTCCCCCAAAGTTATTCTTGGATGAGACTTTCTTTTACGTTAACGGACCATTATAGATTGCTCACGTGCAGAAGTTACCCACACAGCGCTGCCAACTTCTCGTTTAGTGGATTCCCTTCATGAAGAAGCTTACAAACTAGTCGCTGCCGCAGACACGGACATAACACCGAACACATCCAGCCTTGTAGTCCTGACCTATACGGCCGCCGTGCCGGAATTGTTTTGTTTACTACTTGTGACATATTTCTCTGCCGCCGTAGCCTACATCTGCCCTTTGGCGTACTCACCGTGGAACCCGGGGCTACCAGCATGCTTATTGTGAATTCGCTATCGTCGCCAGTCACCTTACTTCGCGGAGTATATTTGGGCAGCATACAAGACGTTGACTTCCTGCGCCCTCAGGAATTTTCCGAAAGCCACCCGCGCCTTAAGCTTCATGCCATGACGCCACCTGTGGCCACACAAGAGCCCTAGGCTCATTCCACCCTTTTGTTGCCACTGAGCTATCACCGGCAGAATGACGCGAACTCTTGTCACTTTTTCAAGATTGATTGATTGATTGATATGTGGGGTTTAAAGTCCCAAAACCACTATATGATTATGACAGACGCCGTAGTGGTGGGCTCCGGAAATTTAGACCACCTGGGGTTCTTTAACGTGCACCCAAATCTGAGTACACGGCACTTCTTCGAGAGTTCCGCTCTTTCTTCGATTGGGCTCAACCATCTTAGGGTTGCACAGCGAACATCACGCACCACATCGACAATGATTCTCATGCTCACTTACTTTTATTTATTTATTTATTTACTTATTTATTGTACCCCCAGGGCTTTACAGCATTGCAGAGGGGAGCGGGCACTGACGAACAATGTTAAAGAAAAGAATACATAGACAAGACACTAGAACATTATTAAACCCTGGAAAGCAACTATTATCAACTGCAACTATGTTATACAGCCAGTAGATTATACAAGAAAACTAACAACAAAATCAAACGTTTACATTTCCAACACCAAGTATGTTATCGAGCGATGTTTTAAAACTGCAAGGCGAGGTGATGGATGCAACTAATTGGGGGAGGTAGTTCCAATTCTTGCAAGTTTTAGGCAGGAATGAGTGAGAATATGTTGATGTCTTGAAGCGAGGAACAGCAACTTTCTGCGTATGGTCAGTACGAGTTGAAATGTATGACGGTGGGGTTATTAAAAGTGAGCGCAGAAGGGAGTTGTAAATTTTGTGGAAGAGTGCGAGACGGGATATCTTACGGCGTGTAGCGAGTAAAGGAATGTTAATAATTAATTTCATGTTAGTTACGCTAGCGGTACGGCGATAATCTGATAATATAAATCTGACAGCGCGATTCTGAATGCTCTCAAGCTCATTAACTAAAGTGATATTACCAGGGTCCCATATCGATGACGCGTATTCCAATTGCGGACGAACGTACGTAATGTAAAGAAGCTTTTTTAAATCAACAGGGGCCATGTAAAAGTTTCTTCGCATGAATCCTAGAACCCGGTTTGCCTTACATGTGACAGAGTTGATATGATGTTTTCAAGATAAGTTCTTAGTAATATGGACACCAAGGTATTTATAAGAGGGGACGGGATCGAGTACGGTGCTGTTAAGGAAATAATTTGGACATGCGGTAGTATTACGTGATATGCGCATAGACTTGCACTTCGAAACATTTAATTCCATTTGCCATAATTTACACCAGTTAAGCACGTTAATCAAATCTGTTTGGAGGGTAGTGATGTCATTATTATTAGATATTTGGCGACAAATTACACAATCATCCGCGAATAGGCGCATTGTTGAAGAAATATTGTTAGGCAAGTCGTTAATGTAAACTAGGAACAGCAATGGCCCAAGGACAGACCCCTGTGGCACTCCGGAGCGAACTGGTGTAGTAGACGAGTCGAAATTATTAGCCGATACGTATTGGGAGCGGTTAGTAAGAAAGCTACGGATCCAAGCGAGCACATATGAGTCAATGTTTAATAGGCTTAGTTTATGTAGTAGTAGGGAGTGTGTTACTTTATCAAAGGCTTTGCTGAAATCTAGAAAGATGCAGTCAGTTATTGTTCCAGAGTCAAAGGATATGCGTCAGTCATTAGTAAAAAGTAGAAGCTGTGTTTCACACGAATACTGTTTTCGGAAGCCATTCTGAGCGGGTGTAATGAAATCATTGTCTTGAAGAAACTTGATAAGGTGAGAGTAAATGACATGTTCTAAAATTTTACATGGTACTGATGTGAGAGAGATGGGACGAAAGTTACCTGGATCGTGGGTTGTTCCGGACTTATGTAAAGGTACCACCCTATTAATTAACCAGTCGTTAGGAAGCACTGCCGTAAGAAGAGACTGTGTGAATATTCGTTCAAGAATTAGAGAAGAATACTCTGCCGTGTTTTCAAGAATTTTGTGGTGATACCATCGCAGCCGCATGAAGATGAAATCTTTAGTTTGTTGATGATGGACCGTATTCCTTCCGAGCTAATGACAATGATGTCCATTGAGGAAAA
Source organism: Rhipicephalus annulatus (assembly GCA_013436015.1). Lineage (NCBI taxonomy): Eukaryota > Metazoa > Arthropoda > Arachnida > Ixodida > Ixodidae > Rhipicephalus > Rhipicephalus annulatus. The sequence goes on along the minus strand of WOVY01010199.1, from coordinate 786,682 downwards.
ATTAAACGGCTTTGCAGGAAGTATGTCATTACTACTGCATGGTTCAGAGAAAGTTTCAGCAAAAGTACGGTTAAGTAAACATGCACACTGATGATGCGGAATTACATTACCTTGGGGTAATAAAGACAGGTTGCTATGCTTGTTACCTCGTACAATGTTCCAAAATTGTTTGAGATTTTTTTGCAGCACTGATGGTAAGGTTCTGTTAAAAAAGGTAAATTTAGCTACTTTTCGTTCACTTAAGTAGGTAGCAGCTGCAGATTTGTAAGCTAGCCATCGAACCGAAGACTGGGATGTCCTCGCAGCTCTAAACAGTCTTTTCTTGCGGTTAGAGAGTCTATTTAAGTGTCGGTTGCACCAGGGACAGTTAGTAATGCAGTACACCTTTCTTACCGGAATATATTTATTTGTTAGTTCCAAAATTTTACTTCTAAATAGGTTCCTGTTATTTTCTGGAGTGCATTCAAAACTTGCAGGGAAAAAAGTATCTAAAAAGAGCATAATTTATTATTTATGGTGTTAAAGTCAGCTCTGTTATAATCTCTGATCATTCTAAAACGGTTGGATGAGCGCAAGCGTGGAAACGATAGAGAAAAATGAATTATGTCTTGATCACTTAACCCAGGCAGCAGTGTTATCGGGGACAGAAGATCTCGAGATGACGTCAACACGACATCTAGAAGTGATGATGTAGTCGAGGTGACACCGGTGGGATGCTGAACGAATTTTGATAGCCCAAAGTCGTTACAAATCGAAAGAAATTCGGTAGATTCACATGACGTTGCCTTAGAGCACAGGTAAGTGTCTGACCACTGAATGTCCGGGAAGTTAAAATCGCCTAAAATAATAATAGTCGCACCTGGGAAACGAACAGTAATCTGGTTTAAGCAGTCATGAAAAGAATCGCAAAAGTTCGATGGGCTGGATGGGGGTCGGTAACAAACTGCAATTATTAGGTTTTTAAAGCCAGTACGAATACAAGACCAAACCGATTCTAAGTCGGTGAGAACAGGAACAAGAAAACATTCAATGTCATCTTTAATCGCAAGTAGAACACCACCGCCTCGTTGCTCATATCTGTCACAGCGAGACCTTGTAACCTTGTTCACATTTTAATAATTCGGCATCAGAGACTGTATTCGACAACTACGTTTCAGTTAGAGCGACAATACCAGCGTCACAATCATTCATCAGTGCACACAAGTGATCACTTTTTGACAAAAGGCTACGTATGTTAGTACATAGTACAGAGAGAGCACCGCCCCCTGCATGACCCTAACTTAGATTACTTTGCGGCATACGGCCAGACCGGAGTCGACGCGGTGAGGCGGTTCTGTATGTTGAAATACTGATGCGGTTCTGTATGTGGAATTACTGATGTTTTCGTCGTTACTTACAGCGTCGCTAACACTTGCGCTATCTCCTACGTGATTACTAGCCGGGGAACTTTTTCTTGTGGATGAACCGATGACGTACACTGCTTTAGTGGTTTTACCATAGCCGTACCAATTTCAGTTGGCGAAAAGTTTCGTGTGTTGAAGATTGAACGGAACTTGCAGTCCTTTGCCATATTCGTACAAAGCCTTTCTCGTATCACGCGTAGTTGCACAAAAGTCCTCACTCATAGAAACATTGCAGCCTTTTAGTAAAAAAGCGTTTATCAAAAACGGTTTCTTTAGTTTTGTAGGCCGAAAATTTTACGATAAGAGGGCGGTTCCGGCCACTAGAGAATTTGCCAATTCTATGCGCACGGGCTATACTATCGGACGATATTGTCAGCCGAAGCTTGCTAGCGAAAAGTTTAACAACTTTCATTTCAGATTGTTCGGCAGTCTCTGAAGCGACATCTTCAATCCCAAAGAACGCAAGGTTGTCCCTTCGGGAGTGGTCCTCGAGATCGTCAAGACGGGTTCGAAGCGAGTTCATTTCAGTTTCCACGCGCTCCACTGCAGCACCATGTTGACCATATTGAGTTTCAACGAAGAGCGGCGTATTATGAACGAACAAGTCTATGATATGCTCAAGCATGGTGTCGTCCAGCTATCGCAGAGCCCTTGGTCGTCCACTGTTGTGCTTGTGCGCAAAAAGAATGGGTCTATCTGATTCTGTCTCGACTACCGCCGACTCATTATTATAACACGGAAGGATATGTACCTGTTGCCACGCATCGATGGTGCTCTCGATCGCTTGCAAGAAGAAGAATATTTCTCCACTTTGAATTTACGCTCAGGTTATTGGCAAGTTCCAATCGCTGACCCCGACCGATGGAAGACTGCAGACTGCATTTGTCGCACGTCATAGGCTGTACGAGCTAAACTTCATGCAGTTTTGACTCTGCGACGCCCCAGCTATACCTCCGAATGGATGATGGACACCATCTTTCATGGCTACAAGTGCGACATGTGCTTCTGCTACCTTGACGACATTGTTGTTTTTTCTCGCGACTTTTCGACTCATCTTGTTCGTCTTCGTGCTTTTCTCACGTGTCTCACCTCTGCTGGCTTTCAACTTGAAATCAAGAAGTGTCATTTTGCCGCACGCTAGCTCCCTTTACTGAGTCACGACGTCTGCAAGGAGGGTGTTCTCTCGGATCTGGTGAAACTCCGTGCGTGGCCGACTATCCGATGAACAATTTCATGAAGGCACTTCAATGATTCATTGTGTAAACTCTTACTTTCGTCAATTGGTGCGCGATTTCTCTTCCATAATCAGGACTCTTGCCAACCTGCTTAGAACTGCCAAAGGCATTTCTGCTTGGTAAAAAGAGTGCGATGAATTCCTTACCACGTTTCGGCAGTTATTATATACCTTAAATACAACGTAAGTTTGACCCTGATGCGCTCACGGAGGTCCTAACCGACGCCGGCAGTGTTGGTCTTGGCGCAATATTGGCTGAACGAAAACCAGAATACCAAGAATACGTGATCGCTAAGGCGAGTCGAACCCTCAAGAAAGCCGAGTGTAGTTATTTCGTCACTGAGAAAGAGTGCCTCGCAATTACGTGGGCTTTGGCCAAGTTCTGACCAAACCTTTATGGCTGTCCTTTTGAAGTCGTCACTGACCAGTACGTTTTATGTTGGCTATCATCGCTCAAAGATCCGTCGGAACGCCTTGGTCGTTGGGCACTTCGCCTACAAGAATACAACATTCGTGCTGTATACCAATCCGGCCGCAAACACTCCGACGCTAATGCGCTATCCCGCACACCGCTACCGGCTGACCCAACCTTTTCGTCACCTTCTTCAGCTGTCGTGACACCAATTAACTTCCCAGACATGCCATCGGTGAAACGCAAAGATGCGTAGATTTCCCAAATCTTCTCCTTTCTGACCGATCCGTTGGCTCAGCCCGTCTCAAAAACTATCCGCCGTCAAGCCACACATTTCGCTCTTCAAGACGACCTCCTCTATCGGCAGAAATACACGTCTGAAGATCGCAGGTGGGTGTTAGTGATACGCAACCACGTGCGCTCGGAAATCTGTGCTGCTTTACATAATGACCCCGAAATCACTCACGGAGGCGCTCTCAAAACGTACAACCGTCTGCGTCAGCGGTACTACTGGCGCGGCATGTAGACAGTGGTTCGCAAGTACGTACGTGCTTGTACTGGATGGCAGTGACGTAAAGTGCCACCTCAACACCTAGTCAGTACACTTCATGCTCTTCCTTGTCCAGCGCGTCCATTTGACTGCGTCGGTATTGATCTATACGGACCACTTCCCTCGTCGTGTTCTAGAAATAGGTGGACAATTATCGGCGTGGACAACCTCACGCGTTATACGGAGACGGCAGCACTACCCGCAGCAACCGCAAGAGAAGTTGCGTTTTTCATCTTGTGCAACCTTGTTGTTCGCCATGGTGCTCCCCGCGAACATTTGAGTGATAGGGGGCATGTTTTCCTGTCTGACCCCATTCAAACCTTGCTCGCTGAGTGCAACATGGTTCATTGCATGACGACAGCATAACACCCGCAGACGAATGGCCTCACAGAACTATTTATCCGCTCTCTCGTAGATATGTTGACAATGTGCACAGCTTCAGACCAGACCAATTGTGACACTGTCCTTCCATTTGTCACGTATGCGTATAATACCGCTACACACGCGACCACAGGGTTTTTCCCTTTCTGTATTACGTGCGCGAACTATCGTGCATGCTAGACACTATCCTCCCCTACACGCCTGACTTATCTGAGTACGCCGCAATTGCTGATGTTGCCAGATACACCAAAGATTGCAGATGATTGGCCCGTTCATTGACACCTGGGAACTAAGGCCATCAGAAGCTACGGCACGACACCGACCGACCTCTCTCTACTTTCACGACTGTTGCCCTCGTTAAGCTCTGGATTCCGCCGAGTACTCCTAGCCTTTCGTCAAAATTATAGGTGCGATACCACGGGCGATACCACATTCTCACCCGTACGTCACCAGTTAATTATGAGATTGAGCCTTTAACACCGTCTGATGACTTACGTCGTCGTGGAAGAGAAATTGTACATGTTAGTCGTCTGAAGCCGTATTATGATCCCACTATAGTGACTACCCCTAATATCGCCAGGATACCTACGCTGCCCCGCCGCGGTGTTCTAGTGGCTAAGGTACACGGCTGCTGACCTGCAAGTCGCGGGATCGAATCACAGCTGCGGTGCCTGCTTTTACGATGAAGGCGGAAATGTTGTAGGCTCGTGTGCTCAGATTTAGGTGCACGTTAAAGAATCCCCGGTGCTCGAAATTTCCGGAGCCTTCCACTACGGCATCTCTCATAATCATATGGCGGTTTTGGGACGTTAAAGCCCACATATCAGGATGCCTACGCTCTTCACCGGGGGCCAATGTAAGAAAGAATAAGAGATGACGACGAAGCAGCAAGCAAGGCAAGCCACAGCGTTTGTGATCTACACACGCGACCTCAGCTTGCGCGTGCTTGGATTTCATACTGCTGACTTTCCTCGGCCTTCCAATTGGTCCGCGCGTGCCGTGAAAATACTTATAATTATGCGGGACATAATAGCGAAGATAAAAATATGCCGACAGTGTCGAAAGAATTGCTCCACCGCGGTAGTATAGTCGCTGAGGTACTCAGCTGCTTACCCGCAAGTCGTGGGATCAAACCCCAGCGGCAGCGGTCGCATTTTCAATTGAGGCCAAAATGCTGTAGGCCTGTGTGCTCAAACTTGGGTGCACGTCTAATAACCCTAAGTAGACGAAATCTTTGTAACCCTCCACTACGGTGTCTTTCATGTTTATATGGTAGTTTTGGTACGTGAAACCACATATCTCAATCGATGAATCATGTATATATAGTTACTATGATACTATTTCATCCGTGCGATCCACCGTCACATGGAATATGGCTGCATAAGTTCTACTATGAAAGCGACATTGATATATAGGATAGTTGGGTTGTAGCGCGCTCCTCAAACAAAAATAAAAACTGCGATATTTGGTTGCGCTTGTCATGTGTGTATCTGCGCATTCTTCTTGAGCATGCCTTCTTGTGTTTGAGCAGCGTGCTGCAAGTGTCAAGATGCGATCACTCGTACTCGTCGTGGGTGTGTTCTTTTTATGCATTTTACATGATTGAGCGGCATGCTGCAAAGTACTTGCCGTTGGTCGTTTGACATTCCCGTTTCTTGAACTTGCTGACGCATTCCTTGCTTGGCCCTCGTGGTGTAACTGCGATTTTTTTTAGGTGTTGGTGTTCGATTTTCGAGTTTATATTGTCATGACAACTGAGCAGTGGGTAAAACATAAAAAAATTGAAAAAAAGTAGACTCAGCGAAGTTCAGGTACTGAGATGCCAGCACAATCTTAATTACTTTATTAACACGATGTAAGCAAGCTTGGATTTGTGTAGCAACGCTGAATAATATGCTCGGTTCCGCGGTCAGCACCAGTTGCCGAAACACGCTCCACACTATTAGGGAACTAATACTTTCTACGTCCAAAGACTTGAACATTTCCACAAGAACGTTGTGAAGTTCCACATTATACAAAATATGTTGTCGCATGTGTAGGTATTGTTGGTGTGCTTGGCAATATCAGAGGCCCATTCAGCTGGAAACCGTGGGAGAAGTATCATGACTTGTAGCAGGTTCTCTTGATTACATAAAACACAAGTGCATGAAAGAAGAAAACACGCAAGCACTTGTGGCAACAGCTTCATCCGTTGGAAAAATTGGTTACTACAATTATAGCTGAAGTGTTAATGCATATTGCAGCTTTGTCGCACAAGTGCATAAACGTTTAAAATTCAATCATGCGTGATAAGTTCGCATTTCTTCTCAAAGAGCCATGGCTGCATCGACTGTAAATGGTTCAATAACCGCTCCATGTAGAACTTTTCATAACAGTGTAAAGGTTCTCTATGGGTATTCAAATAAATGCCCACTGCTTTGCTAACTTAGAGGCAGTATGCAATATACTTTTATTCATAAAAATTCAGATACCGAGAACTTCGACCACCTGCGTGACCAGCAGACACTACTTATTATGTTGATCTAAGAGCAAACGTAAGAGCGGAATTACTAAGGCTTGGGCACAACCAATTACAGCGGGCCTTTCATGACCGCGTCCGCCCGCTATGACCGAAGTGTCAATTGGGCGTAAAGGTATGATTTTGGACGTACTTGCATCATATACGGCATTCTGAACTCTCCCCTGTCTCGAATGAGTCCAAGCACAATCATGGAGTAGGCCACGGTGCTGATGAGGACAATGCTGACAATTGTGGTCAGAAAAAACTTGCCGTCTGTAGACAAGCCAAGTGCGCTGTGCTTTCGACAGTTAACGAACCAGGCGCGAAGTCTACGCATCCTTGTATAATAATGCGTTATTTCCACGTACTCTTTACCGGGAACGCATGGGAGGCTGTTTCCATTGTTCAGAGGCATTTTATCTTCCACCATGAATCTAGAAGACCCTTGCCGTTTCTCTTTCTCTTTTTCTGATGTCTTCTTTCTTTCCCACTTCATTTTGCTCTTGCGCTGCGCAGTACTTCACGATGTGCTGAAAAAATCTGCGTCATTTCCCCAACCAACTAGTACTACTCTATCAGTCTGTTTTGTTTTTTAGGCTCGTTCTGGAGTCTCCTTATAAAAACGAATACTAAGCTCGGTGAAGTTCCTGATTAGAAACATGTGCCGTTTGTCTTTTATAATTACAGTGTCGTTATATAAACCAGGCTCCATAACATGGTGATGGCGTTGCCGTCGTGCACGAGTCCACAACGAGCACGTTCGTTGGCTCATCTCTCAACTATTACGAATGCTCTTGCTCAGCGTCAAAGGTGACACTGCAAAGAGCCCGTGCATGTTATAGCAGAGGAGAAAGTGAGTTCGAGCGTCTGTTTTGGTGGTCTGTTTGCAGTCTAAGGGCTTAACAATTTGCTCTTTCCCACAAAGACTAAACTGTTGTTGGGTATAAAGGTACACATCTTTGTTGGAAATAGAGTTAAAGGGGCCTGGGCACAGTCACCTACCCAGTAGCATGTTTCAATTTAATAAAGAAGTAGAGGCACCACATATTTGTACATGTACAAAACATATTTTGTAATACTCCGTTGCAAAGTAAGCCCGAGATTACTCCAGCTATAAACCCCACCCACCGCGGTTGACTGCCTTTTTGTCATAGCGTGTGTGACGCGATGTGCTCCAAAAAGTGGAACCGTCATCTTCTAATTAAGTTTCAGCTGCTTGAATCCATTCTAATATTTATGCTTGATGAAAGAAAGCTCTCATAGCTACATAGCACGTAAACCTTATCACGAAACAGTATCGCTGGCCGGAATAAAGACGCTTGCAAAAGAAGTGACTTTTTACGTCACGGACTATGGAGTGCACTACTGTTTTCAGACTCTCGAGTCACTCGCGTGTTTTTAAACAATGCCCGCTATCAGTCATCTTTCAACCAAATGTGCTAAATTTTCTCTAACTTGTTTGCGAACGCCAAGAATTTACCAACATAACACAGATTATGAGCGAAGATAGGCTGTCTTTTAAAAAAATTGACAGATCCCACGTACAGTAGGAACAGTGTAAATCGATGATATGCGAAGCACAAAAGAGGAAGGCTGATATTCACTTCAACATCAGCACAACGTTATGAGGTCGAGGTATATTAGGCCGTGCATGACTTTCGCGTGAGGTTGATTGTGTTTAGACATGTAATTTACCTTCATCATGTATTCACGACCTGATACCGAATTTCATATATGTGGAGCTAGCGCAACGGCTGGAAGCGTGCAATTAGCATAGCATGTAGTCATGTTTTACATGTCACGCATGCCATGGTTATCATGTTTGAACGTGTTATTTTCATTCGTCGTTCATTCACGTCACTTACGTAATGCCAAAATTGGTATATGTGGAACTAGAAAACGCCCACTAGCACACTATGAGCGTAGCATGTAGTCATGCTTTAGGCGACTCGCCTATCATAATTATCATGTTTGGAGTTGTCATTTACTTCGACGTCTATTCACGTCAAGTGATATCAAGTTTGACATATGGGGAGCTAGCGAAATGGCCGCGAGGGCATCATGAACGTGGTGTGTTGGCATATTTTTACGTGGCATGCGTGTCATGATTATGATGTTTTGCGCAGCCATATACCTTCATCTATTGACGTCACGTAACACCAAATTTGGTATATGTTGAGCTAGCGAAACGACCAGGAGCGCATAATGAGCGTGGCTTGTAGTCATGTTGTTACATGACACGCATCTCATGATTATCACGTTTGCACTAGTCACATACTTTCGTCATTATTACACGTCCCGTAATGCCGAATTTAGTATATGCGAAGCTAGCGAAACGGCAGCGAGCACATCCCGAGTGCGGCAAGTAGTCATGTTGTTACTTGACACGCATGCCATGATTTTTATGTTAAGGTCTGTCGCTTGGGTTTGTCATGCAGTCATGTTTTAGCATCACGTGAACGAAAACACCGCAAGAGCAGTAAGACCATGAATCGTAAATCATGACACAGATGACGTACATGTCACTATTTTCATGTTATGACTACCCAGTTATGCTCGTCATGAAGTCATGTTATGCCATACGACACCATTATCGAAATGGCCAGGCGAGCTAGAAGCCATAGGCGGCTAGATAGATAGATAGATAGATAGATAGATAGATAGATAGATAGATAGATAGATAGATAGATAGATAGATGACACGCTCAAAGTCGCCGAAGTTCGCTAAAAATGCTTCGCATTTAAGAAGAAAGATTAACGTAATAAAGATGCAGCTCGAGACAAGCTGCGCGCTCACTTCGTGTTCACGAAAGCGTGAAGCCGATGTGCTAGGAAGCCTTCAAAAACACTGTTTCCAAATATGTATTCAAGGGAGCTTGCTCACATGTCTTTTAATTATATAGCGTGAAGAAAAGTGGCTCTGTCGGTCAAAGAACCTCAGGGATATTTCGATTTTTCTTCATTTTGGCCTCGCACGCACTTGAGTAGAAGGCCGACAGTAAAGGATAGAATACAAAACTGCTAAATCGTCGTTCTAGACAGTATGAACAGTCTATTAAAATTATATTCATGGAACAGTCCGACAGCGTTCCTGTACCTGAGAACAGGACTAACATTTTCACGTACAACGAGCATAGGATAAACACAAGCTCCGTCAAAACCACCTCTGTTACTGTACAGATTGCCGTTTTCAGAATCATGGACGCTCTCGAGCAGTTTTCTTTATACGGCATGAAGACAGCCAAAGTGGTAGTGTTTAGATAATAAACGCCATCTATACACGCCACATTGGTGGCTATTCGACGAAATTTACCTGCACTTGTATCCTCGTTTTGGCAGTAGCCGCCACGCTGTAGTGTCGCGGCTGCACCTGCTCTTGCTGAACCGGTGCTGCGCTTCCACAGCACCATTGACACCGCTGTGACACTTCTCTTGAGCTAGTGGAGGCAGTGCAAGCCAAATCGAAGAGAAGTCATATTTCTTGTATGAAGTGGCCCTTAAATTCAGCGGTTCGAATGAATGCCACCTTAGTAAAGTGATATAAACAGAATAAATCAGCAAACCAATGCCGGAGTTTGCTGAAAATGCGCAGACGTTAGTTCCGGCGCGATAATGAAGTCTTCACGATGCGTGGATTGCAGATGTTGAACCTTTCACAATGTGCGGAGTTCATTGAAAAGCACCTAACAACGTAACGCTAACCACGTTATGACGTATGAAAGTGTGAGCATCCGACAACGACAGCTCCGTCTCACAAAAAAGAGAAATCAAAACAAAAACTTGTTTCAATATACAACTGTAACAGGACTTCCATATTGGGAGGAGACAGGGAGCAACGATTAGTGCAGTTGTTGGTAGGACGTGCCGTGTTGCGTATTTCATGTTGTCGAGACAAACATTCTGAAGTGAAAAAATTAAGACAATAAACAAGGAAGACGTGATAGAGCTATAACTTTATTATTTTAACTGCAATGAGCCACTTTGAATCAGCTGCGCCTTGCACCGCACTTCTCCCTACTTCCCCCAAAGCTTGCCGCCAGAGCCATAGTGCGGCGTTGTCGTCGCTCCATAAACATGAGCTTGTGGTCCTTATATCCAGGAACTGGAACTGAAGCACACTAAACAGAGGAGAGTCATAGTTCTTTCTTAGTGTGGTGACTCCAGCTTGGCGTTTTCATATTATGTATAAAAAACAAAAGCTTTCTGTTGCAAACAACTCCATTTTTTCTGCCTCAGTCCCGCACTTTCCCTGCAAAGCCTTGAGAATGGCACTTCAGTGGCAATTCACTAACAAAGCACGACAGTCATCTTCGCAACTCCACATTCACTCTCTAGTTTATTTCAAAATACGAAGTTTACCATCACCACCACCTGAGATTTCTTTGGCCATGAGGTAAAAGAGCAGTTTAGAATTTTTCTTTCCACAAGGGTAATCATTTTCTCTGCATGCACGCTATTCGATCGGTGTTAAGCTTGAGCGGCAGCTGCTTCATTAGAAGCGTGATTGCAACGTTTCCCAGTGGTCTTCATTCCTGCTTTGAGAAGTACTCAGCCCAACAAGTCACGTTGGTCCCATTGGAAGGGCATGTACCATTATGACAGTCTCCAACAGTGCATGTGTAATTTTGATGAATAGTGTAATTTAACACCGGGTATGTGGCATTCTGAAAAAGAAAAAGCCATTTGCTTAATCACTTGAGGCCTAATCTATTAGCATGCAAAGGGTAAGAAATAAAAAGTAGATATATGAGTGGATATGTCGCAGAAGAACTCGCACATTGAACAAAGCTGAGAAGGTCTGTAGTCTATCCAAGAACGAAGACAAGCTGAAAAATAATCACCTCATTTGAATTATAGGCGTCACGTGGAGCCAGTTTATAAAAGCAAAAACAAGGCATTTAGGTACAAAAACTAGCACCAGCTGTCTGTGCACACCCTACTTTCTATAGACGAAATTTACTGCAGTACGCAATTAGTTCCATTCAATATACAGAAACTACTAAAATGTATATTTCTGCACAGTAACTGAAACGAACAGTGACTGATAATGACTCCTTGAACACGTAAATCTTAATCTAATTTCATTACACTTATAAAACGTCAAAAACTTCATTTACCTCTTCAAAAAATACTTTGACGTCCACAAGCAGGGGTTAAAAGACCATTACACAACAAATCAATTGCTGTTTGTGCTTACTATTTGTACGTGTGGGCTTTCACGAGACAAAGTGCTATCCGTGCTCGCCTAAAGCTATGCAGCAGTTTTGGTGAATGTTCGAGATAGTTATATGCTCATTTGGGTGATTGCAAGAAGTGTAGTTTTTTTCTACAGCTACCGCAAACGCCAATAATAACACCGGGATTGCCAATCACGCAAGAATGAGAGCAGCACATGTTTGGGGGCTAGATGTGGATCCTTCAGAACGAAAGGATTAAAAAAAACGCAGAGTGAAAACGCAGCAGATCGAAGACACGCAGGTATTGTCACAGTGTATGGTTTTCCGTACTTTTGCGCATTCTTTCTTTTCTAAAATCGTGTATAACATACGGAGTGTTGGGCAAGCCATAATATTTTCGACGACCGATAAACAAGACCACCACAAACAATTCACTTTCAGGTTTAGCACTCCTCTCGGCCTACTTGGAATAAAAGCAGTCCCTTCTGTTTCGGCTTGAGTGGGCAGTTTCGCCACTGGCTTCTCCATTATGAGCGGCCTCGACTTCTGTACCCTTGGCGGCGTCCTCAGCTGTTATTTCCCAGTTTTCAGCGAAGTAGTCCTCTCCTTCTTTCCCCTCACCTTCATTACCCTCAACGACCTCGTCTCCGCCAACCCAGGACTCACCGGCCTCTTAATCATCTTTCTGCGACGCCCCAACCTGTTCTACGCAGGGCCGATTCTCGCCACAACTTTCAACGGCTTCGCAACCTGCAGCTTCGTCTTCGTGTACTGCCACGTATTCCTCGTCCCTTATGATTCACACGCCCCCTTTATAACTACACTTATCGCTGCCCCCTGGTGCGGTTTCAGGACTCACGTGGTCGGCGTAGACCTGTGCGCCTGTACCAAATTGCCGGTGGCAGCGTAGACCTGTGCGTAGACCTGTGCAAAACCTGGACGCGTAGACCAGTGCGAAATCACTCACGTGGTTGGCGTAGGTCTGTGTGCCTGTACCAAATCGTCAGTGGCAGTCCGCCATCGTTTCCACTTTTGGTGGCAGCGCGACAAAGGTGCTATGTTCATTGGATCGGCGGCGATGTGAGGGAGTGGGGTAGATACAAGAGTCAGTCAGGATAGACGTTTGTCCTAAATATATATAGTTCTGCATACGGAAATTCAGTATGAGCCTCTGGGTAGGGGGGCGGGGGGACCGGGAGAATAGAGAAGGTGACGTTCGGCTAGCAAGAAAGGCCTCCGGTGCACGACACCTTTGAGTCTACCGGTACGTCACAGCGGAATACAAGCTGCCATTTGAGAAAAAAGTTTTATTGTTAGGGCCCAAACGTCCCCAGCAGAAAACTGTGACAAGGAGCGCATAAAAAGTGGAAAAATACAGCAAACATGGACATGTACACTTACATTGTGTGCATCGAAAATAAAGATTACCAAAAGAAAAACAATCCATTTTAAGGGATTATAAAACGAAATTAACCGACTTTGTGCAGGCAGATATAAAATATGAATACTATGACACATTCGTAACACTGAAAGTCAGTGACCCTAAAACCAAAGTAGCATTGCTGATGCGGGAATGCATGACGACTGAACTTCGTTGCTCGTTCCATTGTTTGATTGCCCTTCAAAAGAAGCTGCATTTAAATGCGTCAGTTCGGGTGACTGGTGGCTATATATTAAAACTGTGTAGCAAGTATCTAGAGGAATGACAAATAAGTCCTATAATAATTCTTGACTTGGTTATAAATAATGGGGAATAGAAATTTTTAACTGTCATACATAGAGGGTGGAAAGGTTTGCATGGTTACGAAGATCTGAAACACAGTGTGCGCGTCGAGTTCACGATATGTAAAGCCAAGCAGGAGACAACTGCATTGTGCTTCTCTTAGATGGCATTCATGAAGAGTGTACAATTGGCCTCGTCTCAGATAGATGGCGCCCCACGTAAGTGTTGGTTATTCATAATACGAAAAAAACTGCACACAAGATTTCTAGTCTCAGGTCTGTATCCGTAACACCAATGCTGTGAAAACTGATGAAGCCAACGCTGGGGACCAGTCTCACACTGAGGAGTTACTGTTATAGCTGATAAGGTATTGCACCATGGCATTTATCTGCACTTGACCACTTAACATAGACTTAAATTTGTACTATTCTATCTAGAGGTTACTGCTAGCCATAGGTCACTGTCACTGGATTGAAACTATAACCGCTTTCGCGATTCGCCTTAGACGTGTTTATCATCATGTTTCTCAATGCGCGAAACGTCGCTTGATTTTCTGAGCCAGTATAGCTAAAACTCTTTGCCCTATGTAAGGGCAAAGAAGACTTTTTGTCCTATGTCAAGGTGATGCAGTTTGCTCATGTCACAAGTTTCGACGGATATTGAATGGCGAAGGCTACCTTTCTAAATGTTTTAGCCCTGAAAATAGCCAGGTGTCATGCCTGAAAACGCCTGTAGCTTTATTTAAAGGCATGTGGATAGCCAGCTGCTCGTGTATTTGAACTCACGACCACCCACAGTGGAAGTGCACACTCAAGCACTAGGTGACGGTCACGGTAAAAATGTATTTTATCATGGCTACATATTCCAAGACTGGGAGCATGTTGATCAAGACTCTTCTGCTTGACCGAACAAACAATGAGTCCACCTGCCTAGGCCCGCCGAAAGATTGTTCCCGTCACACCGTGGTGTTCCACACGGCTCATGTGCTTGCGCAACTTTCCTTTTTACAACATCATTCTTATGCCGTTAGGTTGACAACTGGTGGCAGTACCTCTATGATGCATGCTATGAGGAGTGGAAACTTGGGCAAGTTCGTAGGACACAACTGAGTGTAGGAACAGCGCAACCTAGAAGTAGTTACTTCATAATTACGGACGCAAATAAGCAAGGACAAAAAAGAGCGCTTTTGCTATCCTTGTTTGTTCGCTTTCGTAGTTACGTAGTAACTACTTCTACGTTGCGCTGTTCGTACATTCAGTTATGATGCATGCCAATGACGTTACCGTGAGGACAACCTACCCATAATTTCTGGCCAAAAACAGGGGTCTCAAACGACCAAAAACATGACAAGTTTCTGCTTCGGCCTTATAGGATTAGAAATATTGAAACTAATATTTCATAATTCATCAAATCAAATGCGGTCACCGTGTACTTTCAAGAAAACCGCGCTGTCGGTGGTCTCAAACCTAATCTACAGGTCACAACTCTTCGTGTAAAAGCTTTCAGGATTTCTTTTTGCTACGATGGCTCCCGACCACAAAGGAGAGGGAGAAAAAAACAATTGATGTCACATATAAGGTCGCCTAACAATCGCGTGATGCCAGCAACACAATGACCCGCCAACTCACACGCCTGTACTTCAGCCATGCTTCGCGTACCAAGTCTATTGGCACCCAATAGCAAAACAGAATAGGCACATATAGAAGGCAACAATTGTAAAACGCTACGAGCTCCCACGATGTGCCCCGAATCACACTGGTTGCAAATGTAAAAATATCGGCGCATCTTAACTCGACCAATAAACTTATAGAGCAACGGCGTTTTGCTGGCATAAGAAAATAGTCAGAATTTTTCTCGTTTGCTATATCACCCAAAAAAATTAAATAAGTAGTAACTATTCCTATTCTTACAACCACTGCCACTCTGGGACACCAAAAAAATTTCGCTGAGAAGTCGTCTGGCCACCTTAATCACACGATTCCCTAAGCAGCGACACTGATCTGTCAAAATCACCCTGATGGCAGACCAGGCACCCTAAAATGAATTGTTTACGTCAGTGTCAACGATGCCATCAGCACAACACACTTGTATGCCCGAACGTGTTACAAGCTTGACATGTATTTAAAAAGTGCACCTGGAACCACCTCCAAACCTCGATGGATATCCCGTGTCGTTCACACCGGCACCACCGATGCCATTCGCGATATGTACTGATTAGCCTGAATTCACTGCCTTTTCTGATGCGGTTCAGTTCACTAAAAATTTTAGTGGAAGTATATTGATCAAAAGGGTAGCACGTGCTGCATTCGATGGTTAAATTCAGTCAGTCAGTCAGTCAATCGATCTTTATTGTGGGGTAGAAAAAAGAAGCCCCAGGGCCGAAGAACAGAAATATAACAGGCATTGCTAATTAGAAAAAAAAAGATGATCAGGGCACAGTCAAGAGAAATTTTGAGGGGCAACGACGTGCAGGAGGAACGGACTCCACCCTGAGTTGAACCGCAAAAAGAAAAAAACAACAACAACGTTTTCTTTTACAACGTTGTTCCTACTGCTGACATGTTTCGCCGTGTTTTTATTTTTGGTGAAGAATTCTTGTGATTGGTAGGTTGGGGTGGTTTGTCAGGTTTCTCGCGTATATGTGAAGAAACTTCATTCATGTCCTAATGAACTACGGAGTTGTAATTGCATGTTGCGCCCACTTTGGTGCTATCACAACAGATTCCGCCAGGTAAAAGCATGTCATATTTTACTCAATACAAGTAATATTGAGTACAATACAACCTAATTATTAAGTACGCGTCTGCGTCAAAAAAGTAAAAAAATACAGCAGTCACTATTATGCATCGACATATTTCCTCTTCAGCATCGGACTTGACGACCCAGTCATTGGCGGATCAACCTCTTTTAAAGTCGGTAACTTTGAAAGTTGGGGGAATCGGTGATGGTTCACTTATTGGCGATGGTTACTTATTGGTGATGAATTGGTGATGTTTACTCAGGAAGCAGCGCACAGACACAAGCACAAAAAGAACAGTAATGTCCCTTTCGTCGTTTTGTGTTTGTCTCTGTGCGCTGCTTCATAGGTAAACATGAGTCCTCCTAAATTCATTAAAGAACTAAGGAAAGTGGTTATTGCTCTCTCAAAGCCACTTTGATCTCAGCAATACCATCCTCATTTTCATGACTTCACCAACGCAGCTGCTTATTAAGGCGATTGGCCGGTAAAATGGAAATTCATTAGTGCAATTCCCCAGCTTCAACAGTGCGACTATGTGGCTGCTCTTCCAATTATCTGGAACGTTTCCTGACTCCCAGGAAGTGTTGTAGTAAGGCAACAGGATCACTTGTGTTTCTGTATCAAGATGGCGAAGTGCAGCGTACGTTGTTTCAACCGGCAGGCTGTTGACGACCGTCGGGAAAGTGAAATCGCAGCGCTAATTTTTTGCATCTTAAAAGGCCCTTTGAGGTATTCATCAAAACACGGGGGCGCAGTGTTCGTGAGAGTATGGGTCACAGTAATAGAGGTGGAAACGACAAGACTACAGTAGTCTTTGGCTACATTAAATTCAATCTAACTCTGGTGTAGAGCCACTACACAGAATCGCGGAATTTGTTGAGGAGTGGACTGTAGACCTCTTACTACCAGCCAGGTTTCATAAAGAGGCTATATTAGGTCCAAATAATCGCAGAATGACTTCCATCGTTGCCTGTCCAGCTTGTCGAAACGCCAAACAATGTGTAATTGAGCTTGATGGCCGGCTCAGAAATCCGACGATGATCTCATTGGTATCGCCGTTCTGCGCAATGGCGGATAGCACGAATGGCCTCGTATTGTGAGTTCACAGCTTATCGCTGCAGCCGAATGGTAACTTGTCTTTTTCTGTCACGCTGGTATGAAGCAATGATGTCTTCTGATTTGGATGGTGTAGTAGTACGCTGACAGCACTTTTTCACAGATGACTTGAAGAGACTCCAGTTTGTCTGATGAACGCAGCGTGTGGCTAAATGGTGGTACCAAATCAACTGTATGTAGGTTAGAAAGTGGTCACTACCGTGAGTCTCTATATTCGTAGACCAAGCTGCAGAAGACAGGAGATTCCTGAATACAAATGTAATATTAAAGTAGTTGCTATAAGAAGTACCTCGACTGAATGTGAGTGTTCATTTGATCAACACTCTTAGCTCAAAACACATGAGGTCGTACAAACCTATGTCCGGTCATGCATTACAGTGCACCTCAAGAGAGGATGATGAGCGTTGAAATCTCCAATGACAATGTGGGGCTCTTAGAGTAGCATGAAGGATTGACCTAAGTAAAAAGCAGCCCATCTGCGTGCTTGAATGAATGCATCCTCCATTCACTGAGATTGCGTCTTATTTTATATTGCCACAGGCATGGAACGATGTTTAGCCATGCCAATGCCAGTATGTGCCATGATGTGAAAGAAGAAGAGGACGGTTGGTGTGTGCTCGTGCTCTAACGTTCGGTTCGGCTCGACGTCCAGTGCTGCTCCTGTGAACAGACGTTGTGGTCGTTCTGTGATCACGCGACATTTTCTGGTGGAGGTGCTGGGTAGTGTTGTATGCACTGCAATCAGCAGCAAGGTCCCGACACTAGCCGCGACTTGGAAGAACCAGCTGACCTACGGCGTAGCAGGCGACAACTAGGCCTACCTCCTGAATTCGGACCATTTCCTCAACTCGGCAGTACTATGGCTAGTGCGGGAACGCAAACCCAAGAAACATCAACGCTGCCTCCTCCATGGTTCTTCAACGTCCCGCGTACTCCGAAGCCGTTCCACGGTGACCCTTATGAGGACGTCGACGACTGGCTCGACGACTACAACCGTTGCGGCAGCGTCAACGAGTGGAACGAGCAGCGAAAGCTTCGGTACGTCTACTTCTATCTCGAGGACTCTGCGCGCACTTGGTTCGAAAACCATGAAGCCACTATGACAACCTGGCCAGAGTTTTGCAACCAGTTGCGAAATACTTTCCGAAGCTCTGACCGAAAGGAGCAAGCGGAACGGCTCCTCAATTCCCGAAACCAGCGTCCGAACGAGAGTGTTGCCATGTTCGTTGAGGACATGACGCGGCTGTTCAGGCGAGCCGACTCTTCAATGACGGAAGAAAAGAAGGTGCGCCTCCTAATGCGCGGAGTGAAGGAGCAGCTGTTCGCGGGACTAGTGCGGAACCCTCCCGGCACTGTAGAGGATTTCCTTCGCGAAGCCACGACAATGGAGAGAATGCTAAAGCAGCGTTCGTACCAATATGAACGTCCTGGCAGTCTTTCGTCAGTGTCGTCGGCCCTACAAACACCTGACGTCACGACTGTAAAAGACCTGGCGGAGCTCGTGCGCAGTATTGTGCGCGAGGAGCTGCAAAAGCTGCACGTGGTGTCTTCTCCGCCCCATGTTGCTGCTTTAACGGATGTCGTTCGCGAAGAGGTCCGGCAGCTGGTGCACCCCATGACGACTCTGCGTGCAGCCGAAGTCCAACCCATGACGGCCCCGCGTCCAGCCGAAGCTCCGCTATTAACGTACGCGAAAGCACTGCGTACTCCTGCACCGGCTGTTGGCTATCCGTCCCGTCCGTCCACCCTGCAGACGGCACCGTCGTTCTACTCGGGACCACCGCAGTACGGCAACCCACCCCTTACACGGAAATCCAGTGTATGGCGTGCTCCCGACAACCGGCCTCTATGTTATCACTGTGGTGAACCAGGTCACATCTACCGTGAGTGCGCCTACAGGCACATGGGTCTTCCCAGCTTTCGTCCGGATGCTCGTCGACCCAGAGATGGTGAGCGGCCCCGTGCTATCGCCGAATACTTGGCAAGCCAACGATCCTCAAACCTTCCGCGTCGCCAATCCCGCTCACCATCTCCACGGCGTTCCACGTCACCTGGCCAACAATCAACCTTTGCGGACGCCCTTGCAGGAAGATCACCTAGATCCACAAGCCCGCGCCGGGGAAACTAAGAACAGCGACCTCTGGGGGTGAGGCCGCTGTTGATCAACCGTTACAAGACCCTCCCCCGATTTGCCTGCCGACATCCGACGACATTCTTTCACCGACGTGTGCCATCGACGACAAACAGGTCTCTGCTCGTATCTCTGTTCTTCTTGACAACCACCCGCTGACCGCTCTGGTAGATACGGGTGCCGATTATTCTGTTATAAGCGCTGACCTCGCTGCACAGCTAAGGAAGGTAACGACACCTTGGGGACATGGAACCAACCTCCGGACTGCGGGAGGTCACCTATTGACACCGCTAGGAATGTGCACTGCTCGCCTCCGAATTCGTGAGTCGACGTACATTGTTTCCTTCGTTGTATTGCGCGAATGCTCCCAAAACCTGATTCTCGGAATGGATTTTCTCCGCGAGCATGGAGCCATTATTAACCTTCGCGACCTGCTCATAACGTTATCTAACGACCATACAGCCCTACGAAAGGATGCAGTTGCGCCGACCACAACACTTCGAATTGCTGACGACACCATCGCACTGCCGCCGCGAGCCAGTATGTTGGTAACTGTGGAGAGCGACTGTGACAACAAGAGTAGTGGCATCGCGGAAACTAACCTCTCGGTGCTCTTGGCTCGGCAGATTTGTGTCGCGCGTGCTATCGTCAAACTGAAACATCGGAGGACTCAGCTTCTGATCACGAATTTCGGCGGCCAGTACCAACACTTAGCAAAGCGAACAGCAATCGCGAACTTTGAAGCCATTGATGACGCAGAATGTTCCACTATCGCTCCGATTGCCACTGCTGCCGAAGGTAACTCTGATATAGCCAGTACGGTTGACGTAAATTGCCAGCTATCCTGTGTGCAGCAACAGCAGATACGCATGATTTTACGTACGTATAGTGATTGCTTTGCGTCCACCTCCAAAATCAAGCAGACCCCAACCGTGAAGCACCGCATTATAACGGACCCTACCGAACGGCCTGTATGACAGCACGCCTACCGCGTGTCGCAAAAAGAACAAGAGGCAATACGTTTTCAAGTGAAACAGATGCTCGACGACGACGTCATCCAACCCTCGAACAGTCCATGGGCGTCACCCGTCGTACTTGTTAAAAAGAAAGACGGCACTCTTCGATTTTGCGTCGATTACCGGAAGCTCAACAAAGTGACGAAAAGAGACGTCTACCCTCTCCCACGCATAGATGATTCACTGGATCGACTTCGACATGCCCGATATTTTTCCTCAATGGATTTACGCATTGGCTACTGGCAGATCGAGGTCGATGAACGGGACAGGGAAAAAACAGCATTCATAACTCCCGATGGCCTCTACGAATTCAAAGTGTTACCATTTGGATTGTGCTCTGCACCGGCAACGTTCCAAAGGATGGTGGACACCGTCCTGTCCGGTCTGAAGTGGGAATCCTGCCTCGTGTATTTAGACGACGTCGTTGTTTTTTCCAAAACATTTGAGCAACATTTACAACGACTTCAGTCCGTCTTCGTCGCTATTCGATCCGCAGGCCTATGTCTAAAACCGGAGAAGTGTCATTTCGGCTACGAAGAACTAAAGTTCCTCGGCCACCTTATCAGTCACGATGGCATTAGACCAGACCCAGAAAAGACCATGGCTGTTGCTGCATTTCCTCCACCTTCGAACAAACGGGATTTGCGCCGGTTTTTGGGTCTCTGCGCCTACTACAGGCGCTTTGTCGAGAGCTTTGCCAACATCGCTGAACCCCTTACCCGTTTAACAAAGGAGGATACTCCTTTTGTGTGGGGTCCAGAGCAGAGAGCCGCTTTTTCCCAGCTTCAGCAGTGCCTTCAGAGTGAACCCTTACTAGGGCACTTTGATGAAGATGCCACCACCGAACTTCACACTGACGCAAGCAACATCGGTCTTGGTGCAGTACTCGTCCAGTGGCAAGACGGCGCTGAACATCCCATCGCTTATGCTAGCCGCATTTTGTCATCTGCGGAAACTAACTACTCGACCACGGAGAAGGAATGTCTTGCTGTTATTTGGGCGATAACAAAGTTCCGACCGTATCTGTATGGCCGTCCATTCAGAGTAGTTACGGACCATCATGCCCTCTGTTGGCTGGCCAATCTCAAGGACCCTTCAGGGCGCCTCGCGAGGTGGAGCTTACGCCTTCAAGAATTTGAGGTTACAGTCGTCTACAAGTCGGGCCGCAGGCACACTGATGCTGATTGCCTTTCGCGCGCACCCCTCGCGACGACATCGAGGGACGATGATACCGATGGCCATTTTCTTTGTGCAGTCAGTGAATCCGACTTGGCCCAACAACAGTGGAATGATTCAGAGATCCAACAACTTATCAAATACCTTCAAGGTCGCAGCTCGAGTCCACCATCGGCATTTGCACGTTCAGGGTCATTTTGTCTCCGCAACGACATCGTCTACAAAAAGAACTTCGAACCTTATGCGACTGAGTACCTCCTCGTCGTTCCACCAGGGCTACGTGCTGACATTTTATCTGCCTGCCACGACGAGCCTTCCTCCGGCCACCTAGGATTCGCACGCACCCTTGCCCGGATTCGGACTCGCTACTACTGGCCAAAGCTCACCCAGGATGTCAAGCATTACGTTAAAACATGCAATCATTGCCAGCGCCGTAAAGCCCCACCTGTGCGCCCTGCTGGTTTATTACAGCCTGTTGAACCCCCGTCACAACCGTTTGAACGAATCGGCATGGACTTGCTTGGGCCCTTCCCGAAGTCACATGATGGCAAGCGCTGGATCGTAGTCGCTACTGACTATTTAACGAGGTACTGCGAAACAAAAGCCCTACAACGAGGCACCGCCAATGAGGTTGCGTATTTTTTTATCAACAACATCGTCCTCCGCCATGGAGCGCCAACAGTTCTTATCACTGACCGTGGAACAGCCGTTACAGCCCAATTGATGCAAGACGTCACGAGACTTAGTGGAACAGCTCATCGCAAAACAACCGCATACCATCCACAAGCCAACGGTCTGACGGAGAGATTAAACAAGACGCTCGCTGACATGCTATCTATGTACGTCGACCGTAATCACAAGAACTGGGATGCAATTTTGCCATACGTAACGTTCGCTTACAACACTGCGGTTCAAGAGACTACGGGTTTCACTCCATTCCGGTTGCTTCACGGCCGAGAAGCAATTACGATGCTTGATTCCATGCTGTTGCCTGAAACGACCGATATTACTACTGATGCGAACGACTTTATCCGGCTCGCCGACGCGGCCCGCCAGCTTGCACTCAAGCGGATCCGAAAACAACAACGAATCGACTCGCAGAGGTACAACTCCCGTCATCGCCATGTCATTTATCAACCCGGTGATCTGGTCTGGCTGTGGATCCCCGTTCGCAAAAGAGGCCACTCGGAAAAGTTACTTCACCGCTACTTCGGTGCCTATAGAGTACTACGGACGCCTCACAGATGTCAACTACGAAATTCTGCTTGAAGACACAGCTCAGCGATCTCGATGTTCCCAGCAGCCCGACATTGTTCATGTGTCACGGATGAAGCCACACTACCCCCGAGTCACCTGACACTGCTTCTTCACGCGTCTTTGTGCGTGTACGCGACTACTTTAACTTTCAATCGGCATTGGTCATCGGGGTGGTACTTTTTTTTCGAAGGGGGGGGTAATGCCACAGGCATGGAACGAGGTTTAGCCATGCCAATGCGAGTATGTGCCATGGTGTGAAAGAAGAAGAGGACGGTTGGTGTGTGCTCGTGCTCTAACGTTCGGTTCGGCTCGACGTCCAGTGCTGCTCCTGTGAACAGACGTTGTAGCCGTTCTGTGATCACGTGACAATATATAGTCAAGCATGCGTAATCAGTCGTAGTATAGGACTGTATCTCATGTTTAATGTACGTCACATCGCGGCGTACACAAACTATAACCGTGCTTGCACATTGATACTGTGAGACCCAAGCTTGGCGTACGAAGGTAAACGGAGTGTAGAATTCATGTTTTGTTCGCAGATAACAATAGCTGGAAACTGTTCACTTCAATACCGTCTGTTTGAAATCGGATAGATGGCCATTTTAACCACGAACATTTCACTGCACAACAAGAATCTGCCTCTTGGAATCTTCGAACACCACGGCCATGTTCGCTTGCTGAAGAACAAAAGAAGTTGCTCCAGCGCCTCAAGTAACTGCTTTAGCAACCGGAGTGTTTACACACCTAAGGACCTTGCGCATTTAAACCATCAATTTTCTAAGCATACTTTTGATGTCATCGTTCTTCATTCTGCCATCCTCCTCGCTGCGTACAGATGGGTCTTGATGGTAAAGCAGGCCACTCCAAAGTATTCAGGGCCAGTGGCTGGTGGGCCACTGGCCTCGAATTCTGGCAACTGTATGCGTGGCCAGTGGTTCATTCCTCGGCTGTAAAGGAATAAATGCACAGATGTCTTTATTTCTGGCCAGTAAAAGTAAGCTACGAGAAGTTGGTACCTGAACGTTTGGTGACGGTTCTTCAACTCAATTAGCACTGTTCTTTCGTTTTCGTTGGTGTCGTGAACCACGTGCACTGCGTCGGACAGCCCTTCCAGCTTCTCTGTGCGTGGAGTGGCCTCTAACCACGTTCTCAGGATAGGTATTAGGTTCCTCATTATAAGACGTTTTACTGTTTCCTACTAGGCAATAGCCTTTGACGTGTCTGGTATAGCCTTTGAAATAACCTCCACCGGCAGGATGTTCTCGCGGGTATTTATACGTATTTACCCCAGTTGGCCAGGTGCGATACGTTTGAAATACTCCGACACGCTCTTCCTATTTAGACACTGGTTGTCATTGCCGGCACGTACAAGATCGTGAAGGACCGCCTGCTATTCGGCTTGTTTGATGCCTGTCGACCAGTCGATTACGTCCTTCTAATCTTTCTTTTGAGATGGCAGGTTTTAACAAGGCTGAAATTACTACCGGAGGCCATGTCATTGGTGGAAAAACCATCAGAAGCGTAAATGTGCACCTAGTTGGGGTTGAAGTGGTCACTCACATCGGACGCACTATGAAGAGTCCAGGGTTTAGACGCGTAGTGGTGTTTGGGTCTCCTATTTTGAAAGACCACGTCCCTCCTCTGGTGTTCTTGTTGTGAACGGTAGGAGAGTAACTTGTCCGAAAAATATAGCCAGAAGCCATCGTGGGCTATTTAGTTATTTCTTCCTGGCGTGGCGCAACCCATCACGGGAGATCGGCCATGAAATGGATGGTACATCATCTTTGAAATGAATTTTGTTTTACGAGCCGAGATGTTTAGTTAGGGATGGTTTAACAAAGAACAGATTGGAAAACCATGGATTAGAAATAAAGTAAATTGCGGGCATAAAAAAGGGAACCGAACAAAGTGATATTGTTCAAATTGATGGAATTTACACGTAAGCTTAATATTCTATTCATTTTGTTTTCTTTTGAAAATGGCACATGGCCTCACAAACGTTGTTCTGGTATAATCTCTTTTCATTTGCTTATAAGAAAGGGACAGCCGGAAGGGCTAAATTTAAAGCCGACGTACGAAGCGGTTCTTCTAACAGACTCTTTCTTTGATTTGTAGATAATCTGCATGATAATAGAAAATGATGCAGAGATTCATGCTCGTTGCAGTGGAGGCATAAGGGAAACTTTGCCAGACGGCCCAGACCATACCTGTGTAGATAAAAATTTAGAGGCGGGACTCGGCATTGCAGTCTCTTAATTGATATTACTACCCTTCTAGCGGAGGACCATCGGTTTTTACAGAGGTAATTAAGATGACTAAAGACAGAGGAAGCCAAGCGAGACTTTTCAAAATCAGCTGATGCGGCAATTTTTTAAGTCGTGCCTCAGCGATGAATCTAGCACCAGCAGTGCAGAAATTATGAGACAATTATGTGAGGCCACTGCACATGCTTCTGCACATCCATACAGCGTTAAATGTTTATGCTCTGGTATCCATACCAAGTGAATTATTCGTAAACTTCTTGGGGCAAGGGCGTAAAACACTTCTAAAGCATTAGACATATTAGGTGCATTTATTGAAGTACACACAGACAGGCAGTCTGTAAGAATAATAGCATCTGCTCTAGATTGAGGCAATTTCCGTAATGCTAAGAGAGTTGCAAGTGACTCTACTGGATATAGAGTTGTAAAATTAGATAAACAAATTGAAAAAATAGCAATCCAACACTGATGATGCAATTGCAACTTCTGCCTTTTCCTAAAAAACTGAAGCATCAGCTGCTATTTTAATCGTTAGTTCTAGTTTTGTCAGGTGGCCTATCAAAATGACATTTAGGTGCGTAGTGGCAATATTTTTAAAATTTTCAGAAAAATTGTGAAATTCTATTTTAATGAACATAATACGTTTTCTTTGTACCAGTACTTTATGAATGTTTACTCCTAATGTTTCTAAGAGCTTCTTTGAGACGGTGACTTCTGGACACCTTATTCTGGACCATGGTGGGTAAAAAATGACGTTGGCTGATTTTAAAAACCTACTGCAGCCTCCCCTCTGCGGATGCATATATTTTCATCAAAGTAAGAAATATGAGTATTTTTAAACTTGCAAAAAGAGAAGGCAGGCACGCTTGCTTAAATTAATTGTGACAAATTTAGGATGCCCAAGACATAATCGTAACGCTTCGCGTTCTAGAAGAACCAGAGGTTGAATTTTGTAGGTGGGTGCTTTAGAAAAAAGACGCGGCCCAGCTCTAATGTCGGGCAAACAAACATACAATATGTCATGACGAGCACATCGTGACATAAACCAGATCATTTACTGCTGAGTCTACCCGTTCTAAGAGTAGGTCTACGCGTTCTAGAAGTACTTTTAAAATGCTTTGCGTTGTAGAAGTACCAGCGGTCAAATTTTGTAGACAGGTGCTTCAGAAAACAAGACACAGTCAAACTCTAATATCGGGTAAATATACATACAATATATCATGACGAGCACATCACTACGTAAACCAGATCGTTTACTGCTGTGTCTAGGAAGCATTTTAACCACCTGTGCTCCTTTAGGTGCCATCTTTTCTAGACGCAGACTCCAACTTAGATTTTCGGTTTAAGTCACTCCTAACTACCTAATCAATTTCACCTGCGGGATCACGTCCTGTCTTCAAAGTACGAGAATCTGCACTGGAACACTCAGCGGCAAAACTACGATTCCACTTCCCTGATGTTTAGTGATATATGATTATTGTCCAACCAAGTTTTCAGAGTGTTCATATCAAATTGTAGCATCTGTTGTAATGCATGTATATCCGCAGCTGCAGCAAAAAATGCGATGTTGTAAGCCATCGTTGCCATGATAAAACGTGTTTTACTTCTTCTTTGCATTCACTGGCTGGCAGCGTTCATTTGTACAGCAACTTCTTTGTACTCTTGTCAGAGATTGCAAAATAAAAGAGAAAAATGAGATAACATCAGGAGCCAAACGCTGCAGCTGATGTCTGCCATCAATTCTTCTGCCCTCTAAGAGAATTAAAGAAGCGCGGATGGCTGGGCGAGTTGGTAATTCATCAAAACTGAAATTCTTAACTTTCATCGCACGTGTTGTTGTGACCACATGTATAGGTCAGTTTTCTTGAATAGCATTACAGTTGTTAGTGTGCACTGTGTCCAGGTTTCTTCCTTTTGTATTTCAAATTTTTTTTGCGCAACTCAGTCAAGAGAAAATAAAGGGGCTCCTTCTCTGAAGAGTACGCATACCTCGTACTTTCTTTATGGGGCAAGTACATATTCCGCATGCCTTACACTCTCTTCTTA
This sequence comes from Rhipicephalus annulatus, assembly GCA_013436015.1. Taxonomy (NCBI): domain Eukaryota; kingdom Metazoa; phylum Arthropoda; class Arachnida; order Ixodida; family Ixodidae; genus Rhipicephalus; species Rhipicephalus annulatus. Next base: position 759,559 of record WOVY01010199.1, on the reverse strand, counting down.
CAAGAAGTCAATTGACAGCCTGGCAGCACACTTGCATAACAAGTGAGACAAAACATGCAAGTGAAGTCGTTTGGCACTGAATCGAGTATTCGAATGGCTCATGCGAGTACATTTCTTCAAGTATTTCGTAAAGGTGTGTGAAATTCTGCGGGAGCGTGAGTGCCTGGAAACTCCGTCACATCCTAGAATTAGGTGAACTCATGAAATCTGAGCGCAAAGGGTTTATGTGGCGACCTTAGGATGCATACGTGTCCGAATACGTGTCCGAAGGTAAATAAACTTTTACCTCCTCCTCCACATACAAAACTTAAAATCCCACTCTTCCGCTTCGCAATATTACCATTGTTTAACAGATACTTTAGCTGACAAGGCATCAGTACATGCTCTCTTCTTGAAGGTAAATCAGCCACCTCAATGTATCTTTTGTAGAAAGCTTCACTGCGTGCAAAAGCAGCGTTCGATTGTGATTAGAACTGAGGTGTTTGTTCTTATTTTTTGCTTAGATCACGTTTTTGACGGCACGGGGCGTTTTGCGGGAAAACTGCAGGCTTCTGAGAAGTCCTTCAACACACACGCACTGTTTTCGTCTTAAAAAATAGCGGCACGCCGAACGGCACAGACAGCCGATCACTCGCTCGGCTGTCTCTTATATATATATATATATATATATATATATATATATATATATATATATATAAATATATATATATATATAGAGAGAGAGAGAGAGAGAGAGAGAAAGAAGTGTATACCTAAGGGCTCGTCGTTCCGCGTTTTGACACAATAATAATGAGATCTAACAGACAATAATGCCAAGGAATATATTGGGGAAGTTATTACAACAAATGGAGTGTAAATAAGAAGAAAGAAAAGTGAGTGAAAAAATCACCAGCCGTGAGCATATATATATATATATATATATATATATATATATATATATATATATATATATATATATATATATATATATATATATATAGGTTGGTTGTTGCGTTGATGCGTATATAGGAGGTTGGCTGTTGCGTTCTGGAGAGCATAACCATGCATTCGACGTGGAAAATGATGATGACACAGCCTGGATAGTAGCATAAAACCAACAAGGTTGGGAGTACTTGTAGCGTTGGAAGGTTGGATGTCTAATGCGCTGGATTCTGAGTCGTGGCGGCGACAGATGCATTGTATCTAGTATGCATGCTTTTTGAGAGATGATGACGGCTAAATGCTTGTCTGCTGGCGGCATGGAAGAAGTTGCTCCGCGTAATAATGGGCGTTTTCCGTGGTGTTGTCGTCTGTGTAACCGCTGGCGCAGAGAGCGTCTGTGGCGATGTTCCTACATCCAGAAACGTCTTTTTTCTTGGAATGGCCCTTGGATCAAACTTCCTAATTTTTTTAAGTTGTTCAAGTTGTGAGCGTGCTTCCGTTAAAGTTTTCATTCGTCGTCGTCTTTTCTTGATTTGGTGATGGTGTCGAAAAAATTTTGGGTGGTCATTGTCGTTGAATAAGGAGACGCTTTCGGTAGTACCAGCATTATTTACGAGTGGGATGCAAGCATGATTTTTGTGAAGGAAAGCAGTAGATACATTTTCGTTTTTATCGGCAAGACTTATATACAATGGTGACTCCGTACTACTTCGACTTTCAGTTGTTCCGGTTCCTGGGGATGACATCACCGCAAACATAGCTTGACGTGGTTCCGATTCCGTATGTTTGTTTCTTTGCGTGAGAATTGAGCCAAGCGTTCCTGAAGTACAACCGCTTTCCGATTGGCAGTGGCTTGACAAGTTATTTGGCCAATATTTCAGGTGGTCTGTTGTGTATGCGGCGATATCTTTAGGGGTGCGATGAGAGTAACGAGCACCAGACGAGCTTCTTGGCTCAAAACCAGGTGGTGGCTTACGTAAGCAAGATGAATAGTCGAGTACATTGGGTGCTTGAATATTGCCTTGATTTGTGTTCTGCATGGAAGAGGTTAGCGTTGGCAATATTTGTGCAGATGCGAAACCAGGTGGAAGGTTGAGCCTTGCAGAAAAACTGCTGGGATGTCTTTCTATGAGCAGATGACTGACTTCGCCTGACGGGAATTTTAAACTTCTGCTCTGTGCTCGAATGTGTGAAGGCTGCGTATGACTGTGATTACTGAATTTGAATGCATCGATTTGGCTGGTTGTAACCAAATCTTGATTATAGTCTTGAAACCAGATGATCATTTCTTCTTTTATCTTTTGCCAAGATTCTTCGTTCTCGAAGATGTGGGTGAGGTAAAACTTGAATGCCTCACCTGAGATGTAACCAGTGAAGTTTATGATCATCTCCTGTTCCGACCAGGATGCAGCGGCGGCGTGGAGCTCGAAAAGATTGAACCAGTCCTGTACGGGTCCGTCGTCCGCTGATCCGGTGTACTTGGGTATGTCAAGGTTGTCTGATGGTGCTGTCTTGATGCTGGTCTTGGTGTAGAGTTGGGATGTACTTTAGTGGTCCCCGTTCGGTCACTGCGTCTTGCTGAGACGTTCGAAGATGGTGGCCGGTTGATGAAGTGACCGCCAGGTCTTCATCTTGTCGACTTGTGTGACGCTACGATGACTGAGTGAAGCGGCCTGGCTCATGCCTCATGTTTACTCTGTTCTGCACTTCTTCCTCATCTACTTCTACAAACCATCGCTACCTTCATACGTCATATATATATATATATATATATATATATATATATTATGGGACCGAACAAGAACTTTGTCTTCCTTTCTTGCTGCGCGACCTCGTCTCTGCAGGTTGAATGCGGCCTCTCTCCAGGAAGAGCATCGTCCCGATGCTCTGTGACAAAATACATGGTGTATGTAGTTGAAGTAATATGGAAGTGGCTCACTGCAATATAGCTTTATCCACACAACGTGTACGGTTTCTGATTTTTGCTGGTGAGTTTGCGGGAAACTCATTTATTTATGTATTTATTTTCGTACTCTCAGGGCCCGAGAGCATTACAGAGAGGAGAGGTCTGACAACAATACATCAATAACAGCAATACATCAATAACAGCATATGGGAACTTTATCTTTAAGATGATGGTCAAACCGTGGTGATACATAATCTGGGGGAAGGAAAATATCATCTTTAAGTGTTGGATTTGTGTAAAAAACTTTGTGAAATAGGTTGAGACGGAAGTACTTACGGCGTGACTTAAGTGTTGGTAAACCTAGGGTAGCTTTCATTGAAGAAACACTGGTGTAGCGGTTGTAGTTAGAGAGCGCAAAACGAGCTGCACGGTTCTGAACGGATTCAAGGGCTGTAGTTAATACAGACCTAAATGGATCCCAAATAGAACAAGCGTATTCCAATTTCGATCTAACGAGTGTTGTGTACAATTTAAGTTTTAAATCTGAAGGAACGGATAAAAAATGACGGCGGAGATATCCAAGCATGCGATTAGCGTTATTAATTACATGTTCAACATGAATATTTCAAGAGAAGTTGTGGGTTATATGCACGCAAGGTAACGGTAAATAGTAACGGGGTTTAAAGAGGACGTCTTAAGGGTATAGGAAAAATGGTCATTGACTTTATTGTGGTGCACTACTCTCATAACTTTACGCTTACGGATGCTTGATTTCATGAGCAACTTGTCGCACCAGTTAGAATCCGCGTCAATGTCGGATTGCAATGTAGAAACATCATGTGGGTTATAAATGACACGATACAGCACGCAAACATCAGCAAAAAAGCATAATGGTAGAAATAACTCCGACAGGCAAATAATTACTATAAATAATAAAAAGCAATGGACCTAAAACCGAACCCTGTGGTACGCCTGATGTTACAGCAACGGTAGGAGAGTTATAATTATTAGCGTGAACATACTGCAGACGGTTTGTTAGAAAAGAGTGAATCCAGTCAAGGATCTTAGGATCTATACTTAGCTTGCCCATTTTAAGAAGAAGGAGAGTATACGAAACAGTGTTGAAGGCTTTAGCGTAATCTAAAAAGATGCAGTCGATAATGAAATTATTGTCGAAAGCAAGAAAAAGATCGTTAGTAAAAGAAAGTAACTGCGTTTCACAAGAAAAGTGCTTCCTGAAACCGTGTTGCCAAGGGGAAAAAATAAATTGGATTCGCGAAAAGGTACTAAGTTTGAATATATGATGTTCTCGAGAAGTTTGCAGGGTACACTGGTTAAAGATATTGGCCTGTAATTGAGGGGAGAGTGGGTGTTACCTGATTTGTGAAGTGGAACCACTTTACCCACCTTCCAATAATCGGGCAAAGTGGAAGACTGCAAAGACTGCGAAAAAAGTTAAGCGAGTATAATGGAAGAATAAAGTTTTGTGTTCTTTAAGAACTTTGAGTTGAGGCCGTCGTTGCCTGCAGAGCTAGAGAATTTCATTTTTTCTATTATACGGCACACTCCAGATGAATCAACAGATATAAAATCTAGAGGAAAAAAGGAAATGTCTTTGACAGAAGGCATAGAAAAGGGTGTTGCCCCAGAAAAACAAGAAACAAATACATCATTCATCACATTGCAGCAGTGACGATTTGAAACAGCATCCCCAATGCTATCTAGTAGAGGAAAGGTTGTAGACATGCAGCCATGAACTACTTTCCGAAATTGCCGGGGATTATCTTTCAGTAGGGTGGGGAGGGTAATGTTGTGAAATACATTTTTAGCCTGTGCAATGGCGTTTTTGTACTCTTGTTCAGCGACGAAGTACGCGTGCCAACGCTCAGGCGTCATCGCCACTTTTGTTTGGAGGAAAATTCTTTTCTTTTTGTTGAGTAAGCGCTTCAAATGGGCGTTAAACCAAGGGTCTTTAGAAGAAGAAAGGATCTGTTTTTTATGAATGTAGCGGTCAATCAAAAAAGCGACATTTTCTATAAACATAAACCAATTTTCTTGAATGATGCGTGTATAAAAACCAGGCATATTGCCACCATTGATGAACGAGCCACTGTGGCTCATATGCGTTTTTGGGCGCGAAGAAGAAGAGAACATCTTCGTTGCTCTGGTTCAAGTGAACTCCTGCCTGCAGGTCTTCTTTTGTTCGTGACATTACTGGTGGAGGTGCGGGGTACGTGTACTTCGGCTGTGTCGGTCATCGTGGAGACAGCTACATCTCCCAGAGCAAGAATCAGCCGCCGCCTGCGTAGGTTACCCCCTGAATTTGGTCCCTTGGCATCGACACCCAGAAAGATGGCAACTGCGATGATAAGCCAGGCGGTCCAAACCAGCGATGGCCATGGTTTGCTTCTGGGCCATGTTTTTCACGTGCCACAAACACCAAAGCCGTTCCATGGAGACATCTTCGAGGATGTTGATGACTGGCTAGACCACTTTGAACGGGTTGCCAGTATCAACGAATGGGACGATGTTCGCAAGCTGCGCCGAGTTTATTTCTTCTTGGAGGATTCTGCGAAGACGTGGTACGAGAACCACGAGGGCTCCTTTGCAACATGGCAAGAGTTTAGCCGACAGCTCCGTGACGCCTATCGCAACACCGAAAGCAAGGAGAGGGCCGAACAAGCCATAACCAGCAACAACCAATGGCCGAACGAACGTGTATCCATGTTTGTCGAGGACATGCTTCGACTCTTCAAGCGCGCGGACCCTGCCATGCCTGAGGAAAAGAAGGTGCGCCATTTGATGCGCGGAGTAAAAGAACAGCTTTTCGCTGGGCTCGTGCGCAATCCACCGACGACAGTCGCCCAGTTCATCAGTGAGGCAGCTACGATGGAACGTACGCTGCAGCAGCGGTCGTCACAATACGAACGCCAGATCCCGGCCACCACATGCTCTATCGGCTCTGACAGCGAGAGACAGACCCTCGCAGACTTCATTCGAAGTATCGTTCGGGACGAATGGCGACAGCTGCAGGCAATGGGATCCCATCCACCCGTGTCAGCCCTCGCGGATGTAATCAGACAAGAAGTCCGGTAGGCCGTCACACCCCTAGCCCCAATCGCACCGCCGATTCCCGAGGCCCCAGTCCTGACATACGCAGCGGCATTGCGATCCCCTGCGCCACCGGCTACAGATACTGCTATGCGGCCAAGGTACCAGGCTATGCAGCCATTTCACGACTCTGCTTCAAGCCCACCTCTCGGCTCAAGGTTTTCGAGCCCACCCACCTATCCGCCGTCCATCTCAAGACGAAGTGGTAGCAAGGCAAACACGTGGCGCACCTCGGATAACCGTCCGCTCTGCTATCACTGTGGCGAAGCGGGTCACGTATACCGGAACTGTCAATACCGGCAACTAGGTCTCCGCGGCTTCCACCCTGATGCTCGATGCCCGCGCTACGGTGAGCGCCCCCGCGAAATTGAAGCCTATCTCACGGGCGAACGTACTCCTTCGACTATTCGGCACCACCAGTCGAGATCACCAGCGCCTCGCCGGTTTACGTCACCCAGTTTGCCCTAATCGTCTTCCGCTCCTTTCAGGAGCCGGTCACCAAGTCCCCGCAGGGGAAACTAGGAACAGCGACTTCTGGGGGTGAAGTCGCGGCCCGGCGAACTGTAAAAAACCCTCCTTCGACGCAACGACCAGACGAGGGCGATTCCGGTTTTGCAGTGTTCTCCGAGAGCAAAAAGATTGTTTCTGCCGAAATTGCCGTCTTCGTCGACAATCATGCTGTTAACGCCCTCGTCGACACCGGTGCCGACTATTCCGTAATGAGCGCAACACTGGCATCTGAACTGAGGAAGGTTACGACGCCTTGGAAAGGACCTCAGTTGCGCACGGCAGGTGGCCATCTGGTGACGCCTACTGGTATGTGCACGGCACGCATTCGAATACGTACGTCAACATTTGCGGGCTCTTTCCTTGTATTGCGCGTGTGCTCTCGGCCAGTCATTCTAGGAATGGACTTCCTTCGTGAATACGGCGCCGCCATTGACCTCCGTGAATTACTTGTGTCGTTCGAGGATCCTTTTTGCGCTGCAACTGACAGTATGCAATTCCGTAAAAGAGCGCTCCGTGTTACCGATGATTCTCTGACTCTCCCACCTCGAAGCAGCCTCTTTGTCAAAGTAGAATTGGGACAGGACTTGTCTGACGCGGTAATTGCAGAGGCCAATTTGTCTCTCCTTATTTCACAACAAATCTGTGTTGCCCGAGGAATCATTCAGCCTAGCAATAGGCATGCTCACCTGCTGGTCACGAACTGCAGCGACGAATATCGCCACCTAACGAGACACACTGCCATTGCATATTGTGAAGAACTTGCCGATGCCGACGGTCCATCTAAGTTAGCTTCATTTTCATCGAATGGCCACCCTGACGAGGCCTTCGTGAGCACTCTCGACGTAAACGAGAGACTACCTTCGGCTCAACGAAAAAGCCTTTTGCGTATACTCGGCTCATTTCAAGACTGCTTTGCCACTACGTCAAAGGTTAAACAGACACCACTTGCTCAACATCGTATCATCACGGAACCTACTGAGAGACCCATCCGACAACATGCCTATAGGGTGTCGCAAAAAGAGCAAGATGCTATACGTGACCAAGTCCAGCAGATGCTTCAGGACGACGCCATTCAGCCATCGACCAGTCCCTGGGCTTAGCCAGTTGTGCTAGTAAAGAAGAAGGATGGTACGTTGTGTTTTTGCGTTGATTACCGTAAACTGAACAAGGTCACCAAAAAGGACGTTTATCCTCTACCCCGGATAGATGACTCGTTGGATAGTATACGCAACGCTAAATATTTTTCCTCCATGGATTTGCGTAGCGGCTACTGGCAAATCGCAGTGGACGAGCGCGACCGCGAAAAGACGGTGTTTAGTACTCCAGACGGTCTGTACGAGTTTAAAGTGTTGCCTTTCAGTCTATGCTCAGCGCCAGCTACTTTTCAAAGAATGATGAATACGGTTCTCACGGGGCTCAAATGGCAATCATGCCTTGTTTACCTCGATGACGTCGTGGTCTTTGCAGACACGTTTGAACAACACGTCCAACGCCTTTATGCAGTTCTTCAGGCAATTAGAACAGCGTAGTGGTCTCTCAAACCCGACAAGTGTCATTTTGGATATGAAGAACTGAAGTTCCTTGGTCACGTTTTGAGCCATGCTGGCATCCGCCCAGATCCCGAGAAAACCCACGCCGTTGCCACCTTTCCCGTGCCCACAAATAAGCGCGACCTACGCCGATTTCTGGGGCTCTGTGCGTATTACAGGCGCTTTGTCAAAAACTTCTCGAAGATTGCTGAACCCCTCAACAAGCTTACAAAAGACGGTGTCTCGTTTATTTGGGGTCCCGATCAGTGCCATGCGTTCGACACCGTCCGAAACCTCCTCCAGGCTCCGCCTGTACTAGGTCATTTTGACGAAAGCGCTGACACGGAATTACACACTGACGCCAGCAACGTTGGACTAGGAGCGGTATTAGTTCAGTGGCAAAATGGCATAGAGCGCGTGATCGCTTGTGCGAGCAGAACGTTATCCCCTGCGGAGAAAAACTATTCTGCAACCGAAAAGGAATGCCTCGCTGTTGTCTGGGCCATAACAAAGTTCCGCCCATACTTGTATGGCCGCCCATTCAGGGTAGTTAGCGACCACCATTCCCTTTGTTGGCTCGCGAATCTCAAAGATCCCTCAGGTCGTCTAGCACGATGGAGCCTTCGGCTACAAGATTTCGATGTCACCATCGTCCACAAATCTGGGCGGAAACACACCGACGCCGACTGTCTCTCACGTGCACCGGTATAAAATGCCAACACTGACCTTGAAGACGACACTTTTCTTTCTGCCGTATCAGCGACCAGCTTAGCGGAGCAACTAGCGTCATGACTCGGAGCTCATCCTGCTCATTGACTACCTGGAAGGACGCAATTCCCACCTTCCTCGAAGCTTTGCGCGCTCACTATCTTCCTTTTGTTTCCGTGATAGAGTGCTTTATAAAAAGAACTTTCATCCTACACAAGCTATGAATCTGCTTGTTGTGCCAACTACGCTTCGTGGTGACATTTTACGTGCGTGTCACGATGAGCCATCATCCGGACACCTCGGCTATACGCGCACGCTGCAACGGATTCAACGCTCCTACTACTGGCCACGTCTCGCGGAGACTGTGAAGCACTACGTTCGCACGTGTCGCGACTGTCAGTGACGTAAGATTCCACCTTTATGACCAGCGGACTACTGCACCCAATTGGCCCACCAAAGGCGCCCTTTCATCAGATTGGCATGGACTTGCTGGGGTCATTCCCAACGTCTTCGTCTGGAAACCAGTGGATTGTCGTCACTACAGACTACCTAACACGCTACTGTGAAACCAAGGCACTTCCAAAAGCCACCGCAGCAGATGTCGCCCAATTTTTTGTTAACAGCATCGTCTTACGTCAGGGTGCTCCAGCTGTCGTCATAACTGATCGTGGGACAGCTTTCACCACAGAGATGCTGCAGGAAGTCTTGCGATTAAGTGGCACGGAACATCGTAAAACAACGGCTTACCACCCGCAAACAAATGGGCTGACTGAACGACTCAATAAGACAATTGCAGACATGCTGTCAATGTATGTGGACATCGATCACAAGAACTGGGACACCATACTTCCCTACGTAACTTTTGCTTATAACACTGCTGTTCAAGAAAGTACCGGTTTCACGCCTTTTCGCTTAGTCCACGGTCGTGACGTCACGACGATGCTCGACGCCATGCTCCTGCCCAACAACTCAGGAATATACCACACGGATGCCGCCAAATTCGCGCAGTGCGCAGAAGAGGCCCGTCAACTTGCTCGTCACCGCATTCAACGTCACCAAACCGCAGACGCGCGCCGCTACAATCTTCGCCACCGTGAAGTTATTTTTAAGCCAGGTGATGAAGTCTGGGTGTGGACCCCTACCCGACAGCGTGGACGTTTCGAAAAGCTTCTTCGCCGCTACTTCGGTCCTTACAAGGTTGTGCGACGTCTCAGTGACGTCACGTACGAGGTTCTCCCACAAGGCAATTCGAGACGTTCCCGTTTCACCCCGCAAACTGAAGTCATTCACGTTTCACGTCTCAAACCATACTTTTCGCGCTGTGAATCGCCAAGAAGTAACCGACTTTATTAGTAACTTCGCGTCTTTCTTTTTGTTTCGTCTTTTCCTTACATTTTTCCTATTTTTCTTATTTCTCTAACTTTTGTCCCCACAACCAACTACGTTATTCCGCCTTACGCCATTCATTTTGCTCGCATGCTAATTTTCATCTAATTTTCTTTTTTTTGCCTTCGTGTACAGCATCGAGACGATGCTTCTTGGGAGAGGGGGTAATGCCACCATTGATGAACGAGCCACTAAGGCTCATACGCGTTTTTGGGCGCGAAGAAGAGAACATCTTCGTTGCTCTTGTTCAAGTGAACTCCTGGCTGCAGGTCTTGTTTTGTTCGTGACAATATAATCTGTGATGAAATTAGCAAGTTCATTATTTATTGCAGCAAAATTGGCGTTTTTATAATCTTTAATAAATTTAATTTGCTTCGTGCAAGGTAAATGGGCATGAATACTACAGTGAATAAAACAGTGATCACTTAGACCGGGCATAAAGACTACGGGTGAGACGGGTTCTGGAGTGGTCGTAAGCAGCAAATCTAGTACATTGGCAGAATGAGTTGAGCAACGAGTAGGCTTAAGTGCCAGTTGCTTAAGGTTAAAATCTAAACAAACATTAAAAAATGACGAATATTCTATTGAACATTCCACAAGACTTGGCCGGTCAGTAGACCACATTATAGAAGGCAAGTTGAAGTCTCCAAAAAGAAATGAAGGACATTTGCGAAACTGCACAGTCAACTTATTTAGGACATCATGTGATTCTTGACAAAATGTTGTTGAAGACTATGGCGGTTTATAGCACACACTGAAGATGAACTTTCTATGCCCTGTAAATACACATGCGCTAAAAAATTCTAAGTTGGTGTCGACCATAATCGCACTAGAGATGAAAGTATCCCGGACAGCTAACAACACACCACCGCCTCGACTATCAGTACGATCTGAACAATAAATTTTGTACCCCGCTTCGCAGTGAAATATTTCGAAGTCATGAATAGCGGAAGAGAGCCAAGTTTATGTGAGCAGTACCACCTCCGCAGAACAAGTGTTGATAACGGAAGATACGTCGTCGCGCTTGTTACACACACTACGCACATTAGAATACAGCAGGGACGCCTGACTGGCTGATTGCGTTCGTGCTAGCTATGTTGCTGGGCGGGTAAGCTGGCAGCAGCTGGAAGAGTGACGGCGGAAGCATTACCAATGTTACTGTTGTTGCGCTCCTCGCGTTTCTCAAGTTCGCACACACGGTCGGTAGCATGGCAATACACATAGACAGTCTTGTAATATACAATTTGTTTACTCGTAGCGAGTACGGCTGGCCAGAGGTTTTACCAAATTTATGTGCCTTTTTTGGCATTGTCGTGTTGCCCTCGAGAAGTTTTCACTAACTGACACCTTAGAGGGTTGAGACTTCTTCCTCTTATATAAAACGTTATCGTTTATTTTTTACGAATGAAATTTAACAATAATAGGCCGGAACTTATTTGGAACGTAGGCACCAAGCCTATGCGCACGCTGTATTGCTTCATTTGATAGGTTGAGGTCAAGTTTTTAAGATATAGGTCAGTGATTATTTTTTCACTCTGCGCCCAACCTTCAGAAACATTGTCTGCAATGCCAAAAATATCAAGCTATCTCTACGAGGCCGATCTTCCAACTCTTCAAGTCGGGAATGAAGAGCAGTCGTTTCGTTTCTTATGGCTGCATTTACTGCTTGCGGAAGATCAGAAATATGGTGACCCGAGTTATAAGATTCTACCATCGTCTCAACTGTCGCTGGCCTGCTAGAAAGGTTGGTTACTATCTGTTCTAATAAAGATTGATTGGTTTGAACTGTCAGGGATCAACTCACAGTTCGCGTCACTTAGGCGCCGTACAGCATTGTAGGGACCAAAGTACTTATTAAGTAACTTTCAGAAAGGCCACGTCGACGGAGAGGGCTCCAGACCCACGCTTTCTCTCCTAATTGATAAGTGACGTATCGGTGTCACAGGTTAAACCACTGTGCGTCGTAACTCTGTTACCGGGCGATTCGCAAGCGTGCAAGCTGCCGCGTCTCTTCAGCTCGTTGGGGAAAGGCTTGAGCATCGATGTCTGTATCGTCGCAGTCGTAGAGCAACATGGCATCAAGCATTGTCGTCGCTTCACGGCCATAAATAAAAATAAATGGCGTGCTTCGGGTAGTTTCCTGCTGTGCTGTATTAAAAGAAAACGTCAGGTGTGGCAGAACTTCGTCCTACAATTTATTATCCACGTCGATGTACATACTCAGCAAATCGGCGATTGTCTTGTTGAGGCGTTCTGTTAATCCGTTGGTTTGTGGGCGGTAGGAGGTAATTTTTCGATACACTGTTCCACTGAGCTCAAGCACTTACTTAAGGAGCATGGCCGTGAAAGTGGTACCTCTGTCCGTTATTATAATTCTAGGACCACCATGCCTCAGAACGACATTTTCAATGAAAAAGTCGTGCCATTTCTACTGTGGTTCCGCTCGATAATGCCTTTGATTCTGCGTAGCGAGTAAGATAGTCGGTAGCGACAATTACCCACTTGTTTCCAGTATGCGAAGCTGGAAACAGTCCAAGGAGGTCTATTCCGATTTGTGCAAAAGGCATGGTGGGCACTTGAACTGGCTGCAACAATCGGGCTGGTTTTAAATGTGGCAATTATCTTCATTGACAATCAAGGCACGTGCGGACATAATGGTTTACAGTGCCTACAAGCTTCGGCCAGTAGTACTTCTGTTGAATTCTGGCCAATGTGCGCATGTATTCGAGGTGGCCGGAGGTTGGCTCATCGAGGCAAGCACGCAGGATCTCATCGCGAATGGCTGTGAAGACGACAAATAAGTGGGCACTTCCGCTGGATGAAATGTTCTTCCTATATAAGACACCACGGCGCGAGCAGAAAGACGGCAGGCTCCTTGCAAATATCTTGGGAACTCTTGTAGACTGGCCGTTCAGAAAATTAATAAGAGGAAGCAACTCGCTGTCTTCTTTCTACTTAGACGAAATGGTGACCGTGTCGACCACTCCTAAAAACGCCAAGTCCTCCTCTTCTGGGACATCGTCTTGCTTTATAGGTGACCTGGATAAGCAATGAGCATCAGAGTGCTGCCATCCCGACTTATAGACGACCAGATGAGTCATATCGAATAGTTGAAGGTGTATGCTCTAGCGCGCTAGCCGACCAGATGGGTCCTTCAAGTTGGTAAGCCAGCAAAGGGAGGGGTAGTCGCTGACTACGGGGGAGGGACGGCCGTAGAGGTATGGAAGAAACTTCATAACTGCCCATACTACAGCAAGACAATCCGTTTCTTTTGTGAAATAATGGGACTCGGCATGGGAAAGCGTCCTACTTGCATACGTGATCACTCGCCCCGCCACGGTGGTCTAGTGACTAAGGTACTCGGCTGCTGACCCGCAGGTCACGAGATCAAATCCCGGCTGTAGCGGCTGCATTTCCGATAGAGGCGGAAATGTTGTAGGCCCGTGTACTCAGATTTGGGTGCACGTTAAAGAACCCCCGGTGGTCAAAATTTTCGGAGCCCTCCACTACGGCGTCTCTCATAATCAAATAGTGGTTTTGGGACGTTAAACCCTACAAATCAATCAATCATACGCGATCACTCGCTCAGCTGAGTCTTGCCACTGGACGAGTACAGCGCACAAACCTAAGTTGCTGGCATCGGTCTGGATCATGGTAGGAGCGTCCTCGTAGAAATGAGCAAGCACAGGTAGTGTCTGCAGGCGCTGTCGTAAATTGTCACATGCTGCTTGTTCCTCTTCACCCCATAAAAATGGAACATTTTCTCTTGTTATGCGTTTTAAGGGCGACGCTATGTGCGAGAAATTGGCGATAAATTTGCGGTAGTAGGCGCAGAGGCCAAGAAAACGTCTCACAGCCTTCTTAACCGTTGGCACGAGAAATTTTCGGACGGCATTGATCTTTTCGAGGTCAGGAAGAACACCTTCATGGGTCACCACATGTTCTGAGAATCGGAGTTCCTTGAAACCGAAATGACATTTCTCAGGTTTCAGCGTTAGGCCGGCAGACCGTATTGCTTGAAATACTAATAGCAGCCGTCTTAGATGTTCCTCAAATGTTGCTGAGAAAACAATGACGTCGTCCAGGTATACCAGACACGTCTGCCACTTAAGACCTGATAGGACGGTATCCACCAGCCTCTGAAACTTTGCTGGAGCTGAGCACAATCCGAAGGGCAAGACTTTAAACTTGTTAAGCCCGTCAGGCGTAACAAAAGCCGTCTTCTCTCTGTCTCGCTCATCTACCTAGATTTGCCACTATCCGCTTCTCAGGTCCATCGACGAGAAGAAGCGTGCATGCCTCAGCATGTCAAGCGAATCGCCAATACGTGATAACGGGTATACGTCTTTCTTTGTCACGTGGTTCAGCTTGCGGTAGTCCACACAGAAGCGTAAGCTACCAACTTTCTTCTTAACCAGCACTACCGGTGACGCATAAGAGCTATTTGACGGCCTGAATGATGTCATTGTCGAGCATTTTCTGGACTTGTTCTTGAATTGCTTCGCGCTCTTTCGGTGCCACGCGGTATGGGTTTTGTCAAATTGGTCTGGCTCTCTCTTCTGATATAATTCGGTGCTTTTTCAGTGGCGTTTGATTTACTCTTGAGGTCGATGAAAAAAATCATCGAACTGGCCGAGAACATCTAGAAGACTCTGCCTCTGCACAAGCGATAATTCTGTGCTCACGTGAACAGGTGGTGGTGCGCAAGCGGCGTGTGACTCTGCCTGTTGCACTGCTAAGCACTCGCGGAATGCTACAATTTCTTTGAACTACACAACTGTGGTACCCTCTGTAATATGTCGACGCTCGTTGCTGCAGTTCGTCAACAGGACCTCTGCTTGCCCAGATACTACACTGACGAGACTTCTGGCAATGGAGATTCCTCGAGAGAGTAAAAGCGTAAACACTTGTTCCAAGACACCTTCTTCACTATGCTGAGTGTGACAGGTGACAGCGACGAGGCGCCATGATAACGGTGGCAAGGTCACGTCGTCAATGACGCGCATGTGTTTGCGCTGCAGCGCTGCGCTATGGTCCGTTGAGAAGGTCAGTACGCCGTCCGGTATAATCATGATGGCACCGTACTCCCGCAAAAAATCCATACCCAAGATGGCCTGTTTACAACACTAAGAAAGAATAACGAAGATTCCGACGAATGATGAATCCCCGATCTTGATTTTGTGCTGTGCACTTCCCGGTAGGTGTCAGCGGCTAGCCTCCAGCTCCTCGAATTTGTGGTCTGGTCCATTCAATTTCACCTGCTTGAGTTGGTCGGCCAGATTCGCACTCATTATCGAAAAGTCCACATCAGTGTCTACCAGTGCCGTCGCGTCGTGACCGTCAATTGAAAGTGTAATATCGGCGGTGACAATGTCGTCTTTCGTCGATTCGCTCGAAATGTGCAGCGCTTCGTGCGGCGGTAATAGGAGATTTTTAACTCTTCGGCGATTCGCAACCTCTCACCCTAAGGTCGCTGCTTTTAGTTCCCCCGGTGTGGACTGGGAGATCTTCCTCTCGCTATGTCCGTAGAGCTACCTCGTATAAATTGGGAAAAATGACCAAGAGAGGGCGAGCGTGACCGGAACCCAAGAGATACGTCCAGCGGTATCGTTGTGCTCGTATCAGCGTTTCGTCTTCTATTGAAAGAGCGCCGAGGGGTAGTGGACGGAAATACTTGGTACCCGGCGACGCGGTGAGGACCATACCGCACGATGTGGCCTGCTTCCCTATAATAGAAGCACAAGGGCCTGTAGTAAGGGGTATGCCAGATGTCGGTTTTGCGGAGTAGAGGTCGCATCGGCGTAGACGTTTTCCTATGGTACCAAGGCCCTGTCGGCGGTTGTAGCTAGTGGTACTGCTGTGTGGCGGCACGTTAGATGGCTATCGACGGAGCATTTCTCCATAGGTTGGCCTAACCGTATCAGTGTTCGGCTCGGGACGTGAAAGTGCTTGGCTTATCTCTTGGCGCACAACTTCTGTGACCGACGCATTCACGCAGTTATTCAGTGTGGCGGTGAGCTGCTTCACCTCTTCTTGCATGATTTCGCGTATCAGGCCACGCAAAAAACGCTCTTCGGGTGTTACAGTGGTCACGGCTGTTGTGTTTGTTTGTTCGCTGTTGTTTGGGCGATCGTACATGCGGTAGCGTAGCTGTAGTGCGCGTTCGATGGTGGTCGCCTCCTTGGCAAATTTGTCGACGCTTGAAGGTGGGTGTCGTAGGTGACCAGCAAAGAGCTGCTTTTTTAACACCACGAATGAGGTGGCTGATCTTTCTGCTTTCGGACATATCGGGATAGGCTCGATGGAAGAGACGAGCCATGTCCTCAACAAATATAGCAACAGATTCGTTTGGCTTTTGATTCTATGATCCGAGAAGTCACTGTGCATGCTCACTTCTTTCGGTGCTTGTGAACCACACGTGATTCTTAAACTATGTGTGAGCCCCGTTCTGAAGAGAGAAATACACGCACCCCAACTTCTGTGTGGCGTGTCACCAGTTAACGTTGGCTGTGCGCTCTAACTCCTCAAGCTAGTCATCGGCGTCCTCATATGTGTTGCCGTGGAAATCCACAGGAATTTTCGGGGTGAAAACAGTCACCTGTGTCGTGCTTGGTCCGGTCATGGCGGGGCTACTGCTTCTGGGCGCGGTCATGTTTTTCAGCCAAGGACCGAACTCTGGGCTCAGGCATAACAGGCGCCGGCTGGCGCGGTGAACGGGTGTCTCGACGAGCGGAAGTCTTTGTGTACTAGATCCCGGGCTGTTGGAAGGTGTTCTTGACATGTACCCAGCCCCTCCACCAGTGTCACGACGCAGACACAGCAGAAGTCGGATATAGGAGAGCTCACTTTAATTACACGCAAGGCGCTCATAAATAGGACCGGGCTAGAACTTCGTCTCCCTTTTTTGCTGTGCGAGCTGTTCTCTGCAGCTTGAATGCGGCAATAAATATATAATGTTACCAATAACTTCTTTAATAATTTTTCACAACGCACATAACTCGACGAGCAAGATAGCACCGCCAGCACCAATCAAATACTAACTTCGTCCTCTTCCTTCATGCAGCCGCGTTGAGCGGCTGTTATTTATCATAACCCCCGGTGGTAGAAGCACCGTCACGGTGCTAAATCTACGCAGATGATGTCGAAGGGGGTGAATAAGGCTTTAGCCGAGCCACGTGAACGGTGTCGCTTGGAGCTGACGATGACTTCGTTGGATTGGTTGGGACAATCTCGTACGTGACGACTCTCACTTGGCAAACGATACGGAATGGTCCAGTTTAGGGAAAAAACAGTCTCTCAGACAGTCCCACACGCCGAGTGGGTGACCAGACAGCACGAGAAAACCTGTAGAAAAGTGTACGTCCTTAAGGTGAGAATCGTAGAGCTATCGTTGGTGCGCCTGTGAGGCCTGTAGACGGTTACGGGCTACTCGGTGCGCGTCGTCAGCGCGGGCGATGACTTCCCCGGCATATTCAGTGGCCGCAGGTAGCAAAGTGTCCAAGGATAGAGTTGTATTATTGCATGCCCCCTCACAGTCCTCTTGAAGAAAGTCGCCTCGTTTATCCTGGGCCATGACCAGGTGTCATCGTTTTGCCAACTTACAACGCCACCAATTTTGGCTTATTTTGATCCATCAGCCCCAACCAAGGTTCGCACGGATGCCAGTGGGCACAACATAGGAGCTGTGCTATTGCAGCACCAATGGGGACAAAACCGCGTTATAGCCTACGCAAGTCGAGTTCTATCTCCAGCCGATCGCAGTTATTCCATCACGGAGCGCGAATTCCTTGCCCTTGTATGGGCAGTCGCCAAGTTTCGTCCATACCTGTACGGGCGCTCATTCCGTGTTCTCACGGATCATCACGCGCTCTGCAGGCTAGCGGCCCTGAAGGACCGCACAGGACGTCTCGCTTGTTGGGCCCGGCACCTTGAAGAGTACACGTTCTCAGTAATGCATAAAACAAGGCAATTACATCA
This sequence comes from Rhipicephalus annulatus, assembly GCA_013436015.1. NCBI lineage: Eukaryota > Metazoa > Arthropoda > Arachnida > Ixodida > Ixodidae > Rhipicephalus > Rhipicephalus annulatus. The sequence continues at coordinate 741,511 of WOVY01010199.1, read as the reverse complement.
GGATGCGGATTGTTTATCCCGCTACCCTGTGGACGAAGCAACCAATATTGACGCTATCGCGGATGTTTTTTCCATGTCGTAGCTGCTAAACATTGGTGTGGAGCAACGCCGGTATGCTTCTTTACGAGTCCACACAGAAGGTTTGCCATCATTGACAAACCATAGTCAATGTCTCGCGACCCGTCCCCACGAATCTTTTTAGGAAAAGACGGGATCCTATACCACCGTAACCTTGATTCCTTCGGATCATACTTACTTCCTGTCTACCCAGTGCCCTGCGTTCCACTGTCCTGCACCAAATTCATGACGCTCCCATGACGGGCCATTTGGGCATTTCTCGCACATACGATCAGGTACGACGTCGGGTATTTTGGACTAGACTTGCCCGCTCTGTTCGACGCTATGTCGCCGCTTGTGAGCCCTACCAGCGTTGCAAAACGCCGTCTGCCTTCTAGCCGGCTACCTTCAGCTGATCAACGTTCCCACTGAACCTTTCTTTCGAGCTGGCCTCGACCTGTTGGGCGTTTTTTCCTCTCTCCATAACCGAAAATAATTGAATTGCTGTTGCCACAGACTACGCGACGTGGTACGCAATCAAACGAGCACTCCCAACCAGTTGCGCTACCGACGTTGCGGACTTTCTGCTGCACGACATAATATTACTGCATGGTGCTCCCCGCCAACTTCTCACAGACCTTGGCCGCACGTTCTTACAGCTGTCATTCACGAAATTCTGAGGTCTTGCCACCAACACAAATTTACTACTTCGTACCTTCCCCAGTGAAATAGCCCCACGGAGCGCCTCAACAGGACACTACCCGGTATGCTTCCAAATACGTTGCGCCGGACCACCAGGATGGGGACATTAATTAACCGTATGTGACGTTCGCCTACAATTCATCCCGTCACAACACTGCCGGCTTTTCGCCCTTCTATCTACTATATGGCCGGAACCCAATTCTACCCTTAAGACACTTTGCTACCTGTGGCCAGTGAATATGCCGGGGAAGTCATCGTATGCGCTGACCACGCGCGCCAAGTCGCCCGTAACTGTCTACAGGTCTCACAGGCGCATCAAGGACAGCTCTGCGATTCTCACCATAGGGAAATGCACTTTTCTCCGGGTTCTCTCGTGCTTTTATAGTCACCCACTATACGTGTGGGACAACCCCACAAAACTGCGCACATACTTTGTGGTCCTCGGAACGGGAAAGTTAGAAACTGCGCGATTTTTTTTTGGGTCTGGACGCATGCCTTGGTCATCGACAAGGTGACTGAGCACGAAAATGTGACGACGAGCAAAGTGGCACTTAGAGGCGTTCAGCAGGAGTCCGGCTTGACGGAAAACGTCAAGAATAGCTGATAAACGATCGACAGGTGAGTCGAATGTGGGCGAAACGACAATAACTTGGTCAAGGTAACACAAGCAGGTCGACCATTTCAACCCTTAGAGAATGAGTCCATCATTCTTACAATTGTGGCTGGCGCATTGCAGAGACCAAAGGGCATCACCTTAAACTGATAAAGGCAATCAGGAATGATGAATGCGGTCTTCTCGCGGTCCATCTCGTCGACGGCTATCTTCCAGTAGCCTGACCGAAGGACTGATAAGAGTGGCGTAAAGGAAGTACCTGCAGTCGAAGCAGTCAAAGGGTCGCTGATGTTGCGACTACTGCGCGTCTCCATCGAGGTACGGCGTCCTCGATCCTCAGCAATAATGTTACAAGTAGCTTCTTTATAATGTATTCACAACGCACAGAACTCGACAAGCAAGATGGCGCCAGTAAAAACTAACTTCATCCTCTTTTTTCTTGCAGCCACGTTTATCAGATGTTATGTACTATATATATATATATATATATATATATATATATATATATATATATATCGTGGTAGATCCATCAGTATATACGTGCGCCAGTATGTCATACATAGTATAAATGTGCAGCAGTGTAAGTTGCTTTAGGCTCATCGATGATACAAGGGACTTCTTCATAATCCCAGGATTCTGAAGTATGACTAGTGGTCTAGGCAGGAGCCATGGAGGTGTCTCAGGAAAACGTGGGGGAGAGAATCTTGGCGGTATGATGTTTCCGAGCCGCGATATCGCTCTTGAATAACTGCAGCCTCGGTGGCTGGCAGGGAGCGCTGATAGGGGATCTTGCCTGTGTCGAGTCAACAGGCGAAGGTGGACTCGAAGAGGCTCGCAGAGCACATATACTTTGTTTGGACAAAGCTTCGGCGAGAGTTCCCTTGGTTGATGTGCATTGAGCTAAGCCCAACCATGTGCGCTACCCGTGAGCTTGGATGCTTTCTAGCGTGCTCGCACGACTGAGCTTCATGCTTGAAAGCACGGGCATGCTGTATCGTAAGTGTCCTACGAATAAAGATTGGTACAGTTGCCGAAAAGCTGCCTCAGAAGGGCCCCATCTTGTCACGTGTCGAAATTCTCAATAAACACTACTACGTGGACACCGAAGAGAAAACGAGCGATGGTAACTTTACAAGGTGCCGAAGCTTACTACATAGAAGTAAAAAATCATATTGTGTAGGTGAAAAACCCGGCATGCTTTTCCAGCTTTCAATTAAAATAATTCTCTCTATACTGAGTTCACTTTAAAGTGTTGTGTCTGTCATGGTGCTAGACACTATAAAAGACGACGATGTGGATGTGCCTGCTAATCTCTGAGGAACAGAAGATTCTCACGAGCAGCACAGCTTGCGTTTTAACTGTCAATGAAGAACAAACCAGAATCTATTGTTTTTAAAGCGTCTATTTTTCTATCGATGGCCTTATGCTCAGGCAACATTGCGCAGCTTGCTGCTTAACATCATTTAACAATCACAGCGGCAGTGCTCATATTGCAAAATTATGCATGTATATCATGTTGTTTTTTACGCCCATTAACTAATTTTATCAGTTTGTGAATCATTTTGGCGCTTTGCTTCTTTTTCATTCAATATATAAATAAATAAATAAATATATATATATATATATATATATATATATATTATCCTGCCCATGGCAAGTTGTCTTTTCACCCACTTTTCTTTCTTCATATTCACATTGCAATTCGCTTTAGTATCTTACCATATACTTTCTTTGGCACTATTGTCTGTTAGATCTCACTCATATTGTTTAAAACACGAAAAAAACGAGCCCATTTTAATATATATATATATATATATATATATATATATATATATGTTTATATATATATATGTATATATATATATATATATATATATATATATATTAAAATGGGCTCGTTTTTTTCGTGTTTTAAACAATATGAGTGAGATCTAACAGACAATAATGCCAAGGAAAGTATAGGGGAAGATACTAAACCGAATTGCAATGTGAATATGAAGAAAGAAAAGTGAATGAAAAGGTAACTTGCCATGGGCAGGATATTATAGATATATATATATGGGCGTTGACACCGATTACAGCAGTGTGTTTTGTGTTTGCTTTTCACTGTGACTAAGACTTGTACTTTAAGAAAAACTTGGGAGATTTTTCGAGGTCAGTAAATCTTTTTAAAATTCGCTTAGCACATTACTTTGCTTATTTTCGTCATTTATGCAAAATTAAAAACTTGTGAAATGCGCTGATTGTCAAATTAATTTTAAAGATTGGGAAAGATTGCCTCGAGAAGCGCACCTCCCTTGCCAGAATTACCGGCAAGACTTTCTGTGTGACGTTATGTTTGGCATATCAACGGAGTTGACGTTGCCGATCACATCACTACTTTGACCGCTACAACGTTTATTGTGCTGGCCACAAAGCGACCGCGGTGGTGTTTGGCACGAATATAGTACGGGAAACCTTTCTTCCTTCCTGTGTGGTGTCGCCGGCGCTTCGCTGGTCTGCCTTTCACAGTTTTAAGGCCATAGCATTAGGGGGCTCGTGTTGAAGAAATTGCGCCATCGGCGTCGGCAGCGTTGGTTGTAAGCAAAAAATTGTTCGTAAGTAAGAAATGGAAAAAGAAGCGAATAAAATAAAGAATAAAAATTTTGGTTCCATTGAGGATTGAACCCAGGCCATCCACGTGGCAAGCAGCTGTCCTACCACAAAGCCACAACGTTACTTGCAGCTGCCTCGGTAAAAACACTACATAAATGTCATGTAGGGGAAGGAGTCTCCTAAAGCATTTTGTTCGATAGGTGTCACAATAAAAACAAGCCCATTCGGCTATTTGTAGGCGCATTTGAGAGGCCATCAAAAAACGTCGAAAAAAAGCCGGTATAGTGCGGCCATCGGCACTTAAAACACAAAGGAGCTTTCAAACAGCTCTAAAAAGGGGCAACTATGTCTATCTTGCGGAAGACATATCATACCGTTCCAGAGGCGATGATCAAGCAAACTGCAAACGCTAGATAATGTGCTGCCATCTGTGAGGTATTGTGAGACTCTTTACGGCATCCGAGATGGTTAGCGTACAGCGGGTATCTTGAAGGCCATGCAACACTTGCTTTAGATCAAAAACTTGTATGTACCATTCGCGCGAGCACACGTGTGTGTGTGTGTAAGTCTATTTGCCATCTGCGAGAGATTGTGAAAAACAAGCAAGTTTTCGCTACAGCAGAGTGCCATTCTAGTAGAGGTAAGTTGCAACACTGCACAGTCTTGCTCAATTATGTCAAGTAGTGTCCCACAATTAACAAGTCAGAACAATGCTAACGTTCAAGCACGAGCAACTGGGAGCATTACACACAATACCTTATCTGCGACATTTCGTGCAGCATCTGTGTCATCTGGTGCTCCACGACGACGAAGCATGCGGAAGTATGACTTTAGCGTTTGAAAGACGCTTTAAGCGCTGGGCTCCACTATCGCGTTCAACTCTTAAAGGCGAAGCCGAGGGGTCCCCTAAGTTTTCATACTTCACACAGGCGGGACCAGTATACTGCCTCCGGTTCTTACCAAATAGTAGGTCATATGCAGGCAGGCCACCCGGTTGTGTTTCAGTTTCTGTATTGAACCCTTTTGCATATTAGAAATCATTTTTCAAGTTTACTGACCATTTCAGCTATTGGGCTTGTGACAAGAGTGTCTCAAGTACATGAAAACACCATTACTTTCGCATAGTCAAAAACATGCCCTAGTTGGCCTGTAAGCCATGATAATATCTTGTGCGTATGTCTAATAAATGTGTATTGAACTTGATGGGCGATAAAACGGGCACATTGTGAAATGAAAAAAAAATAAAGACCAAGAAACAACGCAGGATAGAAAGCAAAAGAAACAGAAATATTTCTCATGATGTGGTACTGGCACCCGTCTTCGCACATTCAGAAAGCCATCAAGGTAACCACTCGTCCTTGGAAGCACGCTAGCAGAGCGCCGCATTGCTTGTATTGTGCAGTATATCAAAGCGGTGCGAAAGGGAAGTGAGGGTGTGGAGAAGGTATGCGAGTGCGAGCTGGACGAAAAGAAGAAGAAAAGTATTAAATGATAGCACGCAAAGCATAAAACAGAAAGAAATAAAAAAAGGAATTAAGATAAAAAGAAAAATATGAAGCATACATGATAAAGAAATAAATAAAACCAAAGAATTATGATTAAGGAGAAAGAGAGCGTTGCAATGAACGTGAGAAAAGAAGTTTGAAAGTCGAAATATACAGAGAAAAGCAAAAGAAAAAGGATACTAAGAATGCAAAACAAAGAAGGTGAGAGAGGGAAATGTTGGGGAGGAGAATAGATGTGAAGGTGAGTAGGAGGGCAAAGAGTACCGAAGTAGTAACATTGCAGAAACTAAATGAAGAATTTAGAGAGACGAATAATGATTATGAAGAGAAAAAAGGAGTGGAATAAAATTAAAAGCAGAAAAAGGAACAAAAGAGAGAGAAAGGAAGAGAGTGAAAATGAAGAAAGAAGAGTGAAGCAATCTCAAAAAACTAGAGATAAAGAAGGTGGAAAATAAAAAGAAAATAGAGAGAACAAATAGAGAGAAAACTTATTACGAGAGGAAAGAAAATGAGAAAGAGGACAAAAACAACAAAAAAAAATCACAGCATATCCACGGAGTTAAGTATGATGAGTGGGGCGAACCGTCTGCCAGCCCATCCGCATTTCTGTCCGTCTGTTCGTTCTTGCTTCCGTCCGTCCATGCGTCCGTCCGTGCAAGCGTCCTTTCCTTCCCCCATCCTTCTATCCTTCCGTCCGTGTATCTTCCTGATGGCCGGACGGACGCAAGTTTGCCTGTCGGTCCATCCATATTTCCGTCCATCTAGTTAACACTCCAGGTACCACCATCTCCAACTTTCCACCCTATATTCATCATATAGAAGTACCGCCATCCAGCGGACATTCCAAGGGCTAAACGAGAGGTGGCCATCTACTACAACGATGACCACTACACTACATACATCGTGGCCACCCTATTTTGCGCTCCCTCGAAACTTCGCACAACTAGCGCAAGGCTGCCTAATTTTTAGACCCTAAACATCGGATGATGAAGCTCAATCCGGTGTGCAGCGTGACCATTTTTACTGCGCATGCACTTCCCCCTCTCCTCTCCTACGCTGCCCCATTTTTTGTCTCGCAACACAGATGCAGGCAGTATCTGCTAACCTACGCTCATTCCTTCCTCTATATTTTCCCTAGGCATCCTTTCCTGCGGCGTTTCACCCCCATTGTACATGTGCCTCCCTTGCACCCTGTCTTTCCTCTCTTATGCCCCCTCTTCTCTGACATCGCAACGCCGACACAGGCAGTGCCTGCAAGCGAGTTTCTTGATTCAAAAAACCGACTGCCCGCGCTGCATAACCGTTCATTTTTCACCCAATACCTATGGGCTCGGGATCTTAGCCTGCAAGGAAGTTTTGGTGAAAAATTCATCCTGCGTGTTATTGAATAACTAAATTCGCAGCGTGCGCGTTAACTAAGAGCAAACTGGGGGTATTTTTGTCCAGTCGGAGTCTTCTGTCTCTCACTGCCCATTAGCAGCGATTGACATGTTCTAGTGCGAAACACTGGTCCGCCAATGCGTTCTTTGCACGTCCCCAGGTTTTCCTTTTGTGCAAGGCCGTGATATGCGGCAGCGTCAATGCCGCCACAAGTAAACGATTGCACCCGCTGCTTCGGATATACACATGGTTTCTTTGTTAAAATGGTGTATTTTTAAAGTTGATAGTCTTTCTTGGGGACCTCTGACGCAAAAATTTTTGCGTCAGAGGTTTGCGTCAAAAATTTTGCGTCTGTCTGTCTGTCTGTCTGTATTTGTCTGTTTGTGCACTCCTAATGGTGCTTTAAACGGCACCGAATTGACCAAACGATACTCCAAACGACCGACCCCATCCGCAGCACCCACCAATATTGCTCAAGATTGAGCCTTCATACTTGTGCGATGGTCAACTAAAAAGCCATTAAAACGCATATCTCAGGCACCATAACAAGAAGTCAATTTTCTGTATGTATGTCTCGTACAAGAGAAGGCCTGCATAAGTAATTCTAAGGACCGCAGCGTTTAGCACGTTGCACTGGCCATATGCAACGCTTGCACGAAAAAGCAAGTGTTTCCAACGCTTTGCTAAGACGACACGGTGGTGGCACCTAACCGTCACCTTGCGTTCTACATTTTATCATCTCCGAGACAGGCGCACACGCAGGGCGTGTGCTTTGTTTTCCAAGATCTGGCAATCTACCTGTCACGATTTGAGAGTGCTTTCCAAATGTGCTTCACTCCATCCTTATTCCCCTAGTTACTTCAGCCTCGTGATTCGGCTCCGTGGTTATTACCTGTCCTATGTAGACATAGTCTTCACAACTTCAACTGCACTATTATCTATCTCGAAGCGCCAATCTCTTCCCAGGTTGTTGTGCATCCCTTTCGTTCGTTGCAGATTAATGTTAAAGCCTACTTTTCTGCTCTTCATGTCTAACTCCGTAATCATGAGTAGCAATTCGTCGCTTGAGTTACTCAGCAATGCAATATCATCGGCGAAGCGCATGTTACTAAGGTACTCTTCCTTAACTCTTATGCCTAACTCTTCCCATTCTAGGCATCTGAGAACCTCTTGTAAGCCCGCGGTAAATAGCATTAGGGAGATTTTATCTCCCTGCCTTACACGTTTCTTGATTGGTATAGTGTGGCTTTCTTTATGAAGCACTATGGTAGCAGTTGATCCCCTGTATATTTCTTCCAGGATCTTTATATATGCTCCGATGAAGGCGGCAATGTTGTAAGCCCGTGTACTCAGATTTGGGTGCACGTTAAAGAACCCCAGGTGGTCAAAATTTCCGGAGCCCTCCACTACGGCGTCTCCCATAATCATATGGTGGTTTTGGGATGTTAAACCCCACATATCAATCAATTTATATATGCTTCGTCTACGCCCTGATTGCGCAGTGTCTGCATGACTGCTAATATTTCTACTGACTGAAACGCCTTTTCGCAATCTGTGAAGGCTATGTATAGTTGTTGGCTATTATTTTGAGCATTTTTTGTTATCTGATTTTTAATTCGAATTGTTCCAAATTCTGTTTGAAATTACCTTTGTAGATAGCTTGTATAGTACAGAAAACAATTTGCTCACCCCGTAATTCTTCAAGTCCTTGACATCTTTCTCTTATGTATAAGGATAATGTTAGAATTATTCCAAGATTGTGGTGCTCTTCCCGTCAGGAGACACCTAGTAAACAGGTTTGCTAGCTTTTTTAACACATATGTCCTCCATTTTTCAGCAGATATAATGTTGCCTGATCCTCACCAGCAGTTTTGCTTCTTTGCATGCTCTCCAAGGTTTTTTGGATTTCTTGTAATATTTCTGGTGGGGTGTCATCTGGGCTAGAACTCGTTGTTTATTAGGGTCGTGGTTGTGCTGGCTACTGTACAGATCGCTTTAAAACACCTCTGCTGCCCCGCCACGGTGGTCTAGTGGCTAAAGTACTCGGCTGCTGACCCGCAGGTCACGGGATGTAATCACGGCTGTTGCGGCTACACTACCGATGGAGGCGCAAATGTTGTAGGCCCGTGTACTCAGATTTGGGTGCACGTTAAAGAACCCCAAAAGGTCGAAATTTCCGGAGACCTTCACTGTGGCGTCTCTCATAATCTTATGGTGGTTTTGGTACGTTAAAACCCACAAATCAATGAATCAAAACGCCTCCACTAAATTTACTATCCTAACCATATTGGTAGTTACTTTGCCTCCAGAATGCCATTCATCTATTTGTTTGCGCAGAAGATTGAATAAACTTTTTTTGCACTCTCTCCAGACGCAAAACTATCGTCTTTCGACGACATTTGCAGGGTATCATGCACATATGAGGTCATTTTTTGTAATATTTGCTTCAGCTCTTGGCAATGGTTATAAAATTGCCGCCTGGCTCAAGAGCATGCAGCTTCATGAATCGCAACCTCTTGGCGTGTCATCCGAACCTACAGTCGAATTGCACACCCGACGTAAATACTCGTGTGAATGTATCGCCTACAGCACCACTACTAGTTGAATGTAGAGTGCCGCACGTGTATAATATAGCAAAGGGGTTTCACCCGTACACTATAATTCCAATGATCGATCATTTTGCACGTCATTGCTCATTCTTCACCGTATGCTGTCGATACATAGCGGCACTCTTCCTTCATAGCAGTATGCAGCAAGGCCTTACACTGTTAAATCAATGTGCCAGTGGCATATTTTCAATCTGCGCCTATGAAGGATATAAATGTTCCGATAAATCCAGTGCAGCCATGGTTCAACCAAAATACTATCAGCGCACATCTATTTCACACTGGTGATTTTTCGCAGCTTTTGTATCTCCTCAGAAAAAAAAGGTCGAAGAAATCTTTAGTACAAAACGTAATGGTATGTTTCAGGAGAATTTCACGTGGCCTACGGAATAAACTGACGTTTTAGGATTCAAAGTGCAATTGAATACTCAGTTGATTGAAGCATGAAATTAGTGACTAATAGTAGGAAATTGTGGCTTGTAAGTGCACACGACTTCCCCAAACACAAAGAAACTACAGCATTCTGAGCGAGCATTTTTTGCTGTTCGTTATCTTCGCCATAGTTAGCTCGGCCACTTAGTATATCTACGTACACTTATACACTCTAAAAATTAAGAGTGTGCTGGGCACTCTCTTTGGGGGAGCACTTTCTTGTCCCATATTTCACTCTCTTTTCTAGAGGAAATCATCTCTTGTTGATGCAGAGTCAAGTACCTTCCCCATAACGGGTTTTTATTTGATTTCCCCACTCCCCTTCAACAGCGTAACATAACTCTGCTCGAAGAAAAGTAGCGTGACCCTACCGAAGAGAATAACGTACACCTCACGAAAAAAAAATAAGAGAACATGGGCCAAAATTTGGATTTTTATTGTTTTGGTGCAATTTCTCATGCGCAGATCGTAAGAATGGGTAAATACAAGTACTTAGACAAAAAAAGAAGAAAATTAACGTTTGAACTGCGTGGAACTCGCATCATTAGCTTTTAGACACGCTGCTGATTGCGAGTCCGACAAGTTAACCACTGCACCACACAGTTATAACGTTGAATGTATGTTGTACTTTTTGTTTAGATGCATGGATTTGAGTGTCTCCGCACTTCTCAAACCCAGCTGGACTGTAGCCAGCGTCTTTACTGTGTTTGTTTTGTTCTTTTTGAGATGAAAACGCCTATTCGATACGTTTTTTGCTGTACAAAAAGGAAGATTAGTGCAACCTAATATATACCTATCATTCGCGCTGACTCACTAAGTGGCTGGTGATTTCTGCTTACGACACATCGCCCATCTGAAGTGTACATTAAACAATGTAGCTTTTTTTTAATTTTACTCCCTTGGACATATTTTCAGTCATTCTTGTTCACGTTCTACGAAAAAGCCACCATACCTCACTTATTAATATTATTATCAGAAGATTGTTATAGCTGTTTGCGTTGAGTTCTGATCGTGACTGACTAAATGAGATAGTATACGCTTATTTCACTAAACTAATCGGATAATATAAACGCGGATATTAGGAGTTCTAAGAGCCTTCCAGTGCGATGAAATCCAGTGGTGCGCGCTGGAAACACTGTTTTTATTCTTAAACATTTCTAACGTCTCAACAAACGAATACAGTACGTCTTACTGAATGTGTGCCTATTAAGCAGTGCTAATGATTTGCGGTGCGCCTACCCATCTAAAATAATCAAGAGCAACAGTATAACCGCATTTTACTCTCTCATGCCGGAAGAGTATACGGGCATTTCACTCTCTAAAAAATGAAGAGTATGAAGCTGTTTCACTCTCTGGTTTTGTACAGGGTCACTCTATGTGATCTTTTGAGAGAGTAGAAGAACACTCTGAAGAGTAACTGTTTACTCTTGCAATACTCTCCACAGTTTTAGAGTGTACTATACAAGATCAAATTGATGAAGACCTACCAGAGGTGTCCGTAGAACTACTATCGAAATGATAACACGAATCACTATATAATATTATTCATCCTGGTTCATATAAAATTTCAATCCACGAAGTAATATTTGGTAAACTATGCTTCTCTCTCATTGTAGGATGTGACGTGCTAAGTTTTGAATGGTTATGCGTACTTACCACACACGGAATGCTGTCGTTTTGGCGTTCGCCACAATCCAACGTGCAGTTGACAGACAGTGTCTACAAGATGAAAGTGATACTATTAATTAGGGAAAGCCAGCAAATATATCATCAGACTATATTTATCACACAAGAGCCACATTTTTAGCGACAGTCCAGCAAAGTTCCATTTGCACTGTACGAGAACCAAAAAATGACAGCTTTGCAAAAAATGCAAAGCAATGTACGTGTTAGCAACAAATTGACCTTGTTCATGACGATTACAGTTCCCTTAGCGGCGAGGGCAAAAACAAATTTGGTGGCTTTCCGTTCAACGCGACGGCGTTGAACGGAAAGCTTTAGTGGTCTTTCTTTTTAGCTTTAGGGGTCTTTTTTTAAGCTTTAGTGTTCTTTCTTTTTGCAATGACGTATATATATATATATATATATACAGGTTCCGGAGGCCACGAGGCACCAAAAATGTTTTAGGGTGGCGCCATTGAAGCGTTTCTAGTGCGCAAGCGCAGATGGTGCCCATGCAAATTGTTCATTTGAAGGTCATGCGAAGAATTGCAAGCAGATCAAAACATGGCCCACGTCTCTCACGCACAAATGACGCACGTAGTACTCACAAGTGCAAATGAACGCAAATTAGCGTGTCAGTTGCTGCTTTGCTGTATCATAAAAGCGCGGCCTTTTCGCAAACGGAGACTGCAACGAGCGCAGTGACATTTGTGCACTTGGTAACTACAGCAGAATCGTTCAGGTGAAAGCCGAGGCGAACAATTCCCGCCAACGCGAGATAACCCCCCTACCCTTCTATGCGGAGAAAAGTACGCGTGGGAGAAGTGCACGACCCGCCACGTCGTGACGATCTGCCGACGCGCGCTGAGTGCGCCATCCCTTACACCTACCGCTTACTGCTGGCCACGATGCAAGAATGCTTTAGGTGAGGAAACGCCGGGACTATCCGCTGCCCGGTAATGTTCTGCTTCGCTAGGGGCGTGGGAGATGGCACTACAAACTTTGCCCCGGATTCCTCTCCCCTCTCCCCTTCTCGGTGTAGAAAAACCCGAAGATATCATTTATCGTCGCTATACCACCCTCGCCACACAATCCACGTCCTTATTTATCACCCCCTCTTTCAAGGCGCCGCTCTGTGCAGGTCACATGGTTGATATCATGTGATTACCCGGTTTTCTCAGATTTGGAAACCGTCACTCACGTGCCGGATGTGCTTTGCGATATTTGCCAGCAGCCCATCACGTTCCTCAGTCCAGCGAGCCATCTGTAAGCACGCCGCTAGCCAGAACACAATCGGTCCATCCCCGCCAAGCGCTCGCTTCGCGCCGTTAGCTCATCTAAAGTATTCTTGCTCTGTGCTGCTGGCCCATCACGAGCAGTAAAAGGTCGATATCAATACCTTGCTGTTTCAAAGCTGAAAGAGGAGCTCCTCCGTGGCTCAGTGGCTAACGCCTCGCACTCTCAAGCAAGGGGTCTGACGTTTGATCCTGCGCGCTGGGGCCTTTTTCTGGATTGTTTTTTTCTTGTGTTTTCATACATACAGATTCATATATATATACGGTAAATAACGTTGTTGTTGACGACAGTGGCAAAATTCAACTGAGGTACTCATTAGAGTTTCTATCGAAAGAAAACTCTAAAGCCTGTTTCATAAGTGCCAGAATAAGGAGAATGATTACTTGGCAAGCTTGACATTGAAGCCACATATGTTGAAGCAGCAACAACCAGTCGGCCACATAAGTTATCTATCATTGCTCAATAGATGAGAGGCTTCATTTGACGTAATACAGATATTTTCACAAATAAGCTGCGACCGTAACGAACGTATTCGCAGATCAACTCTCCTTCACGATAAAAATACTTTGATGCAGTTGGCTTAGCAGAACAGAATATAAATAACATTGGGCTGTACGTCTTTATACCACTCAAATGTGTGAGCTAATGATATCCCTGTCAATACAGAAATCCTTGATAACCGCACGTATTTTGACAAACCCAGCTTGGCGTTCAGTGTTTCGTGCTTTTCGCAAGCTAAGAAAGGTGCAAACCTTTTAAGTATGAATAAAGTATTTTGTGCTCACTAGTTGGAATACTTATGAGCAGGTGTCGTGGCCGGATAATTGCCGTGTGAGCACGCCTTCATTTAACTTTGTATCATAGAAAACTACCATTTCCGTTATTTCTATCAATTCTGAGCCCGTGGCCCTTTGGGGAACCACTGTTGTGTATTTTGTTTGTTAGTTTGGTATGTAATGTGAGAACGAATAGACGCGTTTTACGCCTATATATCAGCGCAACGCCACCACACTGTGGTGGTCTAATGGCTAAGGTACTCGGCTGCTAACCCGTAGGTCGCGGGATCGAATCCCGGGTGCGGCGGCTGCATTTCCGATGAAGGCAAAAATGTTGTAGGCCCATGTTCTTAAAAATGTTGTAGCAAAATGTTGTAGGCCCGTAGTGAAGGGCTCCGGCAATTTCTACCACCTGGGAATCCAGGTGGTAGAAATTGCCGGAGCCCTCCGCTACGGCAGCTCTTATAATCATATGGTCTTTTTGGGACGTTAAACCCCACATAATAATCAATAAGCTCAACGCCTAAAATTGATGCTATGAGCGGGCCACCGAAGTATATCACACGAGTTGCTGGTTCCCAGGCCAGAGTGTGCAGTGATGCGCCTTCAATGAACACAGATAATCGCGGGGCTTGTAAATTCGAAACAGCTTACGGCGAAGCTCAAGCCGCTGTGTCTGCATCCACCCTTACTGTGCATGCACAACACCTGGCTCAAGCACACCACAACGCGCTCACGCGCTAAAGCACTCCGGCTTGTGTAAAGGGCTGAGTAAGACACTCTGGACTTTCCCCCTTGCACTCTCTCAGCATTCACGTCATGGCGTGGGAACAGCTTACAGACGCACGATCAAAATACAGTGAAGTCATGGTGTGCTCCACTTGAAAGGAGGCCTTAACATTGACACAGATGAACGTGATGAAAGAAACTCTTAAGCGGCCTTGTAACACTTTTCATGACTTCGTAGTTTTACATATTTTTCTAGCTGCGTGCGTACACTGACGACTTAAGAGAAGTCCCGCAAAAACGGCAGCGATAGGGCAACACAGTGCAATGTTATTCAGCGTATAAACATATAACATACAATGAAATGAACGCTTGCCGTGAACTCAATTTTCGGGGGTTCACGTTACCTTGTTTCCCTCGCCCTCTGACGTCGCAAGGCTGCCCAATGAAATGAAGTGAAAGCCCTTCCGTACAGGAAGCTCGCATGTTACGTCCGTCATATTAAGGACCCCATTGCGATGGAAACAAACAATGGTGTACTTCAAGAAGGAATGACATGTGCGAAACCAGCCATCTTGCGAACGCTTCTACAAGATTTGTAGCTTTAGTGGTCTTTCTTTTTGCAAAGACGTGTATATATATATATATATATATATATATATATATATATATATATATATATATATATATATATACATCAACGCTTTTAAATTTTTTCTTTCATCATCATCATCATCAGCCTGACTATGTCCACTGCAGGACAAAGGCCTCTTCCATGTTCCGCCAGCTAGCCCGGTCCTGTGCTTGCTGCTGCCAATTTATACCCGCACACTTCTTAATCTCATCTGCCCACCTAACCTTCTGTCTCCCCCTAACCAGCTTCCCTTCTCTGGGAATTCAGTTAGTTACCCTTAATGACCAGCGGTTATCCTGTCTACGCGCTACATGCCCGGCTTATGTCCATTTCCTCTTCTTTATTTCAACTATGATATCCTTAATCCCCGTTTGTCCCCTAATCCACTCTGCTCTCTTCTTGTCTCTTAAGTTTTTCTTTATGTTTTCTTTATCTCTTAAATTTTTTTTAAAGTTTCCTCAAATAACGGCGCCCGGAGCGTCGCTGGTACATTTCCTCCAGCATATGACGTTCAGCGCATTCTTTGACCAGTTTTGCAGTTTTCAAGTTGAAAATGTTGGACAGTTTTATTCTCTGTCGTTTTGAGTGAAAACGTATGCTAATGAAAAAAGAAATCCGATAATAATTTCTATTCTGATGCAATGCACGGATCACAATTAATGTTACATTGATCGAGACCTTCGGCCTTATTTTCGCTCGCAGTAGTTCTGGCGAGAGCCACAAAAAGTTATTGAGTAGGCACCGATGTTTTGGAGCGTTTGAGGCCCCTTTTAGGTTGACCCATGCGCTGATTCAGATGTTAATTATGATTCTCTTTAGTGGGACGCGGTGTAATTTTTTCTTTCGTCTGATGTAACAGCACGGCGACCTTTTTTGTGCTGTCCACACTGTGTGTTGGAAAAATGCCTTTATTGCAGCCTTGAAAAAAGCTCAATGGCCTGTCAGCATATACTGTACTTCATATTCTTCGTTTCTAAATAACCGTCATTAGTCTTTACGCCATTCGTCATTGTAATCTGGGCCATGTTATTCTGAAATAAAGCGTCAAAGGAACCATGTTATTTCAAGTGGTACAGATGCTTGACGGTTCTATCGACCTCTCTTCCTACAACGACCTCTCTTGGAGCTCTGTTCGGCATGCCGCTAAGGCCAGCAGACCACCATGTCCCAGGTGAACCAACAGACAGCTCATCTGGTCAAACCACCCTCCGCCCACCCCAACTTGGTAGATAACCCCATTTGCAAGGCTCTATCTTCTACGGCCTGCTTGAAAAGCCGCCGAAGAGTGGCTCCACACATACGACTATGTTACCGTTCACAACAACTGGAACAAAGCATCAAAGTTATCGCGTGTCCAGTTTCCAGTTTTACGTATCTCATATAGCCAAGTCACGAAGCCTTGATGACGAGATTGACTTCCGTGATTATTCTTGTTTGAAGAACTAGGTGCAGCAGATTTTCGGCACATTAACCATTCGTTCTGAGGTTGCGCTTACGAAATTGGCTGAATGCGTCCAACAGTACAAGGAGTCAAACACCTCGTATATTGTTGGCAGCATTCTCTTAGACAGGTTTGTTGTCAGTAAAAGAATCGCATTTTATGAGAAATAAAGCGTTTTGAAACAGCAAAACAACAACCAGGTGGCACACAATGCCAATAGCGTAACGAGTGGTTCGTTCAATGCTCCAACCCATTACAAAAGCTTGTTCTTGATCAGGTATTAACTGTGGTGCAAACCCACTTCAGGCGTATTTCCTCATCGTTGTCAACCACAGCTTGAACAATTGGCTGAAAATTTCTTGCAAGTGTTTAGCGGATACCACACATCTAAAAATGGCGTAAGTTAGTATAGTGAATGTCGGCATACTACCCAGAAATTGATAGTAATATCACCGTAGTGGGTACTCAGAAGTGTGCTTGCAGCAGTTACTAAACGAGTGTTTATGAAAGGCTCTGAAAGGCTGCTTTTCTTGCTTTTGCTGTGACTCTGCGACGGCGTCCACGCAGCCCTGGTCTTTTTTCGAAAACCCCTGGCAAACAGTATGGAGGTCCGACTCATTATTCTTGCCATAATTCGTTTGGAGTTACAAGCCTATAGTTTATCACATTGTTCAAAGCTCCCGCTCTATCCATTTCCACCACCGATCTGCGTGGCATTATAAGAGAAGAAATGTCAACATTTCAGAGTGCCCAACATGACATACGCACAACCTTGCCTCACTGGTTTCATACTCACACACCGCTGCAATGTAACTCTCGCAGACTCCGGTCACATAGGCTGCGTCTCTACATGATCATTTCGCACCTCTATACTCTGTCTCAGAAGTTCCCTTCAGCGCTGTGGAGGTCATAGACCCTTGAGGCAATAGAAAGGGCTGTTGTGATGGCCCCCACGTCTTGGCACCACTAGGATGCGTCGAGTGATTTTGACTTTGCTGCGCTTCCAGACGACCCAGAAAATGACAGCACAGGGATAGCTTTAGGTCAGTAGCTCACCTTAAATCCGTTGGGCCCGCACGGCTGACGGATTACCTGAAGAGGGCTGTTTTAATGTCTGAGCTGCCTAGAATGTCTCCTCTGCGTTACTCGAGTCGTCGGAATGCACCGTACAATGAGCCGGGTGCCGGAGAACGGTCTTCGGTGACATTTCTCGCATTCCAAGTGCATTTCGAGCCTTCATTTCCTGTGCATAATGAACTGCCCAGCAGCAATGCCTCCATGATTAGTCAACCATGAAACTGGACAACCGGATGGGTCCAGTCAGCACGTGGGATCTCCAGGTCATCTCACCGTGCCAGTTGTGCCAATCTGTCACCTAGCGTAATGTGTGTACTGCCCCCTCCGGGTGCGACAAACTGTGTGTGCTTTTCCCCCGTTCCTGGGAGGTGTTAGTGACTTTGCCTCTTCGAGAGCGGGGTGGAAGACGACAATCCCGCTGGAGGCTCCTCGAGTCAACTGTTTTCTGTGCAGGCAAGCCTGGAAAGACGGAGGATATAAAATGCGAGTGCAGAGGTGCTCGAGTTGGCTTCTTTTTCTTTTTGTCACGTAGTATCACACCTAATCATGTAATTACTGTATATAAACATTGCAGTTTTCAGCCCATCTCCTCGGTTCGTCTTTGTCCTGACGCTTAGATAGCCCCGGGTCTCGGCAAAGTCCCCCAGTCGCACCAGGCGCTTAGCCCCTCCTCACGTATTCATTCGCAGCATGTTATCTGCCCACCGTGTTCCCGGCGTCTGCCTAACGAATTGTAGTAATTACGGCTACTTTATTACCCTACAATGCAGTAAATGTATTAAACACACAACCACAGTGGAAACTTTAAGGAGCGTGAATCCGTTGCTTCACTGGCGGATAAGTTCACTTCAAGGCTGTTTCTCTACACGCTGTTCGTGGCTCCCGTATGTCTGTTTCTTCGTCGACGCGTTCCTTGAGTTTGTTAGGAAGAGAGACGCGGGTGGCGCCAAGTGCAGATGCATTCACGACGGCTCCGTGCGCAAATGAATTTTTGATCGATCCAAGCCATCCTGGACTCCTTATTACCACCGGACCATTTCTGAAAATGTGACCTGGATTGTTTGAACACCAAATTCATCCTGGTAGGTCTAATATCAGCCAATCTAAAAGACCTTGTTTAGAATCGTGAGCTGGACCAACGTTAGTCTTCGCACGACTTCGCCAACCTTGGTGTAACGAGCGTGAGGCACCATGCCTAGCCTATTATCCTTATCTTGCCAAGTTCGGCAGGCAACCTTGGTCGCGCTTGGTAAATAAACACTCACGAGCACTACTCGGCAGTCAGTAGCTGTTACTCCACCATGCGTGTGGTTTCGTCCTTGCCAGAGAGGGGCGCTTCGGCCCTTCCTCTCGTCGATGGTATTCGGGACAGATCGTGACACTGGCGATGAGTTCAGTCTACGAGTCGACCCACACCATAAAGAGCGGCAAATTAACGCCCCCCCCCCCACATCTGACGCCATGCTACTGTATGGAAGGCTCTAGCCATTCAAGGCAAACGGGTCCGTCTGGCCCATCTATGAGCAGCAACTTCACGTATTTTTCCGTGCTAAAGACATGCTCGAGGAGAAACAACGGGACATTTTTTTGGCAAGTTACGGAACCCAAGTCTTCAGTCTCCTGCTCGACCTCTAAAACCAGCTACACCGCATACCAAGACGCTCAGTGAGTTGCTCACTACACTGCGCTCGCACTTCAGTGCGGCTTTCTCAATGGTAATGGAGCGTTTCCGCTTCAACAACCGAAGCCGCCGGAAAGGCGAGAGCCTCAGGGAGTTCGTCGCTGCGCTACGAGGTTTGGCGAGTACCGGCGCTTTCGGGGACCAGCTGGACTCGCTGTTACGGGACCGTTTCGTCTGCGGCATAAACAACCCCGGCATGCAGACGTGTCTCCTGGTACTTCCCGACCCCTTGCTGGATGACGTGGTGAAAGCAGCGCTAGCGATGGACGCGGCGGCAAAAGACACCGGCGAGATTGTGAGGGCGGCGTCAACGGAAGCTGAGGTGAACAAGATGGTGGCAAAGAGCGGTAGATGCAGTCGCTGTGTCGACGCCCATTCCCCGTCAGAGTGCCAGTTCGTACATTCGTAGTGCTGTGCTTCACGTGCGGAAAAACTGGGCACCTTGCACGAGTATGCGAACGTGGAAGCAGAACAGCGGACCACCGCAGCAGCCTGAATCAAGCCCAGTTTCCAGACCAGCCCACGGTCAGGGTAGGCGTCGCAAGTGGCTGCGGGGAAGTGCGGCAGCAGGCTCGGGTTTTTCCGCGGCCAGGCTCAATGTCGTGACCAGGGACCCGCCTATTTCCGACATGCTATTTCACTCATTCATAACCAGTTTTTCTTGACAAAAAGCCCTGCAAAAATTCTGACGATATTTAGAACAAATGGATGCTACGCCCAGTCAAATAAATGTTTATGGTTCCATCGTGAATGATGCGTTGGTTGTCGCTGATCAGTTCAACAGATACTTCTGCTCCATATTTTCTGCCTCCCCCCCAAGCATGAATACCCACATGACAACCTTCTTCCAGTAATGTCTTCCGAGTTCATAACTTATGAGGGTATACTTTTTTGCTGCTTAACCTGAAAAATAAATCTTCAGCTGGTCCAGATGATATCCCCAAAATATTCTTGCGTAAATATGCCGAACCCGTTGCGCACATTTTAGCAAACATTTTTCGCCTCTCCTTCTAAAATTCCTTCATTCCTGATGATTGGCGCATGGCACGTTTAGTACCGGTATTTATGAAAGAGGATTGTCTTAACGTTGCAAACTACAGGCCTATTTCCTCAACCTGTACCTCATGTAAGCTATTAGAACACATAGTCGCACATTACATCACAACACTTCTGGACGGAAACTTCTGCTGTCGCTATTACAGCACGAATTTAGAAAAAAATCATCAACCACAACGCAGCTAGTCACAACTATTTATGAGTTCACGTCGTCGTTCGATACGGGGAATCAAACTGATGCTATTTTTTAGATTTTAGTGAAGCCTTCGATCTTGTCACGCATAGCAAACTCATTTCTAAATTACATATTCTAGGTATACCTGTTAACCTCATTGACTGAATCCGTTCTTACCTTCACAATCGCAAGCAGTATGTTAAAGTAAATGACTGCATGTCTGGTATTCTACCAGTATCATCCAGAGTTCCTCAAGGCAGTGTTTTGGGACCTATTCTCTTTCTAGTGTATATAAATAACATTGGTGAAATAATAGACACATCACAAAGTCCACATAAAGCTGTTTGCAGATGACTGCATACTTTTTAAAACGATTACTGCTCTGAATGACCAGAAATGCCTGCCATCCAACATTTTGCCATTTCTAAGTGGTGTGAATTGTGGTCAATAAAATTAAATAGCGATAAATTAGCTGTCATGCATATAACAAATAAGAAACACCGTTTTAATTATATGTATTCTCTCAACAACTGCCCATCGACTGAAGTTAACGAAGATAAATATTTGGGCGTCACAATTACAAGCCACCTAACATGGTGAAACCACATTAATAAAACATGCTCATCTGCTTCTAGAAAGCTCGGTTTTTTGAGACAAATTAAAAACAGCACCCTCAGAAATCAAAATGTTCGCCTACAATGCTTTTATAAGACCAAAGTTAGATTATGCTAGGGTCGTTTGGGACCCACTTATAAAGAAAGATGTTAAGAAGCTTGAGATGGTGCAGGGAAAGGCGGTTCGCATTATGTTTAATGCCTACCACAGAAATGACTCGCCAACAACGATCATGGCCAATAATGATATTCCTACTTTACAATACTGAAGAGCTATTGCCCGGCTGAAATTTCTACACTCCCTTTATTTCCGCAAATTTAACATTAGTCCAGAAACTTATATAAGAAATCGAATCTCAAGACAAACTCGACATACGCACAGTTACACTCTTGAACCTTACTACGAACGTACTAATCTTTTCATGAACTCGTTTTTTCCTCGGATGATCAATGATTGGAACGCGTTACCTTTTGAAGCATTCTGTGATAATGAAAACACTGCATTCAATAACTATGTCTCTTTCCGTTTTTAACCGTACAACTCAAGATCTCGAACTGACTCACGTTGTATCTGATTTGCATTCTCTGGTTGCAATTTGCTATTTTTTGCTGCCATTTTACTTTGTTCATGTGTTATCCTTTGTTATACTGCCTTAACATGTTTTTTATTGCTTGAACTATCTTTTTATTGAATTTACATTGTGAATCACATTTTATTATGCCACCCTGTTTGGTTTTAACTGCAGTATTCTGTAAATAATAAAATAAAATAAATGTGGCACACAGGCCTTGTCCCACCGTCTGTGCCACCGTACGTACTAACCGTGGAAGTTGGCGGGCGCCCCACTTCATGAAACTGGACACGGGCCCGGGCCAGTGTGTCGGTCATGGCTAGCGAACTTTTCAAAAGGACCTTGCCCTAGGTGGCCGTCGAGGCTTCAGGCGTTATGCTGCGAAATTATTTGGGCGAGCTTTCCCAGGTCCAAGGCCAGGCGCAGGTCAGCGTTCGTTTTGGCAACAGGGAAGCTACCCTTTCCTCTGTATGTGACCACGGGGTCGTCACCGGCGCTGCTCGGCAGAAATTAGATTTGCGCACTGGGTATTCGGCTGCCAGAGGGCCAGGAAGGAGCTCTACATGGTGTGCAAGACATCCCGAGCCTCCTAACGGAGTTCCAGTCACTGTTCAAGCCAGGGGTGGGCAAATTAACCGGTACGACTGCTGGCATTCATGTACCCGAAGGAGTCCAGCCTTGGATTTTCAAGCCTCACCCACTGCCGTTCGCACTTAAGGATGGGGCCACTTGGGAGCTGCAGCGGTTACAGCGAGAATGCATACTGGTACTAGTGAAGACTGCGGAATGGGCCGCTCCCATCGTTCCAGTTCCGGAGCGAGACGGTAGTGTCAGAATCGGTGGGGATTTCAAGGTTACGATGAACCCCGTCGCAACCGTCAAAAAGTACCGTTGATTCGGTTTGAAGATATCTGGTCGGCTTTGTCTTGTGGCCAGAAATTCACAAAGCTCAACCTCAAAGATGCGTACTAGCAGTTGGTGCTCCAGGAGGCCTCACGGAAATCCGTCACTATAGCAACAACTATTGGGACTTTTCTAGTATACACGTTTTACCATTCGGTGTCGCCTCGGCCTTAGCCATTCTACTGAGAGAGATGGGCAACCTCTTCTGGGGCATGAGGCACGTCGCAGTGTACTTAGACGATATCCTCATCACCGGTATTCACGACGGAGACCACATGCAGAATCGGCACAACGTTCTGGCCAGACTTCAGGATACTGTTCCCAAGCTCAAGCGGGAAACTTGCATATTGCTAGTTCTTAGTGTAGAATACCTGGGACATGTCATCTCCCAGGCTGGCCTGACTCCAGCCCCCCCAAAAAGTTGAAGCGGTTCTGAAGGCTCCGAAACCCCGGAACAAAAAAGAGCTGCAAAGCTACCATGGCCTCACCAATTTTTACAGGAGGTTCCTGCCAAACCTGTTTGCGCATCTGCAGCCACTGCACATTCTGCTTTGAGATGGCCAGCATTGGGCGTGGAAGAAAAAGCAGAACATGGCCTTTGAGCACAGTGAGAAACCGGGCTAATCACCAAGGCACTGGCGCTGGTGCACTTCGATCCAGCCAAGCTGTTAGCTGTTGTTTTTACTGTAGACGCATCAGCATACGATGTAGGAGCCGCCCTAGCACAGAGAGACAAGGATGTCCAAGAACGCCCGGTGTCATTTGCTTCTCGCCATCTTCACACAGCAGAGCAGCATTACAGCCAGCTGGATAAGAAAGGCCTCGCCTTCATGCTTGGCGTCGAGCGTTTTCATCAGTACATGTGGGGGCCAAAAGTTCGAGGCACTCATGGACCAGAAACCATTACTGGGGCTACTGGGGCCAGACAAGGCGGCCCCCGTGCAGGCATCACCCCGAGCGGTACAATGGGCCTTAAAGCTGGCGGCCTACAGCTACCAGTTGGTACACCGTTCGGAAAAAGACATAGGGCATGCTGAAGCCCTGAGCTGGTTACCGCTGCCAGAGGTGGCTGCTGCTGTTCCAGAGCCAGTTGAAGTGCTCATGCTGGAGCATGCACACCCGAGGTAATCTCTAGGTAAGTTGTTTCGCAGGCAACCAGCCGGGCCCCGGTTCTGTCCCTGGTGGTGAAGGTAGTATTCCGAGGGGAATAATTGGTGCAACCGCCCTAGAGCCACAAGGCCGCTGAGGTGAGCCAGGAGCAAGGCTGTCTACTTTGGGGTTCTAGGGCAGTGATTCCACAAAGTCTCCGGTCTAGTGTGCGGTAGTTGCTGCAAGCGGGGCATCTTGGCGTGGAAAAGACGAAAATGGTGGCTCGGTCCCACGTTTGGTGGCCTGGTCTGGACCAGGACATTGCTCACAGGGTGCGGAGATCCTAAGTTTGCCAGGAACATCAGCGGGCTTGACATTAAGTGGAGATCACCCCTTGGCCATTCCCACAGAGGCCCTGGTCCCGCCTTCACGTGGATTTTGTGGGCCCCTTCAAAGGTCACTACTTCCTCGTTGTGGTTGACACATTCTCAAAGTGGGTGGAGGTTGTATCTGTCACCATTCGATCAGCAGGTGCGGCCACTGCAGCCCTGAAACAGATCTTTGCATCCCAGGGGCTGCAAGACATGATAGTATCCGATAATGGACCCGCTTTCGCCACCGCACAGTATCTGGCCTGGCTGAGAAAGAACGAAATTCGCCGAATGATGGTTTCTCCATATCACCTTGCTTCAAACGGTGCGGCTGAGAGGGTGGTGCCGACGATTAAGAACAAAACTAAGAAGAGCCAGGTGTGTAACTAGCGTACCAAGGTCGCCCGCATACTGTTTCAGTATCGGACCACACCTCACGAAGTCACTTGCTGTGCCCCATGCGAGATTTCGCTGGGACGGATCGTGAAGACACCGTTGGACATTCTGCACCCAGACCTACGGTCAACGGCGCTCCTTAAACAGCTGAAACAGAAGCTGGCTGCTGAAAAAGGGTGCCGTCCTCGGCCAATGCCCGAGCCCGGGATGCCAGTATTCGTCAGGAATTTCCGATCTGGCCTACCTTGGTCTGCTGGACAAAAGGTCTCACCTCCAAGCTCCTTATTTGTGCTCGTACGAATGCGTGATGTAATCACATGGCACCGACATGCTGTTCATGTGAGGACTAACCGTGTGACAGAGCTGGCATCCTTCGCAGCACCAGTTGCGGCCAGTGAGACAACAGTTTCGCAAAGAACAGGCGCCTCCAGTTTTGCGCCACTAGGTAGGCCACCGGCAAATTCAGTGCCATCCCTGCCAACTGTGGGAGAATCTCAGGAGGAACCGAGAGCGGCTCAGGCAGCACCTAATGCTGCCGTGCCCAGTCCCTCAGCACCTGTACCAAGGCGGAGCAACCAACGACGAGAGAGAAGCGCCTAGCCAGCCGAGGGGACGGGCGTTCATCGCATGAGCTCCATACTCCTTGACCAGTTTAACCGCAACTCTTCGCCCTTTCTTCGTGAAACTTGCCCAGTGCATCTGTGAAGGTGAGCGGATAATTTCAACACCTTCGGAGCAGAATAATGCCCATTTTTGACACTTTTGAGCCACTTTTGCGCTTCGCCACGCCACCGGTGCGCTCTATGGTGCGCCGCTCGATCACGCGCCCCTGCGGAATGCACAACCGCGTTGTGAGTAATAACAGCGGCTGACGCCACTCGCCTTTCGCCTGAATTTTCAAGCCGCCGGCATGGAGTATCAAGTCGACGGTGAATCCATCACTGCAGCTGAATTCTAATCTGACTCACGCTGGATCCGTGCCGTGAAAGCACACCGGGCAGCGGTGTGCTTTCCTGAATTTTCAAGCCGCCGACATGGAGTATCAAGTCGACGGTGAATCCATCACTCCAACTGAATTCTAAGCTGACTCATGCTGGATCCGTGCCGCGAAAGCACACCGGGCAGCGGCGGCCCACCAGTCCATCACTTCGACGCCGCCTTCCTCGACCCCGTCGCAGAAGACGTCTCGACCGGCGAACCACACCCCTAGTGCTCCGGCTCTTCGTCGTCATGCTCCCCT
Organism: Rhipicephalus annulatus; assembly: GCA_013436015.1. NCBI lineage: Eukaryota > Metazoa > Arthropoda > Arachnida > Ixodida > Ixodidae > Rhipicephalus > Rhipicephalus annulatus. The sequence goes on along the minus strand of WOVY01010199.1, from coordinate 715,912 downwards.
CCTTCAACTCCCTGCAGAAGACTTCAAAATCGTCTTCAGACCGGGAGGAGGAATTGATCTCCGCACTACAACCAACGGTGTCCTGCAGCAAACTCTCTGCAGTCTCGCTACATCGACTACGCAGCCGCCCGAACAGCTGACCGTGTAAGCATCAATCCATACAACAACTCACTTACTGCCAGCACCCCATCTGAGCCACGCGTACGTCTCCACCTCCGTGCATCTGAACTCCGCCTGGGTACCATCTCTTACCCCCTACGTGCCTACATGGCAGCACCAGACAACGCCCTCCGTGGTGTCATCTACAATGCCGTTGACTCCCAAACAGAGGACGAGATTATCCAAGATCTCCAGTCTATGAATTTGAACACCCCATACGCCATCACCTGCACGCGCCGGATGGGGCACTCAAAATACATCCTGATTACCTTTCTCGGCATTACTATCCTCCACTCTTTGATCGTTTTCAATAGCGGCGTCTATGCTTCCACCAGTTACGCCCGAAAGTCGAGGCCAGCATTAACTGCTGTACTCCTGGCCATCGCGCGGACGTCTGCATCAAGTCCACCCTCTGCTACCACTGGGGCCAGACCCACGAGAGAGATGAGCCTCTGACCTGCGTCTCATACTGAATTCTGTTCAAAGAAGACCATGTCACGGGCTCACGTTCATCCAAACTTCGTTTCAACAGGATTGGCCCGTCACACGCGTCCCGCTCTAAGCCCCATCCTCCGGTACCAGCACCATCCACCGGGCCCATCCTCAGGTGCTCCCGGCCTTCTCGCCCCCGCCACCGGTCTACATCTCGCGGTGCCCGGTCTTCCAGCAACCACCGCTCCGTCTCTTTCCCGCCGCTGTCCAGGTCCGAGGCGTCCACCGCCCCTACTAACACTCACACAATCACCACGGTAGCACCACCGGTAAGCGCGACAAGGCAGCCCCACACGTCGGACCCCAAATTCACGGCTCTGAAGGCCACTAAACTGCCTAACATCTCCTAATTCAAGAACTGACGCGTTAGCTACAGGCCACGCTGGCACGTCTGTCATCTCCCGTTCCTCTTTCGCCAGCTCTCACTCTTACACAAACGCTGTCTCCACCTGCATCAGCTGATGAGTCCACGAACACGGCACCATTGGCTGCATCATTGCGCGCCTCATCTCCTACCCATCAACCGCCGCAGAAACGCCGATCACCAAGCTCCTACGCGATCGCCCAACACGAGCGTGACGTCGTTCGCGAAACAGCCTGCTTTTTGGAGTCCTTCGAATAGCGTATCATGTTTCGCTTCACACGACTTGAAGAGCGTGTAGCCACTATCGACACGCGCGCTTGGTCGCCATCGACTCCCACCTCGCCACCTTAGACGCCAGGGTAGCTGCCTTAGAGACGCGACAGAGCGCCACTGAGGCCACCATTGCGCATCACTCGCTCACCGCCCCGCTCACCCCGGCACCTACACAAACTCCGCCTGGTCTCCCTGCCATTTCTCATGGCCAGGCACCACCGGCACCTTAATCTCTGGCAGTGGAACTGTCGGGGGTTCTGCGCCAAGTGGAGCACCCTTCAGCTCCACCCCCAGAACATCTCTCCCGACACTACACCCTCTGTCATAGCGCTTCGGGAACCACTGAGTCCCGTAAAACTTCGCGATTACACCGCCTTTCATCCATCTTCTGAGGTCACCCGAACGTTGCAACGCTGGTGCATTGTAACCTTACTGCGGTGCTGCACCAGTTGGGCGTTCCGGAATGTGCCCATCTCCTGCTTGAAATCCTTCCTCGCCCTCGCACTGAGGCAAGCCTTTTTGTCCTCAATATGAACAGCCCTCCCAAAGCTCCATCTGCCCCTCTACTTCTCGTCCTAAACAAAGCGCTTTCCTGCGCCGGCCGCAACACCTTAGTAATTCTGAGCGACTTTAACGCCCCCCATACCAGCTGGGGCTACCCCCAGAATACCCGCAAGGGCCACTCAATCTAGAACTTCATCCACAACGAAGGTATACCGATTCTTAACGACTTCACTCGCCCCACCAGAATCGGATCCAGTGTCCAACGAGACACCAATGCGGACCTTGCACTCGCCAGAAATGTAGCCGACTCATCCTGGTCTATTACAGGTATCTCCCTTAGTAGAGATCACTACATTTTTCTGCCCCATATTCCCACTCCCCTCCCTTGCTCGCTCCTTTACTCGTCTCATCCAGGTAGTGGACTTGGATCGCTTCCGCTCCCTTCGCCTCTCATCTTCCTCTCCTTTTGCTATCATGAACCTCTCATTCTGGACGGAGACCATTTTGGCAGATGTCCGCACCGCTACATCCACACTCCCTGCAGCGCCACATTCCACTACGGCAGACAGCCATCTGCTGCACCTTTGGGTGGCCTATACCGCTGTCCACCACTGATGGCAGGCCCAGAAACATAATCGCTGCCTGCGCCTCCGTTTGGCCCGGCTAGCTTTGGACATGGAGGAGCACTTCTCTTCTCTTCTACAACAACAGTGGGGTCTAACGTGCGACCGCATGACCGGCAACCTTTGCCTTCGCAACACTTGGTCGCTTCTCAGGGTGCTGCTCGACTCCAACCATACCAAAGCATCCCAGCGCAAGGATGTCTCCTTTCTACTTCACTCTTCCTCACTAACCTATACTGAGTTTCTGGCGACCCCCCAGAAACGCTACCTCTGCACCAACCCCCGCACTCCACTTCCTGCTTACTCCGGCTCCTCCAACAGTGACCTTGATGCTGACATTTCTTTGGCTGAGGTTCGTGCTGTGCTACTCAAGCTCCACACAACCTCGGCTCCGGGGGTGGACCGCATTACTAACAAGGCTCTCCGCAACCTATATACCCCCTCCCTCGAAGACCTTACCAACCTTCTCAACACACACTGGCAGGTTGGTACTCTTCCCTCCTTTTGGAGCCATGCACGTGTCTCTTTCATTCATAAACCTGGCAAACCCATTTCCCTCGAGCACCTCCACCCGATCTCTCTGACATCTTGCTTTGGCAAACTGTTCGAGCATATCATCCTGGCCCACCTCCAAACCTACTTCGACGATCATAACCTATATTCAGACAGCATGTTCGGCTTTCGTCCACATTTGTATACTAGGGATGTCATGCTCCAGCTCTCCGAAGGTGTCTTACACCCATCCCACCAAAAATACACTCCAGTTATCCTGGGGCTGGACCTAACCAAAGCGTTCGACAATGCACACCACACAGCTATTCTGGACGCTCTGTCCTCTCTTGACGTCGGGCAACATGTACATGCTTACATCACCGCTTTCCTCGCCCACCGCACCATAGAAGTTTTGTACGGCCCACTTTCTTCTCCTTCTTTCTCCTTAGGCATAAGACGGGTACTCCCCAAGGGTCTGTCCTGTCCCCTCTTCTCTTTAACATTACCCTTTTCCCACTGGATCGCAAGCTCAGCACAATACTAGCTCTATCTCATGCTTTCTTTGCCTATGACATCAACCTTTGGGTAACCACCGGCAATTTTGGCGACATGGAGACAACTCCCCAGTCGTGTGCAGACGCTGTGAAACCTCACGCTCAAGCTATCGAGTTGAGCTTCTCGGCAACCAAATCGGGGCTATTGCTCCTCCTGCCCTGGGGAGTGGATTCCTTGCCTCCTTCTCCACTCACCATCTTCGTTGACGGCACACCACTTCCTCTCGTCTCTACTTTACGCATCCATGAACTCTTTCTTCAAGTCAATGGTAAGCACACTACGCTCATAACTCAACTCAGCGACGCTGTACACCAGACCATGCACCTCACACACCGCATTGAAAACCGCCACCATGGCATGCAGGAACACGACCTCCGCCGCCTGATTTAGGCCTTTGTTCTTAGCCGCTTTGTTTATTCTCTACCGTATCTCTTTCTTTCTCGCACCGAGGAAGACAAAGTCGCCTGCCTTATTCGTCAGACGTGTCAGTCAGCCCTGTCCCTTCCCACATCTACCTCAACGGATCGGCTTCTGTCAATGGGTGTCGACAACTCCCCACGGAGCTGACGGAGGCACATCGTACGGCCCAGCTCCTCCGTCTCTCTCGCACATGGTGAGTTCGCACACTTCTCTCCACCCTTAAACTCTCCCCTCTCTTTCCTCTTCCCCTCTCTCTGCCCATTTCTTCCCACGTCTCTTTCCTCCTAGCCATCAATCCCTCCCAAATATTCTTACAAGGAAACGTATATTTGCGGATATTTACGTTGTTTACATGCGATGGCAATGCCTGCACACTGGCGGGCTGGGACCAGTCTCTATCCACTTTGTAGTCTTTTCTTCCAAGCAGAGACTCTCTACCACTTTATGCCCTAATCTCACTACTGCCTTGTGGCACTACCCCACTGCGTTAAAGCGCCGACCCGGCGCTTGTAACGAAAGCGGAGTGTTGGGTGACATATAAGGCTTCAGTCTTAAGACGTGCACAGCAGTAGATGGTGGTGGCGTTGAGTGCGCTTCACCGACGACTTACTGTATCTCGTAGGTGAGGTTAGTGACCTTGCGTAGGACTTTGTATGGTTCGTCATAGCGAAATAAGAGCTTTGCTGAGAGGCTGATGTGACAATAGGGGGTCCACAAGAGTACTAGTGAACTGGGTGCATACAAAATTTCAAAGTGGTGATAATCGCACCAATCTTTTTGAGAGGCTTGAGAAAGTGTTAGTCGTTCTCGGGCAATCTATCGCACTGCGTCGGCTCGTTCTATGGCAATGCGGACGTATGTTACAGGGGAGCTTGAACCAGGGCGAAGGGGTGTATCGAGAGGCAGAGAAGGTTCACGTCCATAAAGAAGGTAGAACGGTGAATAGCCTGTGGTGTCACGTCTGCAGGAGTTGTAAACAAAGGTTACGTGTGGTAACGTTGCGTGCCAGTCGCGGTGGTCTCGAGAAACATACATCGACAACATGTCGGTGATAGTGCGATTCAGGCGCTCTGAGTGTCCATTAGTTTGTGGATGATATGCCGTTGTGAACTTGTGGTTCGTGGAACAGGAACGTGCAAGATCCTGGACGACGCAAGATAAAAAGTATCGGCCTTGGTCAGTAGCGAGCTGTCGAGGAGCACCTTGATGCAAAATTATGTCGTGCAGTAGAAAGTCGGCGACTTCGGTAGCGCAGCTGGTTGGGAGAGCGCGGGTGATCGCATAACGTGTCACGTAGTCGGTCGCCACGGCAACCCATTTGTTTCCGGATGCAGAAGTGGGAAATGGCCCGAGAAGATGAGCCCTACGTGGTAGAATGGTTTAGCAGGGATCTCAATGGGGTGAGAGAGGGCAGCTGAAAGCGATGTTGGCCGTTTTCAACGTTGACAAAAGTCGCAGCTGGCGACATACTTTTTGCACAGAGCGATATAGACGTGGCCAGCAAAAACGACGCCGAACGCGATCATAAGTGCGGGTGACCCCCAGGTGACAAGTGGCAGGTTCATCGTGAAGCTTTCGGAGAACATCTACACGCTAACGAGAAGGTACGACGATTCCTTTTTTCCAGCCGTTGTTGAGATTTGGAACAACCTAGATGGTTTCCTACGCGAAAAACCAATTGAACTGTTTTTGAAAGAACTGCCTAACCATATTTTGTAATATGATTCAAATGCTTTGTATGTTTCTTTGGTATTGCCTAATGTATGTTCGTTCCTTTTCCTAATGTACCCACTCTTGCTATGTCTCGTGTATCGAGACAGCAGTATCTGTAAATAAATAAATAAAGAAGGCAGTCAGGATCATTAGGGTGCATGTTGTGGCGGTAGACAACCCCTTCATGAAGGAAATACAAGTTCAGAGAAGTGAGTGGTGTAGCGGAACTCAGGCCTTCTATGATCGGAAGTAAATCCGGGTCGCGGCGTTGCTCAGAAGCGATATCAAGAAAGTCTGATATTGATAAGACGCAAGTTTCAGTTGCTCTCTCTGCGGTGTGTGGTGGATCCACTGGATATCGGGACAGGCAGTTGGCGTCCTGATGGAGGTTACCAGATTTATACACGACCGAGAAGGTGTATTCCTGGAGGCGGAGAGACCAACGACAGACACGCCCGTGGGATTCTTGAGTGACGAAAGCCAACAGAGCGCATGATGATCAGTTGCAACAGTAAAGCTGCGGCCGAACAGGTACGGGGAAATTTTAGTGACAGCCCAAACAAGAGCAAGATTCTCTCTTTCGGTGATGGAATAGTTCTTCTCGGTAGGGGCTGGCGTAAGCAATGACGCAGTCACGTCCATGCTGACGCTGAGCTAAAACAGCACCTATTCCGTGGCCACTCGCGTCAGTACGAACTTCTGTTGGTTCGGTCTGATCGAAGTGGGCTAATACTGGCGAGGGCTGCAATGAGCGCCGAAAATGCAGCACGTTGAGGCGAATTCCATGTAAATGAAACGTCTTTTTTAAGAAGCTCGGTGAGAGGCCGCGCAATATTGGCAAAATTTCGGATGAAGCGGTGGAAATAGAAGCACAAACGAAGGAAGCTCCGGACATTCTTAGCAGAAGAGGGTACGAGAAATTTAGTCACTGCGCGAATTTTGTCCGGATCGGGCTGTACCCCAAATTAGTTAACAAGGTGACCAAGTACAGTTATTTCGCGATGGCCGAAATGACATTTGGAGGAGTTCAACTGGAAACCAGCGGTGCGGAATACTTGGAGAATACTGGACAGTCACTCAAGGTGGCTCGCGAACGTCGGTGAAAAAACAATTATATCATCCAGGTAGCACAAGCAAGTAGACCATTTGAAGCCGCGCAGTAGGGAATCCATCATGCGCTCAAAGGTAGCCGGTGCATTGCAAAGCCCAAACGGCATCACTTTAAATTGATATAACCCATCGGGGGTTACAAATGCTGTTTTTTCTTGGTCTCCTGGGTCAAAAGCGATCTGCCAATAACCAGATCGAAGGTCAATGGACGAGAAAAACTTTGCGCCATGAAGGCAGTCAAGGGCGTCATCTCTTCTTGGTAAGGGGTACACGTACTTTTTAGTGACCTTGTTGAGATGTCTATAATCGACGGAAAACCGCCATGTGTTGTCCTTCTTCTTGACAAGCACGACCGGAGATGCCCACAGGCTAGATGACTGTTCGACGACGCCCTTGGCGAGCATTTTCCCGACCTCTTTTTGGATGACAGAGGAGACACGGTAAGGGCGGCGATGTATTGGGTTGGCATCGCTGGTGTTGATGTGATGAGTCACAACTGATGTCTGGCCTAAAGGGCGGTTGTCTGAATTGAATATGTCTGCATAGGATGTCAAGAGACGGTGGAGCTCTTGTGCTTCGAAGGGCGAAAGATCTGGAGCTATCATTTGGCAAGAGAGGGAGAGAGATAGGTTTATTTGCAGAAAGGCAGAGATGTCGGTCTGAGCCATAGATTGCTCTAGCCTGCTACTCTACACTGTGCCAGGGGAAAGGAGAAAATAAAGAATAATGGATCGCGATGTTGAGATAGAGAGGTGAGTATGTAGTATTCCTTCTAGCTGAGACAAACTTTATAGCCACGCATATAGTCCAGTCGCTTCCAAAAAGGTTATAACTGCTCTTATGACCACAATTGCACTGTTTGTGTCTGGCCAAGGGCCCAACACGGTCTCATCAGTTACTGACCTACTGCGATATAGTTCAGTAGAAGAAATCAGTGTTTGTCGTTCACCTGCGTGTGCTTGGCAGACACGAGATATGTGCTCAAGTCTTTCTGGCACATCACAGTGCTCACAATTAAGACTGGTGTGTCACTGCGATGTCAATGCTTGAAAGGTTAGGCGCAGTGAGCAAGTTGACGTGAGGAGTAGGTTGCTCAGCTCACAGTTCAGAGATATCACACTTTTTCAACGACGACACGATGCCTAGTTTAATACCAGCAGGCAGCACGTGCACGAAGAAACCTAAGTTCAAAAGAGACAAATAGGTCTTGTTGTGGTGTACTCTCACGACGGTGTGTGGGACAGCAATGGAATGCTTTAGCACAACGTCGGTAATGGGTGAAACGACATATTCACCATCGCGCACAGGTGGATCACACACGAGCTACACGTAAGCCACGGCTTGCGGCGGAAGATGCAGGAACTTTTTTTTGTCTTTTTTTCTTGTGTGTTATAAAATGTTGTACCCACCTCTGTAATGCCCTACGGTCCCTGAGGGTATTCTAATAAATAAATAAATAAACTCGGTGGCACAAAGGCGACTTTGGGCATCACGAGCAACAGTGGCGTCAAAAGGCAGTTCCAACTGAAGAAGGCCCGTCGAGCAGTCAATAAGAGCGAATTGTGCAGAGAAAGTCGAGACCGAGAATCACGTCATGTGGGCACTGCTCAATCACGGTGAACACTACGACGGTCTGACGGCCAGAAATACACACGCTAGAGGAGCACATGCCGAGAACGGCTAATGCGCTTCCATCGGCAAGCATTACTGCACACTTAAGAGAAGGCGTGATCACTTTTCGCACTTTCATACACAGAGCAGCGCTCATGGCTGAAATTTGTGCGCCAGTGTCTATGAGGGCTGTAACGGTTACGTCATCCACCAAAATGTCCAAAATATTGCGGCGTGTAGGAATCGTCAACAGAGGATTTGCAGACCAGGTCGTTAATGCAGCGTCACCTCCGGGAGCTGCATGGTATAGTTTCCCGAGGTTGATGGCCCAGGTCGTGCAGGGGACCTGGATCGAGGAATCATCGGCGAGAGAGATTAGCGGCCTTGGGGTGATGGTGACCGGCTGAACCCTCGGCCCTAAATGGTAGTAGCAGTAGGCTGGGGAACGTAGCGAGTAGAAAACTGACGAGAGCTGTCTTCAAAACGGCGCCATGTCCCAGTATTCCCGGATGAATTGGACGTCGAACGACTGCGACAGTAGCGCGCAATGTGTCTGGCTCGAGAGCAGTGAAAGCAGATCGGTCGATCAGCCGACGTCCTCCATTCAGCAGGGTTCTGGTAGCGGGAAGGGTAGCGGGATGGGTACACCGGGATCTGGTTAACCGAATCCGAACTCTCGGTAGTGCGAACAGCGCAAACAGGTGCGATGTCGAGATTCGCTATTTCTTGGTGAACGACGGCGTGGATGAGGGAGATGGTAGATGGGTTATCTCGAGGGCCGTTGAAAGCAATGACTCCAGGAGCCATTGCTTCGACTTCGTGACGAACGATCCAGGTGACATTTTCGTATGGTGTAGCTTGTGTGAACCTGGGGCAGTCTTCGCAGGTTCAAGTGGCTGCAGTATTAGGCAGGCGCGCAAACTGGTGGGGTATGCGACGGTTCTTGGCCTGCTCGAAGCACTGACATTCCTTCACCACCGCATCGACGGTGGCATACTGTTTAACGATCAGCATGTCAAAGGCGTCGTCGGCAACTCTTTTTATATGTGGGCGATTTTTTCAGTTTCGCTCATGTTCTCGTCCACTTTTACAGAGGCCCAATACGTGCTGTATATAAAAAACATACGATTCCGTCGATGTCTGCACGCGACCTTCCAGGTCTTTCCCCGCGGCCTGCTGTCGCTTAAATGGCCTGCTGAACAACTCGACAAGCTTCATTTTGCAAATGTCCCAGCTGCTCTACTCTGACTCATGCGTCTAATACCAAGTGAGTCCCATATTCCGCAAGTAAAATACAGCGTTGGCCAGCATCAACGTGGGGTCCCACCTATAGTGTTCGCTCACGCGGTCGTACAATGCTACCCAATCTACGACATTCACCTTGTCCTTGCCTGTGCCCGTCAAGGTTCCGGGGTCTCGTGGAGGCAGGAGAATCAGAGGAGGCCGCTGCTGCTGTTGCTGCGGCTGCTGTAGCTCTTGTGGGTAGGCCTGTCAAGATATTGCAGGAAAATGAAGGCGGCGACCGCTGCGAACTTCCGTGTAGGTTTGCTGGAAGAGCCAGGTAAACCTACCCCACACCTCCACCAATTATCTTACAAAGAAACGTATATTTGCGGATATTTACGAATTTTACATGGGATGGCAATGGCTGACACACTAGCGGGCTGGGACCAGTCTCTATCCACTTCGCAGTCTTCCAAGCAAAGACCCTCTACCTCTTTATGCCCCAATCCCACTACTGCCTTGTGGCAATATGCATCCCGAACACCACCCCTCCCGCAGAGTAGCGCGAGCCTCCGCGCTCTGGTGTAAGTTTTCATGGTAAGCCGACGTGGCCTATGTGGACGCCCGCCCGTATCGCCAATACGCAGCTCATGCCCTCGCAGTCACTGACAACTCCCTACGACCTATCATACCACCTCCGTCTTTATTTCCACCTCTGTTGAGGCTGGAGAGGCAGCTATTGCCCTCGCCATTACAAAAACCTTAACAGAATACATTTTTTTCCGATTCTAAACCCGCGGTATACAACTAGAGGGTAGAATGGGTGGCACCCCCAGCCGCACGCATCCTGTGGTCTAGCACCATATCCTCTTGCCCCATTGATATTACTACGTGTCAGTGCAGGGAGTTGAAGAAGACAAAGTATATAGACTAGCGCGAGCTAATCTGTGTGGCTGGCGCTGCTCGCTTAACCGCTGTAAATACGTCTCTGACTATCCCTCGGAGTCGATCTCTTCCTCGTAACTTATTTGTTGGAGGTGCTGGCCGTCCCTTCTGTCCCCCACGTTAAAACTCAATCTGCCACTTGCTCCGACAGTGCTATTGAGTCGATGATTGCTTCCAACTTAACGCCGCAGCAGACTGATGAGCTCCACCGGGTTCTGCTTTCATACATCGACGTTTTTGACCTCAGCGGCCGTCCGTTGGGGAAAGCTACTGGTATGACCCACCGCATAAACACTGGTAATGACCACCCTATTCATAGGCAAAAATGCTCGCTAAAGACATAATTGAGCCATCCTGCCGTCCTTTGGCTTCACCTGTAGTGCTAGTCTGGAATAAAGACGGCGCATGGCGTTTCTGCGTTTATTATCGACACTTTAACGAAATTACCAAAAAAGGTGTACCCCTGCCACGAATAGATGATGAGCTTGAGTGCCTCTATGGGTCCCACTATTTTTCCTCCATAGACCTTCGTTCCGGCTACTGACAGATAGAGGTAGATGAAATGGACCGTGAAAAGACAGCATTCATCACCCCTGATAGCCCATATCAGTTAAAGTTCATGCCCTTTGGCCTTTGTAACGCTCCAGGCACCTTCGAACGAATGATGGACTCCCTGCTGAGAGGATTCAAATGGTCCACCTATTTGTGCTACTTAGACGACGTCACCGTCTTTCAACCAACATTGAAACTCATATAGAGCGCCTCTCAGCCATCTTAGAATTCTTCCATCGTGCTGGCCTGCAGCTCACCTCGTCAAAACGTCACTTTGGACGCCATAAAATCACAGTACTTGGCCATTTAGTAGACGCCAACGGCGTACAACCATACCCGGCATGAATCAGCGCCGTCAAAAAAGTTTCTTTTACCACAATCTGCGAAGGATGTACGCAGCTTTATCGGGCTATGTTCCTACATCCGACGCTTCACGAAAAATTTTTTGGACATTGTGAGGCCGCTTACGCAGCGTCTCAAGAAAGAAGTCCCGTTTTCATGGGGATCCGAAGAGGCTTCTGCGTTCTCGACTATCATCGCTCTTCTCACTACTCCTTCAATTCTGGCACACTTCAGCCCTGCTGCCCCTACGGAAATCCGTACACATGAAAATGGACATGACATTGGTGCAGTGCTGGCTCGGGAACAACATGGCCATTAATGCGTTATTACATGTGCCAGCCGCCTCCTATCCGCCCCTGAACGTAACTTTTCTATCACAGAGCGTCAGTGCTTGGCTCTTGTATTGCCGGTGGCGAATTTTCAACCTTATCTATACGGACACCCGTTTTCGGTAGTAACCGACCAACACGCGTTCTGGTGGCTCAACTCTCTGAAAGATCCATCAGGCCGACTTGGTCACTGGGCTTTGCGCCTGCAAGAGTTTCCTATTCGGCGGTCGACAAATCTGGCCGCCCATACCATGATGCCGATTGCCTCTCCCGATACCCTGTCGACAATCCTGAGGACACTGACGAGCCCACGGAAAACTCTATCTTGTCAGTGTCCGACTTCTTTAATATTGGGGAAGAACCGAAGCGCGATCCAGTGCTGCTTGACATCATCAGTCGTATGGAATCCTCCCCAAATGACGCTTCCGTCCGCTACTTTGTCATTCAAAAGGGTGTGCTATACCGTCGCCATTTCCGACCAGACGGGCCCGAGCTTATCATTATTGTGCCTAAGCATTCACACCGCTATGTTCTCACTGAACTTCACGACGCTCTCACGGCTGGACACCTTGTCGTATCGCAAACGTACGACCCCGTCCGGCGCCGTTTCTTCTGGCCAGGCCTTGCTGGCCAGGACTCGCCACGTGTGACTTATGCCAACGTCGTGAAACGCCGTCGCGGATACCCGCTGGCCATCTTCAACCAATTGACATACCCGCGGAACCGATTTACCCTGTCGGGTTAGACTTGCTTTCTCCTTTTGCCACATCAACATTGGGAGACAAATGAATAGCCGTTGTTACATACACACAACGCTACACGCTACGCTATTGCGTGAGCTCTACCAACTAGCTGTGCAACTGACGTCGCTGGCTTCTTGTTACGGTACGTTATATTCACGGTGCTCCGAGACAGCTTCTCACAGACCGTGGCCGCACATTTCTATCCCAAGTCTTCGCCGACATTCTGCGTTGCTTTTCCACGCAACACACACTGACAACCGCTTACCATCCTCAAACAAACGACCTCACGGAACGATCTAACCGCACTCTAACAAATATGCTCGCTATGTACGTGTCGCCCGACCACCGAGACTGGGACCTTGCCGTACCCTACGCAACTTTCGCGTATAATTCTTCCCGTCACGACACAGCGGGTTTTTCGCTGTTCTAGTTATTGTACGGAAGAGAGCCCACTTTAGACTGGACACAGTCATCTCAGCTCACACCTCGTCCACAAGCGAGTATGCCCGCGACGTGATTGCGCGAGCCGATCATGCCCGTCAGCTCGCTCGCGCTCGGCTGATGGCGTCGCAAACCAACCAATGCCGCCGGTACGATGCGGAACATAGAGACGTCTGTTTCGCTCCTGGTACCCTCGTTTTACTCTGGTCCCCACATCGTCAGCTGGGCCTATCAGAAAAACTTCTGTCTCATTACACAGGACTCTACCGTATATTGCGTCAAGTAACACCTGTGACCTACGAGATCAGCCCCATCTATCCATCATCATCTCCTGTGAGGTCCAGTGATATTGTAACGGGGAGTATTTAATAAGTGAACGCCGGGTGGGCTAACACTGCACACAGTATGCAAGGATGCAGGACAAGAGGGCAGTTCAGGTACAGCCTCACAACAACATCGTCGTCTTCATTTCGTCTGCGTCGTTTCTGCACCCGTGCCTGAGGTACCTTTCTATACCCGTTACATTACCCCGGGCGGCAAAGCACCGTCCCGGTGCCTGCTGTTATTAGACGGAAGGGTCACTGTGATAGGGCTTCAGGCGAGACACATGCACAATGCCACTTCTGGATGTAACAGGGGGGTTCGTAGCAGGAGAAACTTCATAGGTGACAGGTGTGGCTTGGCGCTGAACTCGGTAAGGCCCAACGCGTTACGAAAAAGGTTTCTCGCCCAGGCTGACACGACGAGATGGCAGCAACAGTAGCACGAGAGAGCCCGGAGAAAAATAGGCATCCCTATGTCGGCTGTTGTAGAGCGACTTCTGTGCTCTCTGGGACAATGAGAACCTGGTGCGGGCTACTGTACGTGCGATCAGAGCACGGGAGATGGCATATTGTGCGTACGAAGTGTTGGACGGAAAGTCATGCACAAGCAGGTTATCGAAAGGTAGTAAGGAATCACGGCCAAAGCGAACATAAAATGCTGAGTAGCTGGCAGTTTCATGACGGGACGAGTTGTAGGTGAAGGTTACAAAGGAAGGGCAGTATCCCAATCGGTGTGGTCGTCAGAAGCATACATAGCAAGCATGTTCATCAGTGTGCGGTTGAGGCGCTCAGTAAGTCCGTTGGTCGGAGGATTGTAAGAAGTCGTAAAGTTGTGCCACGTAGCACAGTATGTAAGGAGGTCGTCAACCACACGAGACCGGAAGCAGATGTCATGGTCCGTGAGTAGATGAGAAGGAGCGCCATGCTGAAGGATGATGTCATAGAGTAGGAAATCTGCGACGTCCGCTGCGCAGCTGGTGGCTAGCGCTCGAGTAATTGCATACCGAGTGGCATAATCCATAGCTACGGCTATCCATTTGTTTCCCATTGCCAATGTGGGGAAGGGACCTTACGAATTCATACCAACACGATCAAACGGCATGGCTGGGACTTCAAAAAGTTGAAGGTGGCCGGCAGGGAGAGACGTAGACTTCTCCCGACGCTGGCACAGGTAACACGCTGCAACGTAGTGGCGAACGGAACGATAAAGGCCCTTCCAGAATACCCGTCGGCGGACGCGATCATAGGTTCTGGAGACACCTAAATGTCCGGCAGTTGGGGTGTTGTGAAGTTCTTGCAAGATTTTCTGGTGCAGATGACGTGGAACGACGAGCAAAAGTTCCGTGCCAACAGTCTGTAAGTTGTGGTGGTACAAAACGTTGTCTTGAAGAAAAAAAAAGCTCAGTGAAGGGTCTTTATGGCCGGAACGAAGACGGTCAATCATCGATAGCAGCGATAAATCTCGGCGTTGTTCGTCGGCTATTTTCAGAAAATCTGTACAGGCTAGGATGTTGGCATCAGCTTCTAACTCAGAGGAGTCAGGTGGATCAACAGGGTGTCGAGATAAGCAGTCGACATCGCTGTGAAGCTTGCCAGACTTATACACTACAGAGAACTTGTACTCCTGCAATCGCAATGCCCATCGCCCGAGTCTTCCTGTGGGATCCTTAAGAGTTGACAGCCAGCAGAGCGTATGGTGGTCTGTGATGGCTGCAAACGTGCGTCCATATAGGTACTGACAAAATTTCGTGATCACCCAGATGAGGGCCAGGCACTCTCGCTCAGTAATTGAATAGTTCCTTTCCGACTTAGAAAGTAGGTGGCTGGTGTACGCTATGACACGGTTTGTGCCGTTCTGCATTTGTGCGAGTATTGCCCCTATGCCATGGCCACTTGCGTCGGTGCGTAGCTCCGTTCGAGCGGCTGGGACAAAATGAGCCAACACAGGTGGAGATGTGAGCGCAGAAATCAACGACGCGAAGGAATGTTCTTGGTCTTCACGCCAGAAAAAAGCCACTTTCTTTTTTAGGAAATCCATGAGGGGCCTAGCAATTTCCGCGAAGTTGCTGACAAAGTGGCGGAAATACGAACAGTGTCCCAAAAAGCTGCGGACATCTTGTGTGGAACGTGGGACTGGAAACTCGCGCACCACGCGGACTTTATCAGGGTCGGGTCGTACACCAGCAGCGTCAACAAGGTGGCCAAGTAGCTTTATCTGACGGTGCTCAAACGTGCACTTAGACGCGTTAAGCTGGAGGCCAGCACAGCGAAAAACGTCAAGGATGGCCGACAGACGTTGAAGAACCATGTGTTGTCCTTCTGTTTAACAAGCACAACAGGTGAAGCCCAAGGACTGGTTGAAGGCTCTATGACGTCTTTGTCGAGCATTTTCTCTACCTCCTTCTGAATTATTTGTTGCTCTGAATGAGACACACGGTAAGGACGCTTATGAAGGGGTCTGGCGTCGCCAGTGTCGATACGGTGGGCTACGACGCTCGTGCAGCCCAAGCAATTGTCGTCGATATCAAAAATGTCGAAGTAAGAAAATTGAATACCACAGAGCGCTTAAACTTGGCACGGCCACAGGTCGTTTGATATGATTTTGTCTAGGAAAGCTCTATTCTTTGCGGCAGCGACAGGTTCGGCTACGGTCTTGATGTCAGGAGCGAGAGATGAAATGCTTTATTGCTCCAGAGTGGAGAGTGCTGCTAAGGCAATACCTTGAGGAATGACCTGGGTCGACTCGGAGAAGTTGAGGACAGGGAGAAGCGTCTTGTTGTCGCTAATCCTCACTATAGTATGAGGAAGTATGACGTTCCGGGAAAGGGTCAGGTTAATGAGCAGAGCTGGCAAGTAGTCGCCATCAGGAACAGGTAGGAACGGTGAGATAGGAAGGTACAAAGCGGCCTGAGGCGTTAATCGGGGACACTCCACGGACCGTAGCCGTGTTCGAGCTGCAGGAGGGACATCCGAGTACAAAGGCAACTCTAGCTGTAAAGTGCAGGTTGAACAATCAATGAGGGCTGAATGCGCGGTCAAGAAGTCAATGCCGAGAATCAGGTCGTGTGGGCAAGCGTCTAGAACAGCGAAGAGGACTGAAGTCTGAAGGCCAGCAACAGTGACGCGGGCGCTGCACATATCAAGAACTGATGTTCGGCTGCCGTCGGCTACTCGCACAGTCGAAGACACGGCAGGGGTAAGAACTTTTTTCAGGCAGGATCGAAGACGCGAACTCATAACGGATATGTGGGCACCAGTGTCTATTAGAGCGGTAACGTTCAGGCAATCGATAATAACACCAAGTAAATTTCGTCTGGAATTAGTGGTCGGTAGAGGTTTTTTGTACCGAGTTGTGAATGCAGCGCCACCTCCAGAAGCTGCATCTGTTAGTTTCCCGGGAACTGCCTAGAATACGCCGTTGACGGGGAGCGACGGCGTTGATAGGACTGGGGCGGGCAACCTGAGGCGAGGGCGAGCGGCTGGACCGGGTTCTCTGGGCCACCACATCAGCGTAGGATAGTTCGGAGCGTTGCGTAGAACGGCTAGGTGGCAGGTCCTGAAGGTGTTCATTGGAAAAACAAGGTGGTGAATACTGCCCACGATTCTGTCGGTGGTCGTCTAAAAAACGTTGCCGGAAAGGCCATCTGTTGCGGCAGTGGCGGCAAATGTGGCCAACGCGATGGCAAGAGAAGCATATCGGTCGATAATCTTGTGTGCACCACTCAGATGGATTTAGGTAGCGTGGTGAGAACCACTGGACCGACGCGGCAGCAGCAACAAGTGGGGTGGGCTAACACTTCTCACAGTATGCAAGGATGCAGGACAAGAGGGCAGTTCAGACACAGCCCCACAACATCGTCGTCTTCATTCCATCTGCGTCGTTTCTGCACCCGTGCCTGAGGTACCTTTCTATACCCCGTACAATATTGTACACGTCTCGCGGCTCAAGCCCTACAAGAATGCGTCAGATAATGACCTTTAAAGCAACGAGACAGTGCCTCCACCGCTGGGGGTCATGCTACGTGCCAGTGCAGGGAGTTGAAGAAGACAAAGTATACAGACTGGCGCGAGTTAGTCTGTGTGGCTGACGCTGCTCGCTTAACCGACTGTAAATACATCTCTGACTACCCCTCTGAGTTGGTCTCCTTCTCGCAACAATATCACCTGGGTACCCACTCACGCGGATCATCCAGGCATTGAGGCAGCCAATTCTATCACTCGCGATTTTATCGATCAAGCAAGCCCGGGATGAATACGCGAGGCGCGCTTCTCACGTTCCACGACCTCACTTCGCAATACCGCCTGTCCCGCCTCACCTTCCCCACCACACTAATCCCTTTCCCAGCACCAACAAAACTTGAGGCACCAACTTGAGGCCCGCACCTTACTTGCTCCTGCACGTCTTGCCCTCTTCCACCCCGGAACGTACTGGCCAGCCTGCCTCTTATGTGGCAGCTCAATCGCCAACTATGAGCACACACTTTACTCCTGTCCGGCACATTTGCCCATGCGGCACCTCAGAAGTCGGCAACAGTAGGAGGTTGCTTTGTCCAGCACCAGACCAGACCTGCAACTTCGGCTGGTGACTTGGGCGGAGGACGTCACAGATAGGCACTGCCTAGACGCCAAAACTGGTAGCCTAAAGGCCGCCCAGAAAGCTGCTTTTTAATTTCTTAAATATTGTTTTACTTTTTGGCCTTCTGATGAATAACGTTTTTCACCACAACCAACACCGACGACTAAGGGCACCAGACGACTTTTCGCCTACGTAAAGCAACTCTGAACTGACTAGGACAAGTAATTGTTTTTTGTGTGTGCGATAACTGGGGGTGAGGGGTGTAACGAGTTTGTGGCGCCCTGCCTAGCCCATTTTCATTACCTCGCCAAGTTCAGCAGGCAACATTGGTCGTGCTTGGTAAACACTGACGACCGCTGCTCGGCCATCAGTAGCTTTTAATCCACCATGCATGTGGTGTTGTACTTGTCAGAGAGCGGCACCTCGGCCATCCTTCTCGTCCACGGTCTTCGGGACAGATCGTGATATTCGGCCCTGCGCCGCTGATGCTCACCGCCAGCAGCACCAGAATGCCACTCGAAGCACTCATGGTGGCGGAGTTCATCTCACCCGAAGCAGCTGCTGGTAGCGTGTAAATACAAGCCCACCGTAAACGAAACGAAGCCACCCACATCATCGGCCTCTCTGGCCACGTCAGCATAGAGCGGGCAACACGGCACCCCAGCCGGCACCAGGTCACTGAACCCGCTCAAAAAGCTCGCGGCAGCCAACAGACTACCCGCGTTACCGAAGACTTACTTTCGCCCAGTCATCCGACCCGGCGGAGGACTGAACGTACAAGCCTGCAGTCAACACAAGATCTTTAACGCACTAGCCATGGCCACACGTTTGCCACCGCACGCCACTGAGGAAGACATAGTATGTCCTAACGCTATACAAAACATCTTCGTACTCAGCACAAGAAACCCACGCACTCGCTTACTGCAGTGTAAAAGAAGTCATCTTGCCCGAGCGACAATACTCCATCCTTGCATACCTCGCCCCGCCAGGCAACACTTGCCGCGGGTTGATACGAGGAGTCGACGCCAAACTCGAGCGCATGCTACGCATGGCTCACAGCCCGAAGGTGCTCGGAGCTAGACGCATTAGGAACAACACCACAGTCTACATCTTTTTTGATGGCCACAAGGTACTGACCTACGTCTACTGCGGCCCCATCATGAACCGCTGCACACTCTACAAACGACAAATAGACACCTGCCGCTACTGTAGCCACGTGGGACACCACCAGAATGTTTGCACGCACCAAGCCGATAAAGTGTGCGACCAATGCGGCAATGAACACCCTGAGCCAACCTACGTCTGTGCATCACCTAAGTGCGCACTGTGCGGTGACGCTCATCTCGCGGGGACAGGACTTGCCGGAGCCGATACCAAGTACTCTACCTCGTACGACGTCGTAAGCAACGCCGTTGTCGACACAGCAAGCAACAAACGACTCAGAAAGCAACCGTGGGACCTAGACCCAAGAGTGGCCGCCAGCCTACGACCACAACAGTATCCCAGTCAATCAATCAATCAATTAATTATTTATTTTCCACATCAGGAAGTAGAGGGCATGGGAAGAAAAAGTGTGTCGACCTCACCCAGCCAAGCAACTCATTGGTCCAGGCCACCTTCAAACACACGTGGGCCGACAAGGTGACCGGGAAAGGTGAGACCTGCGCTCCTCCACGCTCGGAACAATTGCCACAGCCCGTAATAGACAAAATTTTATTTCTCGAACGTGAGAACGCTAGCCTGCGCGAAGAGCTCACTGAGATTAAGGCGCTACTACAAGCGACTCAACCCCTCGAGCCACGCGAGAACACGGCAAGTCTCGCAGCTGCCGTAACAGTAAGAGAAGCAAAACGTCACGCAGCTTCAGAGCGGGCCGACGAAGCACCTCTAACGATTTCGAGCATAATAGCTGACATGACAGCTTTGTTAGAGCAGTTCCGCTCCGACATAGGAGTTGAGTTGAATCCCATAATATTGCAGATCAGTGAACTCTGCACGTCTCAAGAATATAGAAGCTGCCCGACAACACATGATGCAGGAACGGAAAATAAACAATCAGTAAACGTGGCCGCGTCAAGCAATATAACGATCTGGTGGTGGAATTATCTTAGCTTCTCTTCAAAGAAGGACGCTTCACAACAATTACTGGGCTCTACAGCTGAAAAAACTTCTGTCCTACTCCATCAGGAAATGCTTACTGACAATCTTGCACTGCGGGGTTACCGGCTTTGAGAGCCGAAGGAGACCTTGCAAAGTTGTTAGAACGTTAACGAGCACGTTTAAAACCTGGTATTTGACGCATACTTAGTCTACAACCAAGGCCACGTCACGCCTGTGTCGTGTGCCAAGCATCCTCACTTGCCGGAGACATCGACAGAGAAGCATGGCTCTCAATCATATAAAATTTTCTGGTCGTTTTTTTTGGCACAAACGCGTTCTGCGTCTTCAAACCTGATCACATCTGGTAGTTCGCAGCCATGCGCGTTTTGCTGCAGCAGCACTACCAATATACGTTGAAGAAACCCATCGTATGCGAGCGCACTGCTCCTTCCGCTAAATATGCTGTTAAACAGTCATTTTTAATCACGATCAGGTGAGATCGAAATCAAGGCTATTGTGATCCGCGCATCGCGATCTGCCTGAGAGATCGCGATTTCGCGGTCGTCTGCACCCCCTAACCGAGCTTGTTGAAAGAACAACCAAGAAGGAAATAGAGCATAGTTCCATAAAAACACTTCAAAACAGCTAGATATTTATAAAAAGCAAATTGTAAACTGCCTAATTCAGAACAATATCTGAAGTTTTGCATAATTTAGGATTCGCATCGACCGCATTGTAGTTACGGGAGAAGCAGACGACAAGCAGTCGACCGTTGCCTTCAGGGCATATTTCAACTCTCTCCCTGTCGGAGCTGTTGGAGCACCTCGAAGAAAACAGATTATGAGTCTCGCAAGCGTTTCGACTACGTCGCAACGTACGCGCACTTCATGGTCGAATGAAGTAATTGACAGTAATTGAAGTAATTACAGTAATTGAACACTGGCAGGAGCGACTGGAACAAACTTGAGGCGCTAGAAGTGAAACACTGGCGCGTACAGCGAGATTGACGCTTCGCTGCGACCATACGGCTACTAGTGGGGGCATCAGTAATAAATGTGAAGGTTAAGAATCTCACACAGGAATACAAGTGTGTGAGGTGCTGGTAAGTGCTAATAAAATTTTATCGAATGAAGTATTTATGAAATAACCGTTGTAGTTGCGCACAAAGTTTTTGACGTCCGAGTGGTTCTTCCACAAATGCATTGCTGATAAAGGGCTTTATGGATATACCGTACGCCGAGTTTTGTCCGTTGCATATGTTTTTCAGCACGCAAACGCCACATAAGGCATTCCATCTCACCTATGCTCGAACCAGATTAGGTGAGGTCGTGTAGCAGCGCTCATAATGTTGATCGCGATGAGAAAAACTGATTCGGATCACCCTGATCGTGATTAAAAGTGCCCGTGTGACACCGGTATGTCTTCTTTTCTACCATAGCAGACTTCGTCCTAGTAGACTTTTGGTAGACTTTGATAACATTACATTAGCCACCCTGATCGCTTAAGCAATGCAAAACGTGAAGTTTTGCAGGTTTTACAATAGGCGCTAATAAACGTAGTATTTGAAAAATTCCTGCAATAAGCTCTTATTCCTATTTAGGATATTTATGTTATTCTTATTGGCAAGATGAACAGGCACAGCAATGAGAGAACGTGTTTTCGGTTTTAAATTATTGATGACTCTTTAAAACGAATTCACTTGACCACAAAGTCGGGCAATGTAAGCGTCCCCAGCACTAAACTAATACTATAATATGCATACAAGTAATTGAAATACGTACCCTATTATCGGCTGTTTTCAATACTGTATAGAGGCATGAACCTTCATAATCTGAAAAAACGTTAAAAATTCAAGTAATTTTAAGCTTGCAGCATTCAGAGCGTCTGTGTATTTAGTGAGGATGATTGTTTTGTTTACTCTAAGCATTTTTTTTTATCTCGTTTGTCACATTCAGGTTGAGAAATATTCGGTACGTTGGCACCAAATTTCGATTTACATCGGTACTATGGCCCCATACATATTAGCATATTTATTTATTACAGAATGACATTGTAATGTGTTATTGAGCGTAATTTACATGTGCCTACATTGTCACATTTAAAATTCAGAATGTATATCTGCTTAAACAGACATTCCAGAATCTCTAGGGTGCTCTACGTACTAAAATACCCAGCACAAAGCAAACTGTTGCAATGATAAATACCTTCTTTTTAGACTTTAGATGCTCGCCAAGTATTCTACTACAGCCTAACCCCCTATACGCAATTTTCGAGTGGCAGCAAATGACTTACTCCATCGTGCCGTCGCCTCCCAACGGATCAACTACATGCCGGTGACAAATTATCATTGTTGCTTGTTTTGAAACTGTCGCGTGCTTGCCCAAAATTTCTGAAGAGAACTTTAGAAGTAGCTCAATGACATGCCACCTTTATTACTCTATCTGTGTCATAACGAAGCCACAAAAGCTTTTCACGACCCTCTTTTTTGCAATTTTGTTTTAAGCACGACAGCGTGCCCAGAAGCGCATGTTACGACGGCTAGGACGAACTACGCTTGATGGTTTCTCATTGCAACAAGCTACCATAATGGTCACAAGTTACCTCCGAAACATCAAAACAAACAATAAGATTTACGATCATATACGGCAAAATGTAAAGGTGGCGGATACCTTGCATTCCTTTTAAGTGAGCACGGATAACAATCATTAAGAGCAAATGCAACTGAAGCAGAGATCAGGGGTGCAGCCATGTGGTCAGAAATCATCACGCTAGCTTCCGGAAAACAAGCGACCTTTTCCACTTTTCCAGAAGCGTAGGCCGCGACAAATGACGGTGATGGATGGGCCTCCGCAACAGTAAACCCTGTCGCTCGAAAATCACACGCATAGGTTTGGGAATTATTGTGGCCCCTTGGCGAGCATAATCAGTCTTCTGTGAAGCTACATTCGATCAAGTCTTATTAAACCAGATCCTCTTTAGGCCATCTCCTTTCAAAACTTCCATCAGTGTGCTAGTATTGCAATTTTTAAAGTTTTTTAATGCAGAACTATTCAATGGTAGTTGCTGGACAGGGTGAAAATCAAATCACACTCTTATTTAAATGCGTGGAAACACATTGACAATCTACGACAACCAAGTTCTCGTTCCTGACGTTAAGGTGTCATATGAAAGGGGCATTTACTTGGGAAAAATACAGGTAATATAAAAATAGAATTTCTACTATGTACAAAATGCGAGTTATTTAAGAGTTGAAATGAACCGCTGAAAATATAAAGCATAAAAAAGTCTGATTCATGTGCTTCGATATTTGAATGTTCCAGAACAGGCGAGCGAAACGCCAGCTGAACGGTATAGTGCTGCGTGAGCAGTCGGTTTTCTTTCTAATGCGAAGCATTTCTCAACGAACTTCGGCGACATTGAGCGTATCTATCTATCTATCTATCTATCTATCTATCTATCTATCTATCTATCTATCTACCTATCTATCTATCTATCTATCTATCTATCTATCTATCTATCTATCTATCTATCTATCTATCTATCTATCTATCTATCTATCTATCTGTCTATCTATCTATCTATCTATCAATCTATCTATCTATCTATCTTATTATCTATCTATCTATTTAGCTATCTATCTATCTATCTACCTATCTATCTATCTATCTATCTATCTATCAATCTATCTATCTATCTATGTATCTATCTATCTATCTATTTATCTATCTATCTATCTCTCTATCTATCTACGGCTTTTAGCTCTTCTGGCCGTTTAGATATTAATAGAATACCGAACTTGGTATTGCATAACAAGATTGTATGAAGAACATATCTGACTAGTCATAACATGAAAATCACGACATAAAAATCACGTTCACATGGGGTGTTGCAAAATGATATGGTATGGCAGCATTGCATGGCGAAAACAAGCGACAGACCTTAACATAAAATCATGACATGGGTGTCATGTAACATGACTACATGCTACGCTCATGATGCGCTCACAGCCGTTTCGCTAACGTCTCATATACCGAATTTGGTATTACTGTACGTGAATGGATGACGGAGGTATGTGACTGGAGCAAACACGATATTCGTAAAATTCGTGTCATGTAACAACATGACTACATGCCACCCTGATGATATGCTGGTGGTCTTTTCACTAGCTTCACTTATACCAAATTTGGTATTAGGCGATGGGAATGGATGATAAAGGTATGATACTGGTGCAAACATGATAAACATGAGATGCGTGTCATGTGAGAACTTGACTGTGCCACAGTCAAGGCGCCAATACACTTTGACGTCACGCGGTGCGCGTGCTCGCCGGCGTTCATTTCGTCGCGTCACGCCGGCGTTGTTACGCCAGGCGCCGGTGCTGCCATATACTCGCAGGCGCACGCCGCGCTGCGTTGCTTTGACGTATGCACGTTTCTGCGCGTCCGGCGTCCTTCCGTTATGAAAACAGGGAGACGCAGTCTTGTCTGGGTAACGCATTGGCGCGAAATGGAGGTTGTCGCATTTCGCACCATTTGCCACCGGGCCGCACCGACGGACGCTGCTCACGCCTGGCGTGAGACTATAGAGTGCTAGCGTTTTGCTAACACAGCTTCGCTGTGCTCAGTGTGCGCATGCGTCAACGCTGCAATGGAGTATGCTGGGTCTTTCATGATTCGCTCGCGGTCGTTTTGATAGCTCCACTTATACTAAATTCAATATCACGTGACTTAAATAGAGGACGAAGGTAATGGACACATCCAAGTATAATAATATTGATAGGTAAGTCGGGTACGACATTATTCACCTCCACCTCTTGAAGTTGGGCTGTTTTTAAAATGACATATCAATCTTTCTCAATCGAGCTTCGCATATCATCGATGGCCACTGTACGTGGGATCTGCCACTTTTTTTTCGATTCATAAAAACTTGCCAAAGCCCACAAATTCGAACATTCACATCAACTTCACTCAGTTCAACCGGATCTTAGAATGCTCGGCAACCACTAGCGTGCATTTTCTTTGAACCCTAGATTAGCGCTGAGTTTCCGGTGCCTGACTACAATATAACCGTAATTTTCATCAAGTGCCGTGAGCGCTGCTCGCATTTTACTTTTCTATGCATAATTTGTTGGAGAATAAGGCTGTACTGCCATTAGATAAAACGTTCCCTCTGTATTTTAGTTGCTTAACGAATATAGAAAAAGTGTTGAACAATTTTCAATGCTTCTTACTCAACTATGGGAAAGCAGTAATTCGTCCTGCTACGTCCTTTTTCTTATAGGTCACACGTGTTGGCCTGCCTATGTACTCGTGCCCTGAATAAGCGTTGTCGTTCTTTGCCCACCTAATGTAGGCCAGGTTACTACACTGTAAACAAAACTATACCCAGCTGGGAGGAATCAAGGAATGCTGCCCCCCCGCTCTGCTCCGGTGGTCTAACTCAAACCGCATTGTACCGGAGCAAATACATTCGTCTTTCTCCGTTTTCCTCCGCTGATCACCGCACGAAGGAAACCGGAGGAAGACGGGGCCAGTCCCGTGATTATGCTTCAGTGGTTTCTCCAGGAATGCTCCCTCGCATCGCTTTGGCCCGGTGGATGCTCCCTAATTGCTCCGCGTCAGTTCTCACTGGCATTCATTGGCTGTTCGAGCAGTGACGTAGGCAGCCTCACCGCTGCGAGGCCGTTCATTGAAAATCAACATGCCGCAGACCAAGCCGGTGCAGTGAGGATTGTTCGAAGCGCTCGGCCGCGTTGGAGAAAAGAAAATTGTTCTGAGCAACTTCTGGATATCACAAGCGACAAGCAGCAACGAAGGTTATCAACGACTTAAGGGAGTTGTGCGAACGGTAATGGGTGATGGCTCCTGGAAGCCAACGATACATTGTTATCACGAGAGTGTTGAGGGACCCTGCGGTTGCTAGTGCAGCAAAAAAATGGTGAGTGAGCTTTCCTTGAATTACCTGTGTTATTCTTGTCAGGTAGTGCTAAAATTGGGTAATGTTGAGTTGATAAATCAAACATGTCAATTTGACAAACATGCTAATTTCACAAGACGTCAGTGAAAAATCAGCGGAATTCCGGTAATACATTGTTTGGACTACGTGTTTTTTTGCTTGAAATAACTTCGGTGAAGCAGAATGAAGAGATGAGCGAGTTGGTTTGATTGATTGATCTGTTAAGTAGTTAACGTCCCAAAACCATCATATGATCATGAGAGACGTCGTAGTGGAGGGCTCCGGAAATTTCGACCACCTGGGGTTCTTTAACGTGCACCCAACTCTGAGCCCACAGGTCTACAACTTTTGCGCCTCCATCAGAAATGCAGCCGCCGCAGCCATGATTTGATCCCGCGACCTGCGGGTCAGCAGCCGAGTACCTAGCCACTTGACCACCGCGGTTGGGCGAGCGAGTTGGTACTGATTTAATATTGTGTAAATATAGCGCAAAAAAGTAAACACCACAAGCGCTTGTGGTTGTTCACTTTCTTGTACTCATCCTTCTTGCGCAGCATTAATGCCATAAAGCTTCTGTATATTGAATCAAGTAGCTGTAATGTTTGAAGTGCTAATTAGATATGTAAGAATAGAAATATATTTTAAGTAGATGCTATAAAACGGTCATAATTGTTATAGGTAGACCTAACAGGCCAAAATTTATTTTTAGTGTTGTCAGTACACGTAACGGTAATATTTGTGCGCTTTCCATATCAATGAACGCCAGGCCGAGGTCTACCACTGCTTAAAAAACTATTTGACAGAATATGTAAGCCGAACTAATAAAACTTGAATAAGTAAAATTGATGGTAAATATTTATAGGTGTATATTGAATTCAGGTAGGGCAATGTAAATGGCGCAGACGTTTATAACGCATACACGCACTCATACCTGTGAAAAAGTTACTTTGCTGGAATAAATGGTATCTGATATATTATTCTAGAAGTATACTAAACTCTTTGCGGGATTTGGTGCTTTTAGAAAGAGAAATAGATGGGTGAAACGAACTGACGTCATTAGATACGAGGAATGCAGATAAAAAAGAAGAGGAGTGCAGCGCTAGACGTCTCTGAGAAAAAGGGGGGTAGTACAGTTAGCCTATATGACAGCCCAGCTCAATATTCTAAGAGGGAGGGGACATTGTAGTGAAATAAAGAAAAAGGAGAAGGTACGCTTTTGAAAAACTAGCCGTATTTTCGGTGTTTCGCGACTAGAACGCTATTCTGGCACTGGAATTGCAGGACCTACCGCAAAAAAACGGGCACCTTTGCAATTTCACCTTCAATCCGCCGACCAGTCCCCTGACATATTTGCGTTACGGAAGAGAGGCTATCCTCTGAAACTGTCCTGGATATGCCCCATTCAACGAATTTACCACTGCCTATAAGAACCCGGCTACTGCCATACAGGTGCAACGCAATCTCACGGCAATACAACATGGCTTGCAATATCCACGGATAGCTCACAGTCTCGTTGAACTTCTTTCCCACAAACGCTCAGATAGCAGCGTATACGTTTTAAATTTGTATAGTCCACCGAGAGGTACTAGTACCCACGTTGGCTCACTTCTAAAAAAAGTTAGCAGAATAGCGGGTCACACAGAGCTGATAATAATGGGGGACTTAATGCCAAACATACCGAATGGGGCTACCCCAAATGTGACCGCAAGGGCACTAACATATGGGAAACGATTAGGGACTTCGGTCTTGCCCTATTCACGCTCCCCGACCGACCAACCAGGATTGGGAATAGCGTACGTCAGTCGCAACACAACCCCCTGACTTGACACTTGTTCAGAATGCTTACGCAATTACGTGGGAAAGCACTGAACGACATTTATGAAGCGACCATTATCTGCTTTCCATCAACGTACCCAATGGAGGCTGCAAAAGAACAAATTCACTACTAAACACACAAAATCAGATGTCTTTCGAGTCCTTAGAGACAAAGGCCTAACCATTCCTATCGAAGATCTCAATGAGTGAACTACCAATCTCACTAATGATGTTAACGGGCTAGATGCGATACCCGAACGGAGCGGGCCGTCACCGTCCCAGAATCGAAGCTTGTGCACCTGTGGGAAGCACAAGCCAGCTTACATCGGCGATGGCTCCACCAGAAGCACAATCGAAAGTTTCAACACCGACCAGCGCAAATTGACAGGGACATCGAGGAGTACTAAAAAAAACTTAGTCAAACACAGTGTCATTAGCTATGCTACAGGCTCAACAGTCAGCTAGGTAATAAAAACACCTGGCAGCTCCCCAGGCCCTTATTGGATCCTTAGCCGATTAAAAGCACGTCGCGCAATGAAATGTATCAGCTAGTTTACAAATGAACTGGCACCAACCATGTATTAGTGAAAGAACTGAAAACCAGGTATTTAAACACACAAGTAGCCTCGTCATAAATGCCTGAATACTCGTGAAATACTAACCATGAGCTACATCGAGATATTACCGAGGCGGAATTACGTGCTCTTTTGAAGAGTACTCGTACAACGGCTTTCCCAGGAGATGATCAAATTTCCAACACAATACTGCGTTACCTTGACGATAAGCCTCTTACGGCAATTACTGACCTAATGAACAAACATTGGGCGTCTGAGACACTACCGCAAAGTTGATAACACGTTCGAGTAATATTTATTCCCAAGCCGGACAAGACAATGCGTCTGGAAAATCTTCGGCCTACTTCTCTTACATTATGTTTAGGGAAAGTAATAGGACAAGCAATTCTACGACGACTAACAGCTTATGCAGAGTCAAGGCACCTGCTACCTCCCACGATGGTGGTATTCCGCCAGCAATTATCCACACAGGATATAATGCTGCAACTTCACATTGATATAATAAATCCTAGACGTACAGCGGTTACCAGGACTATCCTGGGCCTGGATATCACTAAAGCACTTGATAATGTGTCCCATGCTGCTGGACTTGACAACCTGTCCCCAATGAACGTCGGCAGTCGCACTTACATATATATCAGAAGTTTTCCGCATGAACGCCCGGATGAACTAACCATTGGTGACCTCAAAAGCGACAAAATCATCCTACGAAGATGGGGCACTCCACAAGAAGCCATGTTATCGCCATTCCTCTTTAACATTACAATGCGTAGCCTGCCCGTTCTTTTGGATCAGATCCCACACATTAGGCTCTCACTGTATGCTGATGAGATTACCCTATGGACCTGCACAGGCTCAGATGGGCAAATCTGTAACGCGTTGCTAACAGCCGCCGACACTGTACATCAGTGGGTAAAGAAAGTGGCTCTTACTTGTTCTGCCAACAAATCCGAGCTCTTAGTTATCAGAACCAAAAACAAGAAGGATGACCACTACAGTGGAGCGCGCTCCACAATCTATATCATAGTAAATGGAAACGTTGTCCCTACTGTCCGCACAATCGGGGTTTCAAGAATGCTCGTCCAGCATAACACTCATGAAACAGAAGTTATCAACAAGTTACAAGCATCCTTGCAGCAAACGACTAACCTTCTAAAGAGATTGGCAACGAAAAACAGGGAATGAAGGAATCTGACCTATACAAGTTAATCCACGCTGCTGTAATCAGTCGAGTCACTTAATCGTTCCCCTAGTGCCAGATCAGAAAGATGTGGAAAAACTAAACTCCCTAATTAGACAAACATATAAACGTGCCCTAGGACTTCCCAGATACTCAAGCACAAAAAAACTACTGCGCCTTGGTAACCACAAGACAGTGGAAGAACAAATAAAACGGCATTTAACGGCCCAAGAAGAAAGGCTCTCACGAAGGAAAGCAGGCTTGCACATACTCAACCGTCTCGGACGACACACTATAGTTGCACGCACAACAGCAAGGCTTCCCTGCCAGCGGCAACTCGTGCAGACAATATAATTCAACCCCTTACAAAATATATGCTAGCAGGAATACCTGACGAGAGACGAACGGCAAAAGCAGAGAACCTCGCAAAACAATTTCAGGATCGCCCAAACGTTCTGTATGTTGACACTGCTCGACAAGCGAGCGACCGTTACCCAATACGCGGTGAGCGGCTATGGGGAACTTATTAACGCAGCCACCGTTAAAACGGCCTTAGCATTAGAGGCAGAAGAAGCCGCGATCACGCTGGCCACCTCAATTGCGGCTATCAATTTCATCCTAAGTGACTCGAAAAGGGCGTTCATGAATTTTACGATGGGCTCTGTTGGGCCAATCGTGGCACACATTATCAAAAATAAGAAACTAGACAATAAAATACAACTTATATGGGTGCCCGCTCACGCGGACAATCCAGGGAATAACGCGGCCTACCGCGTGACCCCTCCACCGGGATGTAGACCCCTCGACCCTGGACTGGCCACGATCTGGAGGCAAATCCAAACACATCCTTATCCCAGCCCTCATCGGCTGTCTAAAATTTATCCAGAAGAGGTTACAACAAACTTCAGACATTGCAGCTGCGTGAAAGCTACCCAAAATCACATTTTCTGGGAATGCGAGGGTAGCCCCCCACCGAAAACAATACTGCAAGCTGCCTCCCTCGAGGCGTGGGAGACGCTCCTGTCGTCAGCTGACTACCGTCTTCAGGTAGAAGTGGTTAACTGGGCCGAAAAGGTCGTGGCAAGCTTTTGGCTGCCATCCTTCGAACCACTAGCAGATTAAGTTTACCGACCTTGCTGTGCCGCCAATAAAGTTGTTTTTCTCTCTCTCTCTCTCTCTCTGTTGATGATGAAACAGATTACTGTTTTTGATGCTGCACTTTTTCCCTGTCATGCTGCCATGGCTGTGGCTGCAGTTTTTTTTGGCGGCAGACGGGAGTGCGAACAGTGCTGAGACGTAGTTTCGGTCTGGGAAATGCAACGACACTGGCTTGTCAACAGAAGAAGGGAAAAGAAAATTTCTTCAAGCCTGAGACGCTCGTCTTGACGTTTGCACGTGCATCACCTTCTGTGGCCATCGAGCGTGTGCACGGACCTTTCAGTTGAGTAAACCAGTTGGCTTTCCTTTATTTCTGTGAAAATGCAACTAGCTTAGGTGTCGTAATGTTTGTGCCTTTTTTACTGATTTATTGTGTTACGATGTAGCGAACTTTTCCTTATTTTGTGCTTGAAGTTGTTCGTCTTGAAAAAATATATGCTCATACAATAACTACGTTGAAAAATGTTCACAACGACAACTATCAAAACAGAGTGGGCAGTACAAATTAAAAATGAAACAAGGTCAAGTTATCTCGAAAATAATTTTACAAAGAAGATGAAGCTAGGCTTTCCTTAAAGACAGGCCGCAACCATGCAAACTTTAACGGCACAGTTTACTAGAAGTACGACGATGAGCACACACTATATTCGACTGTAATAATCAGAATTAGTATTTGATAAATTTACGAAATTATCGGTAGGTGCATTCCTGATGCTGTCTCCAAGCGTACCGAAATAAGATTATCTTAGTCAGAAATTCCTCTTAAATATTTCAACAAAGGTAGAACTTTGGATTTAGAAATATATAGAAAACTTTCTCCAGTTTTGAACTTTGTTCACGTCAGGGAGGTGTGTTTTTATTAGGTTGCGGTGGTCTCACACCGGATTGCATCGGATGTGCTTCTTCATATTGAACGCTGATCCTGTCTTTGTGAGTGTGCGTGTGTGCGTGCGTGCGTGCATGTGTGTGTGTGTGTGTTGTGTGTGTTGTGTGTTGTGTGTGCGTGTGTGCGTGTGCGTGTGCGTGTGCGTTTGTGTAGGGGGGGTCAGATTTAGAAGTTGCTTTTTCTCCTAGACTCATAGACTCCATAGTGCCCGTAGTTTGAATGTTCTCAGTTTCCGTGCCTCTCCAATGATTTGCAGATCTCATGTGTAATTTTTCGCTAAATTATGTAGTAATCAATCAGCTGAACCCTTGCATCATCGATTAATGTAAAGGATGGTCCTTGGGAGATGGTGAGGAGTCGTTCTCGGTGGCCATGCTTTGCTCGTTTGTCGTGCATCGTTTTGCAGCATTATGTGGTTATTTGGAAGCTCTGCGCTTCAAACTTTTGTGCTGCTGATTTCATATGATCTGTCTTATTGTTTTGTTTTTGGTGGTTTTTTGCATGTT
Organism: Rhipicephalus annulatus; assembly: GCA_013436015.1. Classification (NCBI taxonomy): domain Eukaryota; kingdom Metazoa; phylum Arthropoda; class Arachnida; order Ixodida; family Ixodidae; genus Rhipicephalus; species Rhipicephalus annulatus. The sequence goes on along the minus strand of WOVY01010199.1, from coordinate 683,946 downwards.
TGTTTATTATTGTATTCTTTTCCTAAATGGTGGGTAATCATCCAGAATTGGCAGCCTATTTTATGTAAATAAAAAATGAAGAACTCAAGTATTTCCTTAAACTTCATCTGCTAGAGCTCTGTGGAAAAGAATACACAGTATACCTCTGCAGTGCTTGCATGAGAATAGGGGTTTCCTTGATCTAACCAATGCGTTAAACTATCAGCATACAATAAATAAACAGTGGGATGAACACTTTAAAAAGTACTGGTCATCCTTACTGAAATTCTGTCCGGTCGAACTAAGTACATTCGTAAAATACTGCGGAAGTACCACACAAAAGCTCTGAATACCCGGAGTGAAAAACCCGCGAGAAATGCTCCGGACATGCCACGTAATCAGTCTGTCCGGCCGAAGGAAAATGCCTGTGGAAAGTACTCCGGCGGCGCCACGCAAACGCTCCGGTTGGTCGGAGTGGAATCTTTTAAAACTACTCCGGGTGCGCCACTGAATTCCCTCGGTGAGCCGGAGCAAAAATTATGCTCCGGACGTCCGAAGCGAAAATTTCTCCGAAAAGGGGGGACGCAAAAGGACAAGCGTTTTACTCCGACTTCGGAGTAATTTTTTTGCAGTGTACGTCAACACGCAGCTTGACAATACTGCCAACACGATTATACGTTTCTGCCCAGCAATATGATAGGTTAAAGGGACGCTGCAACACTTTTTCAAGTAGCCAGGGAAAGTATTCAGTAAGGAAGCTTATTGCTTCATGCGTTCACCGACCGAATAAGTTTCAGAATCTGTCAACCATGAGCAGAGCTACAAAGATTTGTAGATTCAATGCCTTCTCTCTTCTCTCTTATCGAAAGCATTGAAAGCGCAGCAGAAAGCACTGGACGCTGAACAAGGAGAGATGGCAGGAAGGAACATGAACTTCATGCCCACTTTGCTGCCTTGAGCACCTTTCTTTTTCTTTTATGTTGAAATAAGTGGCTTTTTGGTGCGGTTGCGCGCGCGTGCGTGGACAAGTCGCAGCCTTCCGCAGCGGGTCCAGTAACCACAAAGCGCGCCATGCTCAAATCAGCCACTGGCTCACACAATGGCTGTGACGAGTGATGTTAGGCTTGTTGCGTCATTTGTCGACAGAGCAGCCATGAATTATGAACTGACTTTGAGAACTTATTCTTTAATCTAGGCCACGTGCTGCGCGATAATATGTCTCCAGTGTTCTCGGGATGCTCGACTACCGTTTGGATATGTTTCCTGACTGGGCTCAGAAAGGGTTAACGGCTTCTTTCAAGACTCGTTCCTGTCAATGAGACTCATGTATATATTAGAAAATTTCTTAGCGAAGTCTGGTGACATTGAGCGTATCTATCTATCTATCTATCTATCTATCTATCTATCTATCTATCTATCTATCTATCTATCTATCTATCTATCTATCTATCTAGCCGCCTAGGACTTTAGCTCCCCTGGCCGTTTCCATAATGGTATCGATACCGAAATTTGCATGGCCTAACATGACTGTATGAAGAACACATGTGACTAGTCATAACAAAAAAATCATGACAGGCATATCATGAATGTCATTATTTACATTTCATGGTCCTGCAGCTCTAGCTTTGGTTTCGTTCACATGTCATGTTGCAAAGCTGGTGTGGTATGGCTTGATTGCAAGGTGAACACACGCCACAGACCCTAACATGAAAATCATGACATGAGCGCCATATAACATTACCTCATGCCGCGCTCATGATGTGCTCGCAGTTGTTTCGCTAGTGTCCGATATACCTAACTTGGTATTACAGTACGTGAATGGATAACGAAGGTATGCGACTGGTGCAAACATGATAATCGTGAGATGCGTGTTTTGTAGCAACATGACTACATGCCATGCCCATGATGCACTGGCGGCCGTTTCGCTAGCTTCACCCATACCGAATTCGGTTTAACAGGCCGTGAATGAATAACCAAGGCATGATACTGGTGCACACATTATAAGCGTAAGATGCGTGTGTGTTGTAACAACATGACTACATGCTACACTCATGATGCGTTCGCGCCCGTTTTGCTAGCGTCACATGTACCAAACTCACTATTATGCGACGCGAACGGACGGCATAGGTAAATGACACATCCAAACATGATAAGCACGACATGCGTGTCACGTCACAACATCGCTACACGCCACACTGATGATGCACTCGCGGCCTTTTCGCTAGCTTCACATATGCAAAATTTGTTACTACGGGACGCCAATGGATGACGAAGGTATGTGGCTGGTACAAACACGATAATCATGAGATGTGTGTCATGTGAGAACATGATTACATGCCACAGTCAAGGCGTCAATACAGTTCGACGTGACGCGGTGTGCGTCTTCGCCGGCGTTGACTTCATCGCGTCATGCCGGCGTTGCTACGCCGGGCGCCGGTCCTGCCATATACTCGCAGGCGCACGCCACGCTGCGGTGCTTTGACGCATGCGCGTTTCAGCGCGACCGGTGTCCTGCCACGAAAAGAGGGAGACGCAGCGTTGTCCAACGTTACTAGAACCAGGTCAGTTTCGGAGCTCCCCGTAGGCGCGCGCTCTCCGAAGTGGCCGTGGTGGCCGACGCGAGAACTAGTGGCGCTGCTGTGCCATTTTGCTTCAAGCCGCGCTCGTCGTCTGCTGCAGCGCGGGTGATTCGCATTCTCCTCGCAGCTCTCGTCAGTCGTGATAACCGAGATTCGCCACTGACACTTGAGCGGTAAACTCAACTACTTCAAAAACGAAAATTTGTAAAACATCTGTTTCATAATCACCACTAAAAGTCCGGAGCCTTTCCAATCGGGAAAGTAATTATTATTTATTTATTTAATAATTTATTTACAAACAGTGCCCGGAACGCTGTTTTCGGGTGGAATCGGATGCGCCCGAGAAGTTTGGGTTGGGCGCTAGTTTGCAATACATAATAAAAATACAGTGCTCGAAACACGAGACGCCAGAATAGAAGTACACACGACGAGTTGTTAGTATGCTGTCGTCCTTCTATATTGGTGGCTCATCTTAAGCGTAGTATATTTTGTAATCAGCTGTGCATCTCTCACGTTCTTTGCAGTGTTCGTCGGCCTGCAAAATTTTCCAGCCACATGTCCACTGCGCTATAATGAAAACACTTTTTAGAAATACAGTTTGCTCAAGGTGGCATTTTTTTATATTGTGTAGTTATCAGCCATCTTTCTCGAGAGAGAATTCTCTCATGAGGGCATTAAAAATTTGTAGTTATCATGCGAATTCTCGTGCGAAATATAGCTAAAGTATTAGCCATCTTTCTCGAATAATTTCGCTGAGTTATTGCCGAACACTCGTTAAATTAGTGATGTCATAAATGAAAGCCTTAGCAAATGAGGAAGCTCAGCAAGGGTATTTTCGATTCCCTCATTCGAAACTGCGGAAAGCTTTCGCTCAAGAGCCAGGATCTCCTTATGTTTCTTCCTTTTTGAGGCAGCCGCACGGGCAAACCTCTTCGAGAGGTTGCGGACCTTTTGTTTCCTGGTTTTCACCACCTTTGAAGGCTTTCTGGCTAGCAGTGGCCTCCGTAGGTAGAGAAAGCTAGCAAGCCGCTTTGTAAACACTGTACAGTGTTTACTATGAACACTAATAGTTGTGGGCACATTCTAGAGCTACCACCTCGTTCCACAATAACAGTTTTTTGTAGTAGCAGCTCTTGGTGCAAGATTTCTGCAGCAGAAAAACACTGCACGTCATCCCTGACATGGCATCATCGATTAATTTTTGGCTCCTGCACGCGGAAGGCAACGAGAAGTTCATCGCTTCATTGAGCGCGAACGGTGTAGCTGACGAGACGTCTGATCTGCCCGGAGATGCGTCATCGCTAAAATCACTCGACCGACTCTATGACCATGACTTCCCTATTTCAATTTCTGGCATGAGCTCATCCCTAGCACCTGTTTGTGTATGTGCGTGACCTCCTTGTTCTTTTTGTCACATGTGCCTTCGATATGCACTCTGGCAGACCGGGAAAAAATCGAGGCAATGTCTTTGGCACTTGCGCCCATTTTCCTCGAGGTGGAAGTATTTCATTTCCCATTTATAATGTACTTATGATATTTGACATCATCGTCCGCCTCGAAATGTCACTCACATATAGCGGACTTGTGAGTCAGCCGCCCATCTTTGCGGCACAGCATCTTTGCCCATTTTAATGCGACAGCGTTAAAGAGTTCGTTTCGCAGAAATTCTCGCGTCGGCGTCGGTTTCGTTGATTGTGAGCGAAAAGTAATGATCTTGGGCGCGACTGAAAAATTGAGCAAGATGCAAATATAAAAAGTTCTGGGTCTGAGTGGGGGTCGTACCCGGGCAGTTTGCGGGGAGAGCAGGAGTTCTACTACACAGGCACGCTTGTGCTTTTTAGAACATTTTTATTGAGAAATAAATAAATACATATTCATAAAAACCATATTGGTCTACTCGCACCACTTTGACGGTGTAAGAACGGTTCATTTTCCCCAATTCATCAAACACCTGCATACGATTTTGAGGCTATATAAACGTTCGATCTATCTTGCGCACATATTACGCATTCAATGAAGTTTCCCGTGCCGATTTTGCTTTAGGATTCATGTGGCTCACGGTCATGCGTTCTATCCAGAGACTGTAAAGGCCCAGTAATCTCGTCATATTTTATGGAACACCACCCTCATTCTGTATTCGAATATAACGTTTGCCATGAGGTGTTATCGGCGGATATTTCTTCAGGGTCTTTTGTACCACATCTTATCGGATCCCAGCACTCACTCAAAGCATGTCCAACCGTTTCCGGTTCATTACACAGAGTGCAGTTTGTGTCCATGCCAGACATAGCCAGGAGGTAGCACACCGGGCCCATGCCCCCCCTCCCCCCGGAAATTTTTTTCGCGATAGCATGGAGAATAACAAATGACCGTTTCAAGGGGGTGCCTTGCCCGAAATGAAGCAGGTGTCCCCCGCCCAATTCCCCCTCGAAAAAAATTTCTGGCTACGCTTTGCTTGACTCAAGTAGATGCGCTGGAAGCAACAGTACTTTCAACCAGTAATGGGGCACAACCCAACATCAGCCTCCAAACACTCCTTGAAGGACGCGCTTCTTCATCATTCCGTAAATAAGATGAAGTAACAATACCAAATTACGCAACACACACGCGATACCCCCCCCCCCCCTCACACTGCGACGCATTTACTCGACTTCTTTCCGCGGGAACATGCGGGTGGCTTTTTTAAAACTCTTCGCGATCCCAGGGTGGTTCACAGAAATGATGATCAATGTCATTTCCGTAGCCGCTTTTGCGGCCCGGGGCACAAAAATGAGGCATTGTTTATTAGCGCTCTTGTCACATGTTAGAACTCTTTCGTAAGCAACGACAGTTCACTAAATAATGGCGCGAAGAAGCAACCGAGTGCCGAAAATGTGTTGTCGTGTCTAAACGGCAACACGCGCGTCGCGACGCGCGGCGTGCTATGTGAAGCAAGACGGAACAGCAGCGCCGTTAGTTCACGCGTCAGCCGCTCGTGCCAGCGCGCGCGGGGAGCTGCAAAACTGACCTGGTTCAAGTAACGTTGGCGTTGTCTGGGTAACGCATTTGCGCAAAATGCAGCATGTCACATTTTCCGCCGGTTGCCGTCGGGCCGCGTCGACGGGCGCTGGTCGCGCCTGGCGTCACACTATTGAGTGCTCGCGTTTTGCCAACTTTGCGGTGGTGTGCCCAGTGTGCGCGCGTGTCAACGCTACATTGGAGTATATTGGACCCTTCATGTTGCGCTCGCAGCCATTTTGCTAGCTCCACATATACCAAATTCGCTGTTATGTGACATCAATGGAAAAGAAAGATATGACAGATACAAACATGATAATTCTGCCACGCGTGTCATGTAAGAACATGACAACATTCCGTGCTCATAGCGTGGTCGTGGTGGTTTTGCTAGCTCCACATATACTAAATTTGGTATCACGTGACGTGAATAGATGACGATGGTAAACGACACATCCAAAGATGATAGTCTTGATAGGGAAGTCGTGTACGGCGTCATTTACCTTCGCCTCATAACGTTGTGCTGATTTTAAAGTGACATATTAACATTTCTCATTCGTGCTTCGCTTATTATTGAGTCGCACTGCCCGTGAGATCTGCCAAATGTTTTTTTCCTAAGATGTTGCAACAAGTAATGTAGCTCACTTGTAGAACACTTGCTCGCCATAGAGGCGCCCTAATTTTAATCCTCACTGGAACTCGAGAAGTTTTCAAATTTATTTTATTTGCAATTTTCTTGATTTTGCGGTAACAGACAAGGTTATTTTTCGCAGGCGACCAATGCGTCTATCTCAACTTTGCAGTGATTAACAAGGTTATCTTTCCATCGCAAGAAATGATACCTTCACTGACACCCACGGCTGCGACGACACTGAAGCCGACATCGACGCCAGAACACAGAAAAACAAGCTCTTTAATGCTCTGGTATTAGAAAATTTCATTGTCTTGCACAAGTATGTCTCATCTGGCAAAATCCCGCAATATGAGTTCCTTCTCGAGGCATAATTTCTGAACCGTTTTACTTATTGCTCTCTAAATACTGCGGAGGAAATCGCAGGAGTACAAAGGGCAAGTTACTCTTCACAGTGCTGTTCTACTGTCGCAAACCATCAGATAGCGTGAAGTTTATTTGCAATATGTATGAAACGTGAAAGTGAAACTGCCTTCTAGTCTTCCTCTCTTTGAGAGAGTGAAATTCCCATTTACTCTTCAGGCATGAGACAGTAAAACGTGGTTATACTCCTCCTCTTGATAACCTTTAGATGCGTCGGCACACCGCGAGTGATTAGCACTACCTAATCAGCACACACATATGCTGTGAAACGTAATTAATTTGTTTGTGGAGTCGTGAGGAATGAATAACAAAATAACAGCGTTTCCAGCGCCTGCCGGTTAGTTTCAGCGCACTGGAAGGGACTTGAAACTCCCAGTATCATCGTTTTTAGCTTTGAATCTGTCTAGTGAGATAAGTGAATACTATCTCATTTGATCGCTCACGTTTGAAGCTCAAGGCAAATGGCCAAATGGCTATCACATTCTCCTTATATAGTAATATTAATGTTTCCAACTACGACCGTCAAACACGGGCGAAGATGCCGTAAGCATAACGTTCAATACTGCTACAGTGAAGTATTGTGGTTTTAGTCGTTGGACGTGAACAAGAATGAGCGAAAATACGTCCAAGAGGGTAAAATAAAAAAAGCTGAATTGTTTAATGTCCACTGCACATGCACAATGTTTCGTAGGTAGAAATTACTAGCCACTTAGCGAGTGAGCGCAAGTGACGTTCATATCATTGGTTGGGCTAATTTTCTTTCCTCTAATGAAAAAAAAACTGGTCAGGTAGACGTTTTAATCTCACAAAGCACAAAATTATCGCAGTAGACACGTTAGCTACAGTCCGGCTGGTTTCGAGAAGCATGTAGACACTAGAATTTACAAGTCTTAAAAAGAAAATGCAGACATATCACCAACATTACTTATGACAAAAAGAAATGAACATCAACTCGCTGTCTTAAGTGTGGTATATTCATATATAACATTCATACATAACATTCATATATAACATTCATATATCATTCATATATTCATTCATATATAACATTCATATATAACAAATTGTTAAGATGCAAGTGCAGCCTTATTGCAGAAACTATTGAATGACCACAATTGAATAGATGTGGGAGCGCTTGCACCTTCCTCGGTGAGGTTCATGCACTTTCAAGGCATCCCTCATGCTCGGCTTGACCGTGTATATGTATCTCTAAGCTTATGGTCTCACATTCATAATTATGCTGTTAAGCCCATATTTTTTACAGACCATTGCTCGGTCACTGTTTCTTGGGGTCCTAAAAATTTCGTAAAACCCCTCTAAACTGGGACCTATGGAAGCTTAACGTACAGTTGTTGCGTGAAGATTGTTTTGTTAAAATAGTAAAACAATCGGTACAAGAGGTAACACAGTCTCGACAGCTGGCAATTTTCGCTCAATGGGAAAGGTTCAAAGAAGGAGTCAAGTATCAGGCAATTAGTATTTCATGCGAAATAGCGCAAAGAAAAAGAGGTGAAAAGCGCTATTTTTATGAATTACTTCATAGCGTGAAAGCGCTATTTTTATGAATTACTCCATACTTTTGAAAGTCGACAGCCGGGATTGTACCGGGACAAGATAAATGTGATTCGAGCACAGATACAAAAACATGATACAGATTTATAAAGAGAAGCTAAGATTCGTTCCCATGTTACCCATTTCACTGAAGAGGAACCCACTAAAAAATCCCTCGGGATGAAAAGAGATATGCACTTTCTAAACAGATACTGCAAATTGAGTCGCGGGGTTCCCTTTGCACAGAGACATGTGAAATAAGAGCCGCATTTGAAGATTAGTACAAATGTTTGTTCACCGCGACTGAGCTTCAGGAGAATTTTGAGGAAGAAGCTAACCACTTCATTGCCCTTGTGCCTCAGTTACAAGATGGTTATAGACTCCCTGTAGAGGGGCCAATAACCAGAGAGGAAATTAGATTCGCAATAACAACGTTGCAGAAAAACAAAACTCCTGGCCCAGATGGCCTTAGTGGCGAATTTTACATAGCTTTTCAGGAACTTCTGATACCTTTCCTTGGGCAACTTTTTAAAAAGGCTTATGAGCGTGGTGAACTTCCTCCGTCTTTCTATCAGAGCCATACAACATTAATCCCAAAAAGTGCTGATCCTAACGCATTAAAGTGAGTTAACGTATACAGGCCTATATCGTTATGTAACGTTGACTGCAAAATATTTGCTAAATTGTTGACAAATCGGCTACAAACTGTGATTACTAAATGTGTAGGTGACCACCAAACATGTTGAATTCGTGGTCGCTCTATACAAACAAATATTCATATTGCGCGTTCAGTTCTTGAGTGTATAGATGGTAGCATGGACCAAGTAGCCCTACTTCAAATAGACCTTGCAAAAGCATTTGATAAAGTACTGCATGCATTTTTGTTCCGGCTCCTAAGACACCTGCAGTTGGGTGATGTACTATACAATGGTATCTCACTCTGTTATAAAAAGTGCACAACTAGCCTAATTGTAAATCGCACACTTTCCAATATAATAGAGTTAAATTCATCTGTATGTCAGCGATGTCCGCTGTCACCTTTGCTTTTTGCAATTTATCTGGAACCATGAAGTTTAAGTGTGCTTCTAAAGTACAGCATAAGAGGCTACCGATATGATGCTGAGGAAGTTAAAGTTCTAGCTTATGCAGATGACATCGCCTTCTTTTGCGCTGATAAACCCAGCGTTCAAGAAGCAGTCAACACTACTTTACATTGCGGTGAAGTCGCTGGCGCCAGCATAAATTTTGATAAAAGTAGTGGATTCTGGCTAGGCATGTGGGCTACAACTTCTTCGGTCTTCGCTAATATTCATTGGAATGCAACTCCTATGAAATACCTTGGTGTGCATCTCGATAACTATCGTAACAGCGGCCCACACTGGACCGCTGCGATAACTACGATCCGCCGAAAGGTGGCAACATGGCACGGACGGGAGCTTTTCATTTTTGCCAGAGCGAAAGCATGCAATATATTCCTTGTATCGAAGCTTATTTATATTCTGCAGGTGTTGCGTTGCTCTCGGGTACACATTCAAGCCTTTCATAGGATATTTGCCTGCTTTATTTGGAGCTCTTCCTGGGAACTGATGAGAAGAGACATTCTTTTTCTTCCACTCAAAAAGGGTGGCCTCGGCCTTGTGCAATTGTTTGTGCGACAGTTGGTGTTGCGATTTTTCTACCTCAAGGATTTGTGCCACCCATTTCTATTAGCGGTTCTTCGTAACCGTCTATGTTACCACCTTCCTTTTATTCATGTCACAACAAGCGTTGCTAAGGAATTGCCGTTGCGGGGATTCCTAAAAGAAATCGTTGGTACTGTTAAAAGAAAAGCGGCGCACAAAAGGACGGAGACAAAGAAGAGAACCACACACAGCGCTGCTCTCTTTGTCTCCGTCTTTTTGTGCGCCGCTTTTCTTTCAATATGAATATACACCAACTCGCCCAACTTTCTATTCTGTTGATACTGTCAGTTTTTTGAAAGCCAGGTTTACCCTTAGAGTATTTGTATACTATTGACAGAACAAATTTAACCGCTGCACTTGTGAATAACCTTTTCCCTGAACCTGTTTATCGAAAGCCATTTTCGCTTCTGTCTGGTCACGATGTATTAGTTCATTTACGTAGAATGTGTATATCTCCTTCAGCAAAAACATTTTTCTTTAAACTGCACACTTCCACACTGCCAGTGAAAACGTGGCTGAATGAAAAATCAATATACGTACCATGGACAGTGAATTGTAGACTCTGCAACCAACCTGAGACTATAGAGCATTGTTTTATGCATGCTTATTATAGAGCATGCTTTTTATTTTTGGGACATTCTAAGAAGAACATTAAGAAAAGAACTTCCAATCACAGCCCATGGTATTAGGTTCCTTACGTTCAAAAAGAGTCTGACTGATAGTACTCCTTATGACTTGTTTATGTTGTCGCGACTTTATTCATTATGGAAAAGTCGCATGATCGATAGACACGCCGAGCCACCACGGTCGACGAGATCTGTCTTCCGAGAAGCAGCTGCTCAAGTGCGCCGTGTTGTCGAGACTTTTCACTCCGTTCCGGAGTGGCTTCCCGTTCTTGACGCTTGTGTGTGTTTGCCTGACTTCTGATGAAGTATGTTCTGTGTACTTTACTGGTGATAATTTCATTCATTAAAAAAACTTAAGTGTGGTATAGTGGTTAGCGTGTCCAGCTTCCAAACAAAAAAGTATTAGAGCTCGAAAGCTCGAGTCCCACTCGGTCATAGTTTTTTTTTCTTTTGTCGTACAGAGCTCGTATTTAGCCATCTTTACGATCCGCGCCCATGGAGATCTATCAAAAACAAATAAAAAAGCCTAACTTCGGCTCACGTTCCGCTTTTTTTTTTTGAGGTGATAACTGTTTTCTTCAAAGTGGTCATGCTACTCGGCTTCGGACAGCATTATGTTATTCTGTTGAGGGGGAGGGGGTTGTTGCACCCGTTCAGGGAGAGTCACTGTACCCTGCCTAAACAAGAGGTGTTTTACGCTGTAAATGAGAGTGAAATATGGGACGAGAAACTACTCTCCCAAAGAGAGTGCCCAGCACTCTCTTAGTTTTTAGAGTTTGGATGTAATTAGAATGTCGTGTCATGCATGCGCATCGAATAATATCGATATGCCTGGCCTGTGGCCTTAACACTTGTATACTGTATCAACAGACCTTTGCTTATTCACCACATTTCGGCGTGCACCTATGCTCTACATGTAGTGGAGCATACGCACCAACGCGTATGCGCCTTCGGAAGACAACAAAAAACCCGTGCTCTGCTTGCGCGAGAGTTTTGTGCCGCCTTTTCCAGGCTTGCCGTACGCCCACTTTCCGTTGCGACCTCGTTGCGACTTCTCTGCTCAAATAAACGTCATCACAATTGGTGGAGGTGCTAGGTATCGCCCATCAACTTCCCGTTTCCCATCTCCTCGTCGCCGATCACCATCTCCAATGCGTCGTAGACCACCTCCTGAGGAGGGAAACTAATCAGTGCAGTTCCAGAGGCAAGAACTGCAACTTCTGCGCAATTATCAAGGCCTCCATTTTCGCCGCAAAATGTTGTTGATGTCAATGTTGAGGGAATCGCCACACAAGCGTTAATTGATACTGGGGCCGCCGTTTCTGTGATGAACGCAAAATTTTGTCGCAAACTGAAGAAAGTGACCACATCTCTCTGTGGCATTGTGCTGTCCACGGCTAGCGCGCAACGCATTCGGCCCTCGGCTGTGTGTATGGCGCGCGTCGTCATCCAAGACGTTTTGTACGTCGTCCAATTTTTTGTACTACCATCTTGCTCTCATGACCTCATCCTTGGTTGGGATTTCTTATCAGGTCATGAAGCTATCATCGATTGTTGCCGTGCGGAAGTGTCCCTAGTGCCAAGTTGTGAATTTCCATCGCCCGACCATTCACCACTGCTCTGCAAACTCATCGCTGACGACGACATCACCTTGCCTCCGGAAGCTTCAGTCCCTATTAGCCTTTCATGTGTGGCGCAACCTGACGCCACGGTGGTGTTTACGCCATCCCCTGTTTTTACTGAACGCAAGGGCATCGTGCTCCCATTTGCCGTTCTTACGATTGCGTCTGGTTTAACCGTAATGCTGCTTACCAACCACTGCAACTACCCCAATGGCTTGCTTCGTGGTGAAACGTTAGGATATATGCAACCTGTCGTCCATATCAATGATACTATTCTACCCGACGAAACGCCATGTCACATTGCCGCAATCACTCAAGCGTCTGAGCCATCAAGCTCGCCAGCCTTCGACAATGCTATTGACGCAGACCTTCCCCCCTCGCATCGCAGCCAACTTGTGGCTCTCCTTAAAAAGTTTCGCTCTTCTTTCGACTTTCAGAAACCTGCTTTGGGCCGCACCATGACTGTCACTCATACTATTGGCACCGGCTCACATTCGCCTCTGCGAAAGTGTCCTTACCGTGTTTCTGCCGAAGAGCGCCGCGTCATTACGGAGCAAGTAGATGACATGCTTAAACGTGGAGTCATACAGCCTTCTCAAAGCGCTTGGTCGTCACCCGTGGTTCTGGTAAAGAAAAAAGATGGCACCGTTCGATTTTGCGTTGACTATCGCCGCCTAAACAAGATTACAAAGAAAGACGTCTACCCGCTACCACGAATGGACGATGCTCTTGACTGTTTACAAGGCGCCGAGTACTTCACATTCTTGGATCTGCAATCTGGGTATTGGCAGGTGCCAATGGCTGAATGTGATCGCCCTAAAACAGCCTTTGTAACGCCGGATGGCCTATATGAGTTCAAAGTCATGCCATTTGGGCTCTGCAAGGCGCCTGCGACGTTTGAGCGCATGATAGATACCATATTGCGGGCCCACAAGTGAAAAACTTGCTTGTGTTACCTAGATGACATCGTAGTCTTTTCAGCTGATTTCCCGACACATCTTCGTCGTCTCCACGAGATTCTGACGTGTCTAGCTTCTGCAGGCCTACAACTTAACACCAAGAAGTGCTACTTCGCAGCCCGAAAACTAACCATCTTGGGACACGTCATCACAAGAGACCGTGTTCTACCGGACCCCGATAAGCTTCGAGCTGTCGCTGACTTCCCAGTGCCCACATCACTGAAAGCCCTAAGAAGTTTCGTTGGTCTTTGCTCTTACTTTCGTCGCTTCGTGAGCAACTTCGCGTCCATCATTGCACCTATGACTAGTCTGCTTTCCAACAGCAAAGGTATATCTGCATGGTCACCTGCATGTGACGACGCATTTCACCAGCTGCGCCGCCTGCTGACCTTGCCATCTATTCTTCGCCACTATGACCCCACTGCTGCCACAGAAGTTCACACTGATGCAAGTTGCGTTGGTCTTGGCGCAGTTTTGGCACAACGGAAAGGCACCCAAACCGAATACGTAGTCGCTTATGCAAGTCGCGCTCTTAAGAAGGCTGAATTGAATTACTCCGTGACAGAGAATGAGTGTTTGGCCGTAATCTGGGCGCTTACGAAGTTTCGCCCGTACCTTTACGGCCGTCCTTTCGACGTGGTCACAGACCACCACGCTCTACGTTGGCTGTTCACCTTGAAAGACCCGTGCGGACGTCTGGGATGTTGGGCACTTCGATTGCAGGAATACGACATCCGTGTCGTATATCGTTCCGGTCGCAAGCATGCGGACGCCGATGCACTTTCCCGATCGCCATTAACACCAGATGTGGCTTCTCTGTCACCCCCTTTTACCACCTGTTCACCACTCGACACCACTGACACGTTTTCGGAGCAGCGTAAAGACCCATACCTTGCCTTGTTAGTCGACTACCTTACCGATCCGTCTGCTGTCCCTCCCACGAGAGCGCTACGCCGGCAAGCAGCCCACTTTTCCTTACGAGACAACATTCTGTACCGCCGCAACTACATGCCTGGTGGTCGGAAGTGGCTCCTTGCTGTCCCCACTCATATATGCTCTGACATCTGCATGAATTTCCATGCAGATCCCCAAAGTGCTCACGCAGGTGTCCTGAAAACCTACGAAAGGCTGCGCCAACGCTATTACTGGCGAGGAATGTATCGCTTTGTGCAGAAATACTATGAAGTCTTGGTAGTCTTGGCTGCGACAGCGTTTATTTGAGGAAAGACCTCGCAAAACGAACGGGCAGAGCCAGCACACAGACGATGACGATGATGATGACCCAGAGTGGCAATGAGGGCAAAGAGACAAGCGGATGATGGTGATTGTGATTATACAGGCATGAGGACGATGTAAGTTACAAATGCCCGCACTAATTTTCCCCACTTGGAGCGGACACCCTGGCCGCCGTAAGTCAAAGTGACGGGGAACGTCGCGTGAAAGGTTTCATGCGACAAACGTGGACAATATCTGTGCTGCGGTAGTGGCGGTCTGTTGGGGCGACGAGTGGTGTCACACGATAATTAACCGGCGAAGTCTGTTCTAAAACAATGTATGGCCCGATGAAGCGTGGTTGGAATTTGTCACAGAGACCAGGAGTGCGAATAGGTGTCAAAAGCAGCTCCTCGTCACCAGCTTGGAAAGACACAACGCGGTGGGATTTGTCATCGATGATCTTCCGCTCGTGCTGTCTCGCTTCAGTATTGATGCGAGCCTGATGGCGAGACTGGGCCAGGCGGGAATTGTATTGTTCGCTAGAAGGCTGACATGAATTCCCATGGCTGCTAAAGAAGGAGACGTCGAGAAAGGTAGTCGGGGTGCGTCCGTACACGAGGTAAAACGGTGAGTAGCAAGTTGTTCGCTGAACGGCGGTGTTGTAAGCGAATGTCAGGAATGGTAAAAGAGTATCCCAGTTTTTGTGGTCGGGTTGGACGTAAGCGGCTATCATGTCTGCAAGGGTTCGGTGAAATCTTTCTGTGAGACCATTTGTCTGAGGGTGGTAGCTTGAAGCTGTCTTGTGAGTAGTTCCAGAAGCGCGCAGTACTTCATTTGCAACTTGTGGCTGGAACACTTTGCCGCGGTCACTAAGCAGTACACGTGGAGCCCCATGGCGCAGTATTATTGCGTGAAGAATAAAGTCTGCAACTTCCACAGCTGAGCCTGTAATAACAGAGGAAGTCTCAGAGTAGCGTGTTAGTGGTCCACGGCAGTCACTATCCATCGTTTGCCAGCAGATGTGACGGGGAGAGGCCCGTAAAGGACAACACCTACAACCTCGAACGGCATTGAAGGGCACGGAAGTGGCTGTAGAGGTCCAGCAGGTGCCGACGTGGGGAGTTTACGACGCTGGCGTTGGTAGCAGGAACCGACGTACCGAGCTACACTAGAAGAAAGGCCAGGCCAGTAATAACGAGATCGAATGTGGTCAAGAGTTTTTTTTTAAACCAAGATGACCAGCAGTCAAGTCGTCGTGGAAGGCTTCGAGCACCTGAAGTCGAAGAGAGCGTGGCAGTACAGGAACCCAGCGCCGACCGTCAGGGTAGTAGACATGGCGGTAGAGAACCCCATTGTCCAGCTTAAAGTGCAGGAGTTGACGATGGAGTCGCGCGTTTGGTGGATGAGAAACTCCCGAAAGGTCGTCCATGATGCGTCTGCAGTATGAATCGGACCGCTGGCGGGAGATAAATGTTGGCTCGTCGTCCGAAAAGGGTTGCCTTATTGATGCGAGCGTATGAACTTTGGTAGATGTGGCGGTTGAGTTCTCACCAACGCTCATATGGGTAGTTGGAAGCGGGCAACGAGATAAAGCATCGGCGTCTTGATGTTTTCTGCCTGACTTGTAAGTTATGTCAAAGTCGTACTCCTTCAAGCGTAGTAACCACCGACCCAAGCGTCCGGACAAGTTCTTTAGTGTAGAAAGCCAGCATAAGGCATGGTGGTTCGTAACGATTGTGAAGTGACGGCCGTGGAGATAGGGACTGAACTTCTGGACCGACCAAACCCCAGTCAAACACTCTTGCTCAGTTATAGTGTAGTTCTTTTCAGCAGCGGTGAGTACGCGACTGGCATATGCAACAACTTTCTCTAGGGAAGACTTGTCGCGTTGTAGAAGAACGGCTCCTATACCAAGGCCGCTAGCGTCGGTATGGAGGATAGTTGGTGCGGCTTCGTCAAAGTGGCAGAGCAGAGGTTCAGAAGTGAGTGCCCGCTTCAACAGGTCGAATGCCGTTTGACATTCTTGAGACCACAGAAAGGGGACGTTGGAAGCAAGTAGTTGGTGTAATGGAGCAGCAATAGAAGCGAAGTTCTGGATAAACCGGCGAAAATAGGAGGCGAGGCCAAGGAAACTGCGAAGCTCCTTTGGTTTTTCGGGGCGCGGAAAGTGAAGGACTGCAGAAATCTTGTCAGGGTCGGGCCGGAGCCAACTTTGCTAACGACGTGTCCTAAGACCTTGATAGATTTGCAAGCGAAAGACCATTTCTTCGTGTTTATTTGAAGCCCGGCGCCGGCAAGGCACGTCAAAACTTGATCCAATCGTTCTAGGTGCTCAGGAAACGTTGACGATAAGGTAATATTGTCGTCCAGGTAGCAAAGGCAACGTTTCCATTTCAGGCCGCGCAGCACGGTATCTATCATGCGCTCAAAAGTCGCGGGTGCGTTCCAGAGCCTGAAAGGCATCACGTTGAATTCATATAGCCCGTCGGGGGTTGCGAATGCCGTTTTCTCCTTATCGTCTTCATGCATGGGGATCTGCTAGTACCCAGAACGCAAGTCGATGCTTGAAAAGAATCCTGCGCCTTGTAGGGAATCAAGGGCGTCGTCAATGCGTGGCACAGGGTACACGTCCTTGCGTGCGATCTTATTGAGCGCCCAGTAGTCCACACAAAACCGCACAGAGCCATCCTTTTTATGGACCAAAACAATAGGAGACGACCAAGGGCTAGATGAGGGACGGGTGACTTCCCGTTTAAGCATGTCCGCAACGTTTTCTTCTATAATTTTTCTTTCAGTTAGAGACACGCGGTAGGGTCGGCGGTGTACAATAGATGTCCCAACTGTTTGAATTCGATGTGCTGTAGTATTAGTGCGGCCCAGCTTAGACGAGCAAATATCGAAAGAATTTGCATGTTTCTGTAACAATGCGAGCAGCTGCTGCCTCTGTGAATATGTCAATTCGCTGCTGATAGTGGTGGTAAAGGCGGAGGAAGAAACATGCTCACCGAGGCAAGGTTCTTTGGATGCGATGGCCTGAAGTGGCGTGACGAGTACAGGCTCGAAGTCAGCAACACGGGCCACAGTAGTGCCCTGTGGCAGCAAGATCTTCTGCGGTGTAGAGTTGACAGCGGTGACAAGTGCCGAGCCATTGCAAAAACGAAAGACACCGGACGGAAGAACTATACCTTTGCGAACGCAAAGTGGTGATGGTGAGACCAATACAATGATAGATGTCGTTGGACATTATGCTGACAATTTGCTCTTGTAGTGGCGGGAGTTCGATGTCTTTCGCAGCGACCAGACGAAGTGGCTTCTGATTATCGTCGTCAAGCATGTAGTCGGTGTCAGCGAGGTGAACGACGCGTTGTCCACAACAAATCGCCGCGGAAGCAGATGATAGAAAATCCCACCCTAAAATTAGTTGGTGAGAGCAGCGGGACGGGACAGCAAACTGGACTTGATGGCGGATGCCGTCGATGAAAACACGCACAGTACAAAGCGCGGAAGGGCGAATGATGTTCCCCTGGGCAGCAACTAACGTTGGGCCATCGTAAGACGTCATTACTTTCCTTAAATGTTCACACAAATCAACACGTATCACAGACAATGTCGCACCTGTGTCCACCAAAGCATCGACTCGCACTCCTTCTACTTCCACAAAAACCATGTTACACGGGCCTAGTGGAGGAATTTCAGTTCTAATTCCGAATGCAGTTTTTCCTCCACAAACTGCATCACTTAGTTTTCCGAATGAATATCAGAGGTGAATGAGGCGGGCCGAAGTGGAGAAGTGGAACGGCGGAAGGGCGAAGGCGAGCGGCGTCTCGTGTTTCGGCTGTTTCGTGGTGCAGTCAATGCAGGAGGAGATGGAGACCGGTGCGGGGGAGACGAATAACGCCGACCTTGATAAGACGCCCCGGTGTACAAATCCCGTTCACGCACAACATTCCGACGCTCATCTTTCTGGCGCTTCCGGCAGAAACGAGATATGTGGCCGCGATAGCCACAGTAGTAGCATACAGGACGAGACGAGCGCCACGGTGGGGAATAGAAGGCATTCGGGGCACCTGGAGATAGCGCGGTCAGGTGGGCCGAAGGGTCAGGGGGCACGGAATGGTAGTTCACAGGGGTAGCGGCAGCAACTGATGCGTAGGATGGACGTGGCAATGCCGCGTGGGCGTCGCTGGGAGGCACGGCAGCAACTTGAGGGTACGTGGCTATAGGGTGAGAAGCAGGTGGCTGTACGGGCGCAGAGCCAGTCAGGAATGGAAGTTCCTCCCTGATGATGTCACGTAAGGGCATTCCCGAAGGCTGTGTAGGTCACGGTGTAGGAGGTGTGAAGCCCATGGACCGCAATTCTTCGCGTATAATGTCCCGGATGAGGTCACGCAGATGGCCATCTGACGTGGAGTGGTGGTCGCTGATGTCTGGTTGAAGGCGGACGGAGTCCAGCGCATCAAGGCGCTGGCATGTCGCCACGACATCGGCGATGGTAGCTGGGTTTTGCACAGCGAGGGCATTAAAGGCAACAGGCCCAATGCCTTTCAATATGTGGCGCACTTTGTCCGATTCCGGCATGGATTGATTGACACGCCGGCAGAGTGCGAGGACATCCTCGATGTATGAAGTATACGATTCACCGGGATGTTGTCGGCGAGTATCGAGTGTCCTCTTCGCGACGGCGGATCGAATGTCTGGTGTCCCAAAGACGTGCCGCAGCTGCTGCTGGAAGGTAGCCCAGTCGGGTAAGTCAACGACGTGGTTAAAATACCATGTCTTCGCGACTCCGACCAGATAAAAAGGCACGTAACGCAGTTTGGTGGCCTCGTCCCACCTATTAGCGGCACTTACGCGGTTGTAGTCATCAAGCCAGTCTTCTACGTCTTCTCTCCGAAGACCAGCGAAGAGCGGGGGTTCCGGCTGATGTCCGTGTATGTAAGTAGGAGGGGCAGCTTGCGGCGGTGCGTGGTTGATGACATCAGTGCCGGCAGGCACGGTCTGGGACATGCTTCCTGACTTTGGGCGCAAGCGGCGGCCTGAACGAAGCTTTAGGGGGTACAGCGGGCTGCGGGAGGTCAGAGGACCGAAAATCCACCTCCACTACGTATGAAGTCTTGGTAGTCTTGGCTGCGACAGCGTTTATTTGAGGAAAGACCTCGCAAAACGAACGGGCAGAGCCAGCACACAGACGATGACGATGATGATGACCCAGAGTGGCAATGAGGGCAAAGAGACAAGCGGATGATGGTGATTGTGATTATGCAGGCATGAGGACGATGTAAGTTACAAATGCCCACAATACGTTCTGTCTTGCACCACTTGTCAACAGAACAAGACACCTCCGCGGCACCTTACTGGCATGTTACAGCCGCTCCCATGCCCGGCTCACCCATTCGACCACGTGGGTATAGACTTCTATGGCCCCCTCCCATATAGTAGCTCTGAAAACCAGTGGATTATTGTCGGAGTCGATCATCTGACAAGCTACGCTGAGACTGAAGCTCTACCGGCAGCGACCGCCCACGAAGTTGCACTCTTCATTCTCCGCAGCTTCATTCTACGCCATGGTGCTCCGCGGGAATTACTCAGTGATAGGGGTCGAGTGTTCCTGTCGGAGGTCATCCAAGCTATCCTCGCTGAATGCAACAATATCCACCGGAAATCTACCGCATACCATCCACAGACAAATGGTCTTACTGAGCGGTTCAACCGCACACTTGGCGACATGCTTAGGATGTACACCTCCTCCGACCACACTAACTGGGACGCTGTATTGCCCTTTGTTACCTTCGCTTATAACACCGCGACGCAAGCGACTACCGGTTTTTCCCCCTTCTTTCTATTGTACGGCCGTGAACCTTCCCACCCACTCGACACTATACTACCGTACCGCCCTGACGCATCTGAGTGATCCCCGCTTTCGGAAGTCGCCAGATACGCTGAAGACTGCCGTCAGTTGGCTCGGTCTCTGACAAGTGAGGCTCAAGGTCTACAAAAGACTCGACACGACGACGCTCACCGCATAGCTCCTACATTTCGTGCTGGCTCCCTTGTGTGGCTTTGGGTGCCCCCGCACGTTCCTGACCTGTCTTCTAAACTCCTGGCCCGGTACCATGGTCCGTACCGTGTCACTGACGCAACATCCCCGGTGAATTACATCATCGAGCCATTAACACAATCACCAGATTTGCGGCGTCGAGGACGCGAGACCGTACACGTCGACCGTCTCAAGCCCTACTACGACCCCCTCATCGTGCCTACTCCCTGAGTCGCCAGGATGGCTACCCTTCACCCCGGGGGTATTGTAGTGGAGCATACGCACCAACGCGTATGCGCCTTCGGAAGACAACAAAAAGCCCGTGCTCTGCTTGCGCGAGAGTTTTGTGCCGCCTTTTTCAGGCTTGCCGTACGCCCACTTTCCGTTGCGACCTCATTGCGACTTCTCTGCTCAAATAAACGTCATCACATAGACAGCACAAAGAAAAATTCGCTGTGGAGTTTCTGGTAAAGACCTGACACGCTATATTTTTCTATGATTAACACGACATCCAGACGACGAATCCGCGCAGCAAACTGTAATCTATTATATCACACCGACATGGCGGTCTCTAAATGTTCGTGAGCGTGAAGAGATACTAAGGGCAGTCCGCCTTTTCTTAGCTACTTGATAAATGTGTCTCTGCGGGAAGGCGCATATCTCACCTGACCAGTTGTCATCCACATAGAACCACCTATATGGCCGAGTGGCAGGGAGCGCTAGAGGACCTGAGCAATTGCTGGTGCGACTTTGTTCTGCATTCTTTTCAGCCAGAGCGATCTTTTTTTTTCATATTCGTCGTTTGCCTTGTCTTGATATAAATTCATGTGTTGCCTTCTTTTATGATGAATCATTTGTAACTGCCTTAGGTTAGATTTGTGTCGTTGCATCATAATTTAAACCCTTCAATCGAATACATGTGATGAAGAAGGAATTCAACAAGTCTATGGCAGAAGTTTGATGGAAAACATGCATTTACAAGTCTGAACATGGCGGACGCAATAAACAATGCACAATTGCAGCCAGCAGGGCCAAAGTAAATAAACTTTTCAGATTAATTCAAAGATTCCAGCCCTTGATAAAACAATCTCCCTTCTTGCCTCTGTGACGAAAGAGCCCAAAAAATTGTTAGCATTTCAACTTACTATAATCTTCGGTCGAGTTCTCGGATGAGTTCTCAGTACCTGCAAGTGAACGGTTCCAAGCATGGATATGAGATTTTTATAAAAAAAATTTAATACGTATACAGTACTACTCTATTGTAGTGGTGCGTATTTGAAATATGTGCATGTCTCCAAGTGGCGAAACAAAAAAAAACGATGCGAGTGTCACTTCTCATAAAAAGATATCTTTAGATTTGAATATGCTCCTTACGACAAGGAACGTATCAACACAAGCATAGATTATTTTTATATGAATTATTATTCAACTTTACTATTAAGTGATGATGCAAATCATTCCGTCAGTGTAGAAATGTTGGTATGCTGGCATTCAGTCTTGGTGAAGCTAAATATTTTGTGGCAAAGTGATTCATGAAGTATACACCCTGATTGTGTCACAATATTCACCTACTGTACTGTATAGAAAAACAGTTTTTATTGTCTTGAATTCATGCTCACAGTTGCAGTGACGTATTTATGACTGAATATTCATCCGGTATGTGACTGCTTAAACTACCAATCTATGAGCTCAAAACTGCGCGCAAGGCACTCCCAAGCTTGTTTTGTCCTAGCATAGAAAAGTGTATTCTTTCATTGTAGCAAAGTGCGGTAAATCAAGAAGATATAATGGGTGTTGAAGTGTTTTGCTCATCTATAAATACAGAGTATTACAATACAATTTTGTTATGGAACGACCTTCTTCCACAGACTTACATAACAGCTGAAAATCAGTAGAACCCTCTCGTGTATCATATTATAAAATAAACCACCTCATTGTGTTCTGAGCTTATGCTTTCTTTTTTCGAAAGGAAGGATAGGTGTGCTTTATCTTTTCTGTATATCTTAGCTCAAATTTTTTTTGGTCACCCACCACAAGGCAATGTCCGACAACTTAGTAATTCTACTTTCGTTAGGCTGCTTATGCCATAAAATAAAGTTACCGTGTAGGATAAGACACCAAGGTAATATTCTACATGACACTGAAGTGGCAATAGCTATATCCAAAGCAAGCCACTAGAATGCAAGTGGTCGGCCTGAAATACCTAAGCAATATTAGAGTGGCGCAAAGAAAACAGACTTTTGATTAAATATTTTACGAAGTGGGCAACAGTGGAGAATCCTGGAGCTGTTATTGCAATGCAGCTTTCAACAGCCCCGTAAAAATATTCTCGTGCACCCTAATTTATATATTTTCAAGAGAGGACCGAAGAAGACTCACGAGATAATATACAATATACAATCTCCACTTATAACGAGCCAATCTCTGCCGAAGCAGCTTTTGTTGTAGTTTCTGTGATAAGTTTTATGAATCACTGGCACTACCTATGGCCATGCATTACTGAACACTATTGTGCTGCTTTGACTCCTGACATGTTGAGCGCTGGTCACTGTAAATGAATGGCTAAAGAACTATGTTATGAGACTTCGCTATTTCTTCGTAAGCCAAGTAGAATCACTACCAAATCTTAGGCCGCCATTTAAAATTTTATCTACCCTACGTTCACTTGGTGGTGCATTTAAAAACAGCCACTTGCATAACAACGAGGCTTTCTGCTTCGAGGAAACGATCTTGTCACTGGTCGGACTCACCAAATGGTTTCCTTCCCACTAAAGGACAAGGCGTGTAGGTCTGGCAGCCTTTGCATGCCTGGAGCTATAGTATCATTGCAACGTTGTTTTCTCTTCCACATTGCGTAGGACAGTGCCCTTTGTAGCGGCCGTCTGTTAGAATTTTATTTGGTGGTCGAGCCCACAAGCATATGAAGTTTCTTCGCTTTTTGTGCATTTTCCATTTCCTCCCATTTTTTTGTCGTTGTGCTTCAGCTGCCATCGCTATCCCTTTACAGTGAGCCGAAAATTGCAACGCACAAGGGTCTCTTTTTCCCCCAACATCGCGGTGTACGCTTCCTTGCGTGTGATGAAAGAACGGCCTGCTGTGTTCGTTGGAGTGTTTCAGAAACACTTTTTATCTCTTTACAGAACAGTATAAAAATTAACCTCAACAAAGCTAACGCACGATGACAGAAAAAACAACAAAGTGATAACGATGCAAACTAATTTGTTAATTAGCATACCCTCAAGGTCCAGATATTGTACAGGGAGGATCTGTGCTATATTCATCGCAAACTAAACTATAAAAGATTGACACACCAGATAGCACTAATTTTGGAAAAACGGCTTGCCACTTTATGCTTCGAAACTGCAGGCTTGAACAACAATTCGTACTTAGTGGCAGCAATATATCGATTCATATCTGAAGGTTTATTTCAACAGAACCTTTGCCACCACCCTAGATAATATATTATCTGCTATTGCTCTGAAATCTCTTGATGTCTTAGAGTGAAATGTGTTGTAATCTCTTGCTGACGCACATACCTTCATCTGAGGAGCTAGAAACCAAGCTTCCAGAACCTGAAAACATTGCAAGAAGACGAATATACATTTTAGTTAATTATAATGCAAAAGCACGTGACTAATTCAGGTTTTAAAGAGTCATTGAACTAGAAAATCGTAAAATGCATCAAAATATGCGGGATACGCATGGTTCTCGAGCTGAATGTTGTTCTTCAACCCGTAAATGACATTTTTTCTCGTATATAGTGATACATGCCTTCCTATTTCATCATTCATTGTTAGTTTCGGAAGAACTCTGGTAGAAACGGCATATACCCTACCTCTTCAAATGCTGTTCATTGGTCTAATGGTGATATCTTATTGCACCTATAGGTTACCCTTCGGAAGCTCATCAGCATCATATATCGGTGGACTCAGTCATGAGTCGACCCACTTGAACTCACTCAGACTCAGATCAATCCTTCAATCTGAGTGTTACGAATGAGTAATATAGTGAAGAGTTTGAGTTCGAGTGTGTCTGTTGGAAGAAAATTTTTGTTAGTGCGAATCCGAGTTAGTTCCACTCAGGAAAACTTTGGCGAGCCTGAGTCCTATAGTGAGTAGTAAACGCAAGAATTACTTCTGGAGTGAATGTGAGTTCTACTACTTTTCAGCCTATCATCCTATCTCCTCATCTTAAGTAATGTTATCAGCGTTACCTGACTTTAGGTAGATACTCACGTCTGCTCGTAGACATTCTAAAGCCTCTTGTTCATGAACCTTCTTTATATTTACTGATCACAGGCGCGAATAAAATAGGGGGATGCGTTGACTTCCCCTCCACCAACTTTTCCAGAGAATGTCCTCATAACTATACTCGGCGACAGCTTTTCTTGACATTGGAGCGAAGGCTACGGAGGCGGGGCCTCCGCACATTTGTGTTACTACGCAAGTAGTCCGGCAGCTTGCAGCCGATTTCGGTTCCAGTTTCGGTTTTCGCTTGCTCGCTGCGCTAGTGTGTTTATTATAGCAAAATGTATGCATGCAAAATGGGAACGTCAGAGTTAAACTTTGATGAGAGTGCATACATGTAGCTAATTACTGTGCTGTTTATATACTGGTACATATAAAATTTTCCGTTGTTCAGAACGTTTTCCCAGCATTATTCAGCCTTTATAACAGTGAAGTTTAGGTTCCGTGTTCAGCCCAGTATATACGGGTACGCGCCACACGTGATCGAATGTTAACGTTTACGGTATTGAGCCCTGGTACAGGCGAAATGGAGGGCCGGTTGCGGCACGATCCGGCCACGGGCCTGTCTTGTTTCAGTTATGCTGTATTCGGTTTACGCCCTCAAAGGCTGTCAGCATTGATCGGCGCAGACTGCGCCTCAGTGTTCGAGAAGCCTCACAATTGTTGTAGATCGTTGTTGAGATTGCGCGCAAGACGCGAACAGTGAAGCTTATTTCAGAGCTTGCGCGACCACCAGTGATAAGGCTGGAAAGTTCGATGCGTGATGTATAAAAGATGGCGCGTCCCAACGATGAGCAGCTTTTCCACGGCCGATGCTGTGCTCGCCGCTGCAAGAGCAAGCAGCAGACGCAGCAGGCGTGCGGAAAACGTGGTGCCGTCCAAGAAATAAAACAGAAAAAAAACTAGGGCGCACGATAACTTCTTTTCCATGAACAGCGTCCCATACTTGTTCTATCCTTATAATGAAAAAAAGTTTTATTTATTCGGGCCAAGTAGCTATTAGAATGAGAAAATAAAATAGGTACTATTTGCTGGCGCGCGCGCATGCAGGCGGTTCGGCGCTATAGCTTCCACAGTGCTATGCAGAAAAGCTGTCGCCGAGTATATACCTTGCGTTATCCTCTCTTTGAAGAAAAAAATTACCTTACTGGATAAGCAAACACTCCTTACTTGTATTCGAAGATACTACGTGAAAAAGTGCAAAGAGGAGCACTGAATATGCCAGACATTTGTAATAAATAGCATTGACACCATGGTTAAAAAACCTTTTTCTAGGCTAACGGACTAATGAGTCGACTCACCCAGACTCGGATCGAGCCGTGAGTTTAGGTCTGAATGAGGCTGGGTGAGCAAGGTATTGGCGAGTTTGAGTTTGATTCAGATGTCCGCCTCGGTGGAACAGTAGCTACTGTGCTTGGCTTTTGACACGATGATCACTCTTTCGATTCCGCTCGTGGCGGTCGGATTTCGATGAAGCCAAATTGTAGAGACCCGTATGCTGTGCGATGTCAATGCAGGGGAGAGAGTGGTAAAGTGCTCAAACTTTCTGGAGCCCTCCCCTACGGCTTGCCTCATAATTGTTTCTTGGTATTGGGACGTCAAACCACAGATATTGTTATTAGTGCAAGTGGGCCTGGTTGAAGAAAGTTCTCGTTAATGTGAGTCCGAGTCCGTCTAGCTCAGCAAACATTTTGTTGAGTCTTATCTTATTCCGAGTGAGTCCTAAGCGCAAAATGTATTTGTTCGGTGAGTCTGAGTGAGCTCCACAAGATTGGTTGATCCATGGTCGGCAAACCGTTAGAAGTAGTCGCAATCTTGCTCTAAAAAGAGAGGTCTGCAAATACGGCTACAAGCAGGTGAAGTCGGGATGCCCCAAACTCTTACAAAGAACTGAAGATCACAAAACA
This sequence comes from Rhipicephalus annulatus, assembly GCA_013436015.1. Lineage (NCBI taxonomy): Eukaryota > Metazoa > Arthropoda > Arachnida > Ixodida > Ixodidae > Rhipicephalus > Rhipicephalus annulatus. The sequence goes on along the minus strand of WOVY01010199.1, from coordinate 657,494 downwards.
GTGCAAAACAAACAGGGCACCAAGTCTTGTCTGCGCGTGACCACAAAATGTGTGAATCTATCAGGCACGCATGGGGGTCTGCATGAAAACAAACTGTTAGGGCATTTGATTTAATCTTCATAGACATGTGGGATCTTACGTCTCAAAACCACAATAGGATCTTGAGGGACGCCGTAGTGGACGGTTGCGGAAATTTGGAGTATCTTGTGTTCTCTAACGTGCACTGACATCGCACAGTACATGGGCTTCTGCACTTTCACCTCCATCGAAATGCGACCGCGTTGAATGGAATGGCACCTGTGACCTTCGGGTAAGCAGTCGAGCACACTATCCACTTTTCCTCAGAGGACAATTGATTTCTTCACTACGCAAGTTCATTAATATTTGCCTCACGCATGAGCTACCACTATTATTATGTCATATCTCAATTATCAGACGTGTTTCTTTATTGGTATATTGGTTCAAACTGCGCATTCATCGGATACCGACGTGCAGTTACATACTACAAAATGTAAAGAAAAATTAGACAGTAAGCCTTAAGTCAGCGAACTCTTATGCCACAACAATCGCTGCTTTATGCGCGTCCCGTCTGATCATCTTAGAAGCAGCTGCAGCTGAAAGATATCTTACAAATTACTCTTCTATGGCAATCGGTAAATTCGTTGACGTGCATTTCGAAACGCGCCAGCACCGCTCTGTGTTTTAATATTATTAGGTATGAAGCACCTTGATATTATTGGTAATTTGATAAAATGCATAGGTATGAAGCTTCATATTATTGTTAATTTGAATTTACTCGATGCACAACCGAAACAACAGTTGATGTTGATAACAGGTGGCAATATAAATTGCGGTTTCGCTTAAGTAATGTACGCAATTCGATGCAAAGTGAGACATGCACCTAGATCTTTTGAATCTGATCTCGCGTGACTCAACAAAATGCCTGTTTAGAAGATTATGACAGATACCGAAGCAGTTTTCCTCCTCTGAGATCCCTAAACGCGAAGTAAGCGTTGAGACCACAGTCAGTTTACATAAGTTTCCGGACATTTGTCGAGGTAGCGTGCGGGGAAATTTCTTTGAGCGATGCATCCCTCCCCCCTCCTCGGGTCTTTTGGAGTTCCTTCATGCTCCTTACGAAAGACGGATGAAGTGTCTCTTCGCTACTTGAGAACACGGCTCGATGGTGCAGGCACTCTTTGTGTGGCGGACGTAAAAGCCTGTGTCATTTGCACTATAACCACGTTCGTAGCCTGCGCTCGTGAGCATTTAAATGCGAATAGAATAAACGGTGTGCGGAGGATGTTAATGATTCGTTCTGTATATAAAAAGTGATGGGGAGGGCAATGGGGCCCAGTATGGTGGAAAACACGTAGCGTAGGTGAATATATTCTGTATCGCCAGAACATTTTGCAGTAAATCCTGCAGAGCTTCGAAAAAATTTTTTGCGTAACGCTGTTACATAAATTGAAAATTATCAATAGAACTTTTATGAAGTGCTCAAGTAGTAAAATATTCACTGAAAATATCAGAAAGAAGTATTGTGAACACTTGAGTTCTGCAGTAATATTGGCGCTAAGTTTAATGCATCCTAACTTTAGTGTGCGAATTGGTAACGTGTTTCAAGTAAGAAAGCCAAAAAAACTTTTAAATTCGAAGATTTGTTATCGAACTGCGGCGAATCTGAGAGAATCTGTCTATCTACCTAGCCATTTACGACCTTTAGCTCTCCTTACCGTTTCTATATAGATATAGATACTGAAATGGGTATCACACATGACTGTATGACAAACATAAGTGACCAGTCTTAACATGAAAATCATGACATTTCTGCCATGGTCCTGCTGCTCTTGTGGTGGTTCAGTTCACATGACCTGTTGCAAATTTTGTATGGTATGACATGAATGCATGGCGAACATAAGTGACAGACTGTAACATAGAAATCATGACATGCATTTCATGTGAGTCATGACTACACGCTACGCTCATGGCATGTCCGCGGCGTTTCGCTAGCTTCACGTATAACAAATTTGGTATTACGCGATGTCAATTAATGACGAAGGTACTTAGCTAATGCAAACACGATAATAATAAGATGCGTGTCATATAACAACATGACTACATGCCACATTCATGATGCGCTCACGATAATTACACTCACTTCACTTGAACCAAGTTTGGTATTACGTGACGAAAACGAACGACGAAAGTAAATGACACGTTCAAATATGATAATCATGACTTGCGTGTCATGTACCAACATTAGTACAAGCGATGCTTTTATAGTGTGCTCACGGTCATCTTGCTATCCTCACATATACCAAATTTTGTGTTACGTGACTTGAATGGATGACGAATATACATGACTGGTGTAAATGTGATAATCATGACATGCGTGTCATGTAAGAAAATACAAATAGCACGTTTTTGATGCGCTCGCGGCCGTTTCGCGAGCTTCACATACATCAAACTTGATAATATGAGACGTTAATTGAAGACAAGGGTAAATAACACGTCCAAACATGATAATCATGACATTCGTGTCATGTACAACTTGACTAGATCAAATACTCATGATGCGTTTGCGGCAGTTTCGCTTCACATATACCACATTTGGTATTACGTGACGCAAATTGACGACACAGGTGAATGACACGTCCAAACATGGTAATCATAATATGCGTGGCATGTAAAACATGACTACATGCTACGCTCATAGCGCACTCGCGACCCTTTTGCTAGCTCAACATATACCAAGTTTTTATCGCGTGACGAGAATAGACAACAAAGACAAATGACACGTTCAAACAAATATAAGCATGACAAGAAAGTCACGTATGGCATAATTTACGTCCACTTCAAAAGTTTGTGCTGACTTCAACGTGACGATGCAACCTCCCTCATTTGTACTTCGGATATCATCGATTCCCACTGTACGTGGGGTCTGCCAATTTAAAAAAAAATTGGCCCCGTATCTGCATGTTAATCTGCAGATGTCGTCGTAAGATGATAGTCTTGCGTGTAGAGACAGTGAGAAAAACATTTATTTGATGTTCTGCGCCAGAAAATCGGTGAATAGTATTCTGGAGGCGCTGCGTTAGAGTGCCTCAAGCGTGCAGCGGAGGCGAACAAGCGCACGAAGCAAGTCACACGTGAGACATGAGCGCCATCTGGCAGTATTTTCGGAAAAAGAACCACGTGGCTCGGATACGGGTGTGCGCGCCCATATCACAGGTGATGAGATGAGGAACGCAAGACGACGGATAGGTGCCACCACCATCTTCTCTCAGCAAAGCATTGGAAACACTCGTCTTTTCGTGCAAGTGTCGCATGGTCAGCGCAGCGTGATAAGCGCTACAGTCCTTAAAATTACTTTTGTATGCCTTTTCTAGTAAAAGGTGTACATATGAATATATACGTGTTGTTATGGTGTCACAGACATGCGCGATAATTGCTTTTTATTGACAATTGCACGAGTATGAATGGTAAATTTTGAGCAACATTGGTGGACGGTGTGGATGGGGTCGGCCATTTCTAGTACCCGGTGCCGTTAAGAGTGGACAAACAGACAAGTGTACAGACAGACAGACAGACAGACAGACAGACAGACAGATAGGCAGACAGACCAAAATTTTGGTGTCAGATGTCCCCAAGAAATACTATCGTCTTTAAAAGATTTTACCCATTGCTGTACTTGCTATTTTGTTTTTCAAATAAATCTGTTATATCCCTTTTAGTCATGGTGTGCACAAATGTACACGCCAACTTCAATGACAGGTCACGCACCCCATGTTTCATCAAATCACTTGAAACAGTGTGAACATTCACACAACTCTTCTAAGTGGACAACTGGTGATCATTTAACTTCATTATGTTGTATATTGCTGCAGTGTCATGTTGATTTGATTGATATGCGGGGTATAACGTCCCATTACTATCATATGAGTTGCCCTGCTGGACGATTGTTCGACATCACGCGATCAAAGACCAACGTTGAAATTACTTTTTCTTCACTTGGAACAAATACAACTAAACAAACATTCTGTGCATGCATTTTGAGCCTAAACGCGCATTCGTTAATGCAAGTACTGAAGCGAACTGATGAAAAATATTTAGATAACAAGTCACACCCTTTTCAACTTTTATTACAAAAGCTCACAAACCAAAACGCTTTCCTCATTTTCCCACTTGCATTGGCCTTGTCACTAAGCCCCACAAATTCGACGAGTTTCTGACAGCGCATCATTATTCGTCACTGAAAGGGATATGTACACAAATATGGTATCTATTATGTCTGCCTGAACAGGACAAGTTTGCCTGCCAATTATTTAAGTCGGGAAGAAATGAAAGTACCTATGCAGTGGAGTTCATCGAAGACCTCAGTTAGTATGAGGCACCAATTACCGGCGTGTTGCGTGTAGCGCAAAAAATGCGGCTGATGCAGAGCGCGTAGCCAGCTCCCATCCCGTCAACTAACGAAGCTGATTGGTTCCGCGAAGGTGAACGCGGAAGATCCGAGCACGGAAAAGAAAGGAGACTTCTTCGTTCACACGGTTCACGAGCGGAGCCGTCAAGGTCGCCCCTGTTCGGGATAAGAAGGAGAAGTGTTACTCGGAAAAGCGTCTGGCAAGAGGCAGGTCAGGCGCCACCGTCCGAGTTTAAGCCATTGTTGGCATGCACGCGTGCCATTGAGAATGACGCGTGGACGCGACCAGTTGGCTGACCAAGGCATAGTGGTGGCAGGGAGACGAGCATAACCTCCACCGCTGTACATCATTATCGAGTGCTGTTAGGATGTCGGGGCACCTCGCTGTCGCATGTACACCTGGTAAGCGCACGGAGCCCAACGGTGTACTCACCGCTCTCAGGGAGGCTTCTACGAAGCAACATTTAATGAGAGAGCTGACGGGGCTCGAGCGTGAGAACGGCTGCCGATGGAAGTCGGCCGATGGAGGCAGCATGTCGTGGCATGGGAGAGAGTGCCACATGTAGAGAACCTATCTATTTGCGTGTATTATTTGGTAACGTGGTTATTACCAATGGAGTGCCTGTTATGAAAGTGTGTCTGCGATTGGTTGTGATGATGGGAGTCCCAACATGTGATTGGTTTGTGTGAAGACTCTTTGTTCAACCAAGGGTTGAAAAGAAGATGTTTGAATCTGAAATGAGAGCGGAGTTTCGGGTTCGGACTCGGGCAAACGCCTGAGGCTGCAATAAAGCGTCTCTTCACCGGACTACGGCTCTTCCTTCGCGCTGCCACCATGCACTCGAGTCATCGAGGGGACTCAATCCGAACCTCAAACATTTTCCCTCCTTAGCTAGTGTTGAAGCTAGTCGAGGAGGAGGAAATTAACTACCTCAGAGGAAGTGTGGTTGCTATATATTTACAAGTAGTTTGATATGTTCGCTTTAATAAACTTTGTCGTATCACAAGCTATAAAGCAGAACGCTATGTCGCACCTTTGTAGCCGAATAAATATATATTGAAATAAATATTATTACTTCAATATATTTGTCGAAAATAAGCTGTGGGTGTCAGGGGAACTCTAACCATATTTTTCTAATGGTGGCTAAACGTATGCGTTCGTTCATGCATAGGTCGGTAAACTCGCGCATAGTCGACTCACTCAGTTTCTCTCAGACCTGTATCGGGACGTCAGTGGGAGTCCGAGCGAAACAGGATTGGTAATATTTTAGTGATTGTGAGCCCGAGTGAGCAGTCTTAGGAAATGTTTAGCGAGTCTGAGTCCAAAAGGATCCGGTTGAGGTAAATATAAAGCAGTCTGGGCCGAAAGCTCAAATATGTTGGTTGAGAGAGGCTGAGTGAGCTCCACCTTTCATTTTCGTCCTACGTTACTATTTACTCATCGTAAGCCTTACTGAAGGCCTGTCTCAATTCACTATCGTTGATACGCACTTAAATATGGATTATTCTGAAGCGTGAGGTGAGGGGAGGAGGGGGGCCCATAAATTCACCCCACAATCATTTTCACGGAAAGTTCTTACAAAAAGTATTTTTTGTGAGTCGTGCGTATTTATTGAACGGATTCTTTTGAGATTAAAACCATAGATAACTCCTACTTGAATGTACCAGACCAGAAGGAACAACGATGATCACCTGTTACGTGATAAATTGTTGATAAGCAGCAGTGACATCAGCGTTTAGAAGAGCTATTTTTAACCTAATCCACCTATGAGTCAACTCATTCAAGCTCACTCAGATTCAGATAAGGCCATGAGTCCAAGCCTTAGAGAGCCAGGCAAAGTACTATGCTTGTTAGAATGAGTAAGTGTTATTGAGAGGAAGTTGAGTGAGTCTGAGTCCGAGCAAGCTATGTCGAGGAAAACCTTGGTGAGTCTAAATCCTAGTGAGCCCGTAGAACAAAATATACGTTTTTAGTGAGTCTTACTCCCGTATTCTAGGACCTCCCTTCAGTCAACACTTCGCCTTCACTTGAGAAAGCCGGAGCGCCATCTCTAGGTACGGCAAGTCACTGCATATTAGCGATAGTCTGTTGCAATTCCTGAGTAGCGCATTGTCATTTTCAGCTGAGTGGTGGCGCAGTGCTCAACTCTGTCAAGTGAAGGGTGAAAGTCGAGTCGAGGAGCGGTTGTGAATACGGGGGTTAGAGACCCCGATTGAACTTCCGACGTACACGTGCAAGTATTTCGGTATTTTTGGCCTAGGTGGACGTGCTATTGCAAACTGTGCATAATACTCAAAGCCTACGCTGGCATGTGGCTATGGTGACATAGATTGTGCCTGAACTTACTCTCCTACATTTAGACGAAAGAGCAGCATAAAAGTAAGTTATTGGTAAATATCCCAGCTGTTATTGCAGGATATTCACCTATCCACTGAGCTTTTATTGTTGGCGGTTCACGTTTCAACCGTAACTGAGAATTAGGAATCGCAGCCCCAGCATATAGATAGCGGCTAAGACGATCAGCTCTTTAGTGCGTGACCTCTTTTCAATCAAGCTATTGATAATACCAAACTATGGCAAATGCAGTAGAGTCCATGAATATGTGCATTTTTCTCTACATGTCGTTGTTTCCACTTCTATGAACAGTTTTTAAATATAAAATTCATGATACACGTTGTGTCTTCGAACCTAATTTTTCTCGCCAGAACCATACATACTTAGATTACGTAAGAAAAGAACTAAAGAAAGATGATTCATTGAGTACTTACTCGATTCAGCACGAGATAAAAGTTGCACCGCTGAAATGAAAAAAAAATGGCATGTGCTTAATTGTGCATACGTACTTGTCTTGATAGTGGCACGCAATATTTCCTATAGCAGCTCAAATAATTGATCACTCTCCTGAACTCTAGTGCTTTGCGACAGAAAGTGTAATGTTCTGAGTGTATGTTAGAGTTACGTTGATTCTCGAAGATATTTGATTCATGGTTTTTTCAATGTACGACGGAGCCAGCTGTACCAGTACACATAAAAATCATGAAAATATTCCTAGCGATTATTGTCCGTGTGGTAAGTGTTGCGCAAGATGCCCAACTATTATTTTAAAAAACGAGAAAGCGCTTCTTGTGGGTAGGTTATTACGGAGTATTGCTGCAGGTAGTCCTCTCAAGCTCTGGTTGCGGCCGTGTTGTACCGAACGGTCTTCAAATAAACGACAATCCAGCAATTAGTCCATTTGCGAGGGACATAGGAACGACACTGTTCCGTATAGGGTCGGTAGAACTGTAGGGCTAACTCGTTGCGTTTTGGTGTTGTAGTGCCATGTAGTTACACTACAATAGCACTACTATTCTATAAGTACCTCACTGCAGATATAATTCGATCTATTTGCTCGTAGATATCTCCTAGCTTAGTGACCATCCAAACATTGTGGGATATTGAGGACATCATTGGCTATGCGCTTCTCTGCAAGCTACCCAGACTCCAGCAGAGTATGGTTTAGACTTGTACATTATAATAAAACAAAATTATTGGAAAAATTAGAAGGTTGAGTAGAAGAGAAATATGTAGGGGAGCATTCTCTTCAACTGAGACAGAGATGAAATAGTAAACGTATAAAAAGGAGAAAAAGAAAGAAAGGAGAAAGGCAGTGAGAGTAGTATGCAGCCACATGTTGGACAGCTGCTAACATGGGACTTCACTAAGATACAAATCTGCACTCATTTAAGCCTAACTATGGTCTTTTTTGCTTTGGTTTCTCGTGCAATAAACTTTATTATATCAGTGCATATGCAAAGCTTTCTATTTGATTAGGTAAGGCGTAGTGTGCTTACAGCCACTATGGAGAGCGACTTGGAAAGTGCAACTAGTGTGGGACGTGACATTGACGAGAACAAAACTCATAGATATACTTGCTGGTAAGCGGTCTCGAAAGTTGTCCTAAAGCATTTAATTAGATTCATCTCACCTTATATAACCTGTTGTCGGTAATTTCAAATTCTTTCAGAATATGTAGCTCCATGTGAGCTTTCAAGATGTTTTCTTGTTGATGCTGAATCACTTCAACATTCATCACCATCATCAGCTCAGCTACGGACACTATCAGGCAAAGCGCTTTCTCATCATGACAAGTTTCAACGCCGCCAAGCACCATTGAGGTAGATGAAGATGAACCTTTTACTATCATTGAATTTGGGTGCTTTCGCACTGATGAACAAAGCGTCATTTCCTGGACCTGATTGCGTCAGCCACTCTGAGTTAACCCATTTAGGTGAAAAGGCAAAGATTGGTCTACTTGCCATATTCAATGCCAGCTGGGAGAGTGGCCGTCTTGAACCTACCAGGAAACGAGCCCGTGTTATTCCTATTATAAAGCCAGGTAAGCCTCCCACGGAACTCAACTCCTATCACCCCATTGCTCTTCTCAGCTGCGTAGGAAAGCTCATAGAAAAGATGGTGTCGAAACGCCTTCAGTAGTTGCTTATGAACAAGAATGCATACCCGTCACAAATACCTGGATTTAGAAAAGGACGCAGCAGCAATGACAATAAAATCAATCTCATGAACTGCGGAAAGTTGAAGCGACCAGCAACATTATTATCAGTATATTCCTCGATGTCAAAGGAGCGTTTGATAGCGATCATGTGTCTATCCTACACGCCCTGAGGCCATTAGGTGTAGGAAGTCGTATGCACCGCTAGATCTTGGACTATCTCAGACACAGGGCAGTCTACACGTCCACAAGAGAAGGTGACACAACTCCACACATAGTGCGTCAAGGAGTTCCCCAGGACGGTGTCCTCAGTCCGACCTTATTCAACATCTCTCTCATCGGACTAGAGAAGTGCATCCCAGCATCGGTAGAAATCTAGTTTTACGCATATGACATTTGTACATGGAGCAGCGGTCGCAACAGACGTGTTCTACGAGCAAGTTTCCAAAAATCTCTCAACTCCAACGAAACATTCTTGCTCGAACGAGGTCTAACGATTTCACCAGAAAAGTGTGCCGCCATTGCTCTTACAAGGCGTGATGTCTCACGCTACACAATAAACGTAGCTCATTCTCCCTATCGGTACGTGACAAGTCACAAGTCTTTGGGAGTGACCATCGAGCGGGAATTGACGTGGAATCCCCACGTATGGATAATAAAGAAAAAAGTTGCGTCATACGCGAGCACCTTTCTCTTACTAACAGGCAATGCCGGCGGCTGTACCGTTAATGCTACGTTACAAATGTGTACTGTTCTCTGCGAAAGTATTCTACGTTACAGCATTCCTGCGCTGCATGGAATTTTTCGAACGAACATACAGGCACTGACTGGAGTCCAGGCACAAGCCCTGAGGGTGTGCCTTGGCCTACCAAAGAACACATCAAGCATCTGGGCCCTTGCTGAAAGTAGGCGCCTTTCAGCTCCTGTTCTTCTGCAACGGGAGTTTCTTCGAGTCCACTTGCGTTATGCCACCAAAACGCCGGATCATCCTCTTGCTTCAGATAGTAGTCCTGTGTGGGGCCTCCTCCCACTCCACGATCAGAGAGCATCAATGCATGCAGAACCATCATTGAAATATCCTTCCTAGACTATAGTCACCTTTGTGGCTGGGTTCAAGAGCAAAAGACGCACACCCTAACTAGCACTCAAACATTTTACTCTAGAGCATTAGGAAAACTGCTACAGAGCTCACCATCATATTTACAGTGACGGCTCTGTTACGTCTACATCATCCGCCATTGGCGTCTGGATTCTATCTGCCAATGTCACCATACTCTGCCACTCTCAGTCACTGCACCTTATCTAGAGCCACTGAACAGGTTGCACTGCAGGCTGCCATTAATCACATAATTGACCAGACCGCCGAGTCTCGAGTCATCTTCACTGACTCAAGAGCAGCGCTGCAGTCGCTGAGATCTCCATGCACACAGGACGAACTCGTCATAGACATCAAACGCCGATGCAAGAAAGCCTGGGACCTCCATCATCGCATTGTTCTGCAGTGGATACCTGCCCCACTGCGGGATACAAGGCAACGTCCGGGCTGATGACGCTGCCAAAGCTGGACATGATACTTCAGCAGAAATCGCCGAGATACCTTTCTCGAGGCAAGACGCAGCAACGCTAGTGCCGACACACGCCTGGCGCCTCCAGCGACCCCTCTGGACAGACCCTAGCCAACAGTGTGGGCCTCTGTGACTTCAGGGATGCCATCATGTGACTTCCATTGTATGGCTTCAGGATGCCGCGAAATCTCAACAGGCAAGATGAAACGTGTTTACAACGCATCCGATTTGACTTTGCATATACGAACTACTTCATGGAACAAAGTTGTACTGTCCGACTCAACATTTTGTGCCCAATGTAACGTCGTCGAAGACTTCACTCATGTCTTCTGTGAGTGTACGAAATACGCATCAGAGAGACAGTCTCTGAAGATGAGCTTGAATTGCAACAAGACACAAATTTGGAGCTAAAAATATTCTAGACTCACACCAGAAAATCTTTAGTGCGCTAGACTCTACAAAAGCGCTACAGACGTTCTCACGGGCCGCAGGATTGAACGAAACGTTGTATATAGTGCAATGCGGGTGAGCGACTTTATGTATTATGTGACTGTTATGCGTGTATGTAACTGTATGTGTTGTGTGTTTATAATTGTATATATCACTGTCATCACGCGGCAACAGGAGTCGCCTGTCAGGTGAAAAAGCAGGCAAACCTCTCCAGCTTCTCAATAAATTATTTCTCTATCTTTCTTTCTCTCTCTCTCCTATGTTCTATCAATCAACCCGCTCCTGTGCTTTCAGCTGACGAGCATACGTGCAAACGTCCTAATTTCATCTGCCCGCCCAGTAATTTGTCTCCCTCTCACCTGTTTGCCTCCTCTTGCAATCTACTCAGTTGCCCGAATATCAGCGCTTGTCCTTTCTACGCGCAACTTGGCCGAGTCAAGTCCACTTCTTTCTGATCTCTACTTTATGACATCGTTTACCTCCATTCATATCCTGACCAACTCTGCTCTCTTCCTGCCTCTCGATGTTACACCTATCATTTACTTGACATCGCTCACTGCGTCGTCTTCAATTTAGGCCGAACCCTCTTTGCAAGCTCCTTAGGTAAGTACCAGTGATATGGAGCTGTTTTATAACTTCTTCGTAAGGTACAGTGTTGCACTTCTATACTTCTATTTAAAACTGAGAATGCTTGCCGAATGTGTTCTTTACCATGCGTATTTATCTTGTTATTTCACTCTTATGGTTCAGCTCCACAATTATTACCTGTCCTAAGTAGACATATTGCTTTTACAACTTGCCCCACCGCGGTGGTGTAGTGACTAAGGTACTCGGCTGCTGACCCGCAGGTCGCGGGATCGAATCCCAGCTGAAGCGGCTGCATTTCCGATAAAGGCGAAAATGCTGTAGGCCCGTGTGCTCAGATTCGGGTGCAGGTTAAAGAACCCCAGGTGTTCAAAATTTTCTGAAGCACTACACTACGGTATCTGTCATAATCATATGGTGGTTTTCGAACGTTAAACTCTACATATCAATCAAAATTGTCCTTCAAAACTTACATTTTGTAGCCCCACACCACAGAGCACTGTTCTCTGCCGAGACTATTATGCATTACTTTTTAATGCATGTAAATCTTCAGACCGACACGTCTGCTTTCCGTTTTTAATGCAATAATGGTTAGCTGTAATTTGTACGTTAGTTACTCATCAATCCAATTTCATCCGCGAACACGGGTCACAAAAGTACTCTGCATTAACTAACTCTAAATCCTAGCTCTTGCCGCTCTAAGGCCCTGAAAAGGTCCAGTAAACACGCTATCACTAAAATTGAAGAGATCCTGTCTACCTGCTTTGCACAATTTGTGTCGCGATTCTATCTCTTTTTTATGAAGGACTATAGTGATTGTAGATCCAGTGTACATTTTTTGCAGTATATTTATACAGCCTTCAATTATGCACCGATACCAACGTGCCTCCGCAATGCATATATGTCGATTGAATCATAATGTAACGCTGACTCAAAGAGCGAGAAAGAAGAAGAGGTAGGACGCTCTCGAGTGATGGTGACTCGGCAGTGACGGTTGAGCGCTGGCATTTTCAGTGTAAATAAACCCATCACATCCGTAGCAGCTTTGGTGGAGCGCTGCTGGGTAATTTGCCATCCTGGACCCAGCAGCAGAAGTTCTTCGAAGAAGCAGAGGCCTAGCTGGCCTACCACCGGACAGCATCAGCATGAACGACTACACAGCAATCCGGAGGACTTACTACGCTGCTGCATCCACCAGTGCCTCCGAAATGACACAAGGTGGCCGTCGACCTCGACAACCAGACTACAGGGTACCTGAACCACTGATATTTTCAGGTAAAACTGACGAAGACGTGGACGCTTGGCTAAAACACTACGACAGAGTCAGCCGCTACTACGAATGGGGCGCGCCGGTGAAGCTCTGTGAACGTAACGTTCTTCCTTGCCGAGGCCGCATTGCTTTGGTTTGAGAACCATGAACATGTCCTCACCACTTGGGATATATTTGTTGAGGAACTGAAGGCCTGCTTTGGAAACACGAGTTCAAAGAAAATGAAAGCTGAGCAAACGCTGTCACGTAGGGCTCAGTTGCTCGGCGGAACGTGCACAACCTACATTGAAGAGGTATTGAAACTTTGCGGGATTGTCAACACAGATACGTCTGACGAAAACAAAGTCAATCATTTGTTAAAAGGCATCGCCGAGAATGTGTACAATTTTCTGATAACGAAAAAAAACTTAAACACTCCTATTTTCAGGCAGCAGTGTCACGCTTTCGAGGCATTGAATTCCCGGGGAATTTTACGCAAGTTCGGGCGCTTGGGAAATGTTCCCCCTGTTCCCTTTCCCTCGGAAGCGTAGGTTCGCCGACGAACCTCCTCACATCGGCGGCCGAGCAAGCCCTGGAAAGTTTTCGATGGAAAGGGGCGTGGTGATGCAGGGTTGCATCATCTGTCGCGGACGGCCCTCGAACCGTCTCGTGCTTTCCCCAGCCTTCGCTGCGTATCGCGCCGACGAAATGATGAGAATTTTCTGGAATCTCGCGCGAAAGGTATTTAACCGAGCAGCAGAGATGGGAGATCAGGAGAAGAAGAAAGCATGCGCCGGAGGGCGTAGGGTGTTCTGCCGTGTTGTCGGTGAAGGTTTTGTCCTCAGTGACAAAGCAAGAGAAGAAGAAATTTCACGCCAGAGTGCGTAAAGTGTTACGCCTTGTCGGCGAAGCCTTTTGTCCTCAGTAACAAAGGACAAGAAAAGGATTTCCACCTGAGGGGTGAAGACTCGTGCTACAGGCAAGAGTGTGGGTCTACCGCCAGCGAGCGAAGACGCGTGGCGACAGCTGCGCGTGGGAGGCCGACGTGTTACCGGCGAAGAAGTTTGGTGCTCGGAGAGCGGCCAAGTGAAGACGCGAGGTTTCCTGGAAGAGAAACTTCGGTTGCAGCGGAATGACAACGGCGCTGGGCTTTGAGTGAGTGATTCTCGAAAAAGAAGAGTATCATTCAAACTTTTGTTCCAAGGACTTTGGACTGAAAAAGTTTTCAAACTCTTAAGTCTTTGAGTGTCTTGGTGGTTCGATGCATGCGACTGCATTGTAGTGCGTATTGTTGTTTGTGTCCGTTGTTCAAGTGTGGCTGATTGTACTGAGTAGTACGCTGTTTGATTGGTGACATAACGTATTCATCTATTGTCGAGTGTGCATATTTTTGTATCGATTTGATGTGCGGTTATTGGGAATATAATTTTGTTCTGTTTATCAACTCTCGGCTCTGACTTGTTCTTTGGACCGAAGCCGGCGTCCGCTGGCACACCAAATAGGACCACTTCTAAATTGTCCACGCTTTCATGGTGTGGTTCGAAGGCCGATAATTCGGCGCTTGGAATTAGCCCGGCGATAACCTCCCTAATAATCGGGACCCGTGACAATTATACTGGCATCCGCGACAGGACCTTTTTGGGGCACAGTGTGTCCAAAGTAGTGAGAAAGAGCCTCGAGTTGTTGATAGTGCTAACAGAACGATTTTGTGTGTTGCTCAGTGTTCTCGTTAACGAGTGCAGGAGAGTGTTCCGATAGACTGATTTAGGCAGATACTTTTTGCAAGCGGCAAGGTTTTATTTGTGAGACACAATGGATCTTGAAAAGTTTGTAGCTCTTGGTGAGAAGATGGGTATTTCTGGCGCCGAACTACGGAAGTGGGTCACCCAGAAGGAAAAAGAAGAAAAAGAGAGGGCCGAAGAAGAAAAAGCAGCTGAGTTGGAGAGAGACAGGTTTGCAGCTGAGAGGGCCAAGGAAGAAAGAGAGCAACAATTGAAGTTGGAGTTGCAGAGAGAAAAGCTGGCAGCTGAAATGGCGAAAGAAGAAATAGAGGCAAAGGAGCGACAGCTGAAAGAAGAAAGAGAGGCGGAGATGGCTGAAAGGGAATGGCAGCGGCAGCACGAGATGGAACTCGAGCGGCTCCGTTTGCAGCAGCGAAGTGAAACTCCCGTCCAAGCTAGAGTTGAAAGCAGCGAACGGGAAGATCATGGCTTGCGCTTGAACCCAAGCAAGCTGCTCGCAGCGTTCGATGAAAAGAAGGACGACCTTGACGCGTACCTTCACAGATTTGAGACGATTGCGAAGAGTCAGAATTGGCCGGAACATCAATGGGCAACTGCTTTGAGTACCTGCTTGATGGGTGAAGCGCTCAGTGTGTACGGTAGGCTGACGCCGACCGATGCAGCCAACTATGCAAAGGTGAAAGCTGCTTTACTGAAGCGATTCAGATTTACTGCAGAAGGGTTCCGGGAGAGATTTCGGACAGGAGAGCCAGCTGATGGTGAGACGGCTGCGCAGTATGCCGCCCGACCCTCGACTTTATTTCGACAGATGGATAGAACTTTCGGGGACAGCGCAGGAGTACGATGAGCTTAGAGAGCTCCTAATTAGAGAGCAATTTCTCACCAGTTGCCACCCAAGCCTGTCGCTGTACTTGAAAGAGAGGAAGGCTGAGTCACTTGAAGACATGCTTGAATTAGCTGATCAATTCTTGGAAGCGCAAGGTGGAACTAATTTGGCCAGGGTCAAGAAGGAGTGTCCCGAAGATTCGAAAAAATCGGCACCCGAACAAATGAAGCGTGCACCGGAGAGTGTTCCGCGATGTTTTCTGTATAACCGAGTGGGCTCATCGCGCGAACAGCTGTCGAACGATCTTTACGTGTCCTACGGTTGCAAAATGTTTCAAGTGTAGTCAGACTGGGCACAAAGCAGGCGCATGTCGTAACGGAGTGAGTCAAACTCATCAGGTGTCCTGTGTGCAAGCGGCACCGAAATCCGATGATAATGCCGTCACCGACGGATTCGTAGAGTTGAAAAATGGGGAGAAACTTCCTATTGTGGGTGCTGTAATGACAAAACAGCCAACCGGTGTTACAAAGGGAATGCCAACGCCGCCCGAAAAGTTGCGGGCAAGAAGGTTACGGTGTTAAGAGATACCGGTAGCTCCACTGTTATCGTGCGAAGACATTTGGTGCAGGAAAGTGAGTTGACAGGCAAAATGAAACCGGTTTGCCTAATTGACAGTACGGTTCGGATGCTTCCAGAAGCAGAGATTGAGGTTAAAACCCCGTACTTCAGCGGGAAGGTTACTGCTCTATGCATGACGACCCCCCTGTATTACCTCGTCATCGGAAACATCGATGGGGCGCGAGGGCCGAATGATGCAGAACGTTTGGGGGAAGACCCGAAGATGGAGTCCCCGCCGACACAGGGAGCGCGAGAGACAGCGGAGAAAAATACCGTAAAGCATTTCACTCGAGCCCAGGGGGAAGCCCGGGTGCAAGAGACAGTGAATGAGGAGATGATCGTGGTGAATGAGTTCACATGCTGGGCAGCTGGGCTTACGTCGGCACGACCTCAACCGACCGACAGTGTAAAGGTGACGGAGTCGGCCAGCCAGGCCCAATGCCGTGACATGAACAAGCTGGTAAATAAACAGACAAGACCCACTGAACGTTATAACTCGTTAACGGTGTCGGAAGTGAGAACGATGGCTGAGATGCCGCCTCAGATACCGTCATTGGAAACGGCTGGCTGGAACAAAACAAGGAAAAACAAGAAAAGATCGAGCGAGCACCTCAAGAAAGGGCGCAAGCACCGCTCAGTGTACACAGGATAGGTCCCGAGGTCGAATCGGAATGTGTTTGGCAGTGCTGAGTGCAAAATGGTAAGTTAATGTGGTTGTTACCCTGTGTCACAACTGCACGTCGAGCGAGTCAAAATGTTTGTTATGGTGATGTGATGTATAGTACTGTACAATTGTTGTAATTAGAGAACTTTGTACAATTGTATTGTTTGGAACATGTGATTGAGTGTTGTACTCATGTACCTGTGGTTATAATTCATGTGTTGTGAGTGTGAAGAAGAAAACGCATCGTTGGCAAACAACATCGCCTCCGCTTGGGTACTGGGTTCTGGGCTTCGCTCGCTCGGCTCGCGCTGATCATCGCCGGCATCTGCTTGACCGTTGCTCTTTCCCGATCGTGTTTCATTGTAAGACCACCGTCGCAACAGTCGCCAATAAACCTTTTTTCGATTGGCGGAGGGTGCTGACATTCCCCGTCGCCTGAACCTGGGTGCTGCCATTCGCCGTCGCCTAAACCTGGAGCTGCGCAACCGAACGCTACCTCCCATCATGGCTACCAACAACGCGCAACCTGGCTCTTCCACTCCATCCCCCAGAAACCCCGGTGTTATTCGTTTGCGAGAGCCGAAGGTCTTTAGCGCAGCTGATGAGACCGACGTGGAAGACTGGTTCGCTAACTACGAACTGATGAGCGCCAACAACAAGTGGGATGACGCGGACAAATTGACTAACGTCATCTTTTACCTCACTGACGTGGCCCAAATGTGGTATAACAACCACAAAAATGACATTATGACGTGGTTCATCTTTAAAACGTTGTTTGCTGACGTTTTTGGCCGACCCGCTGTCCGCAAGTCCAGAGCCGAACAACGCTTGCGGACTCGCGCACAAAAGCCAACGGAATCTTTCACCAGCTACATCGAAGACATTATTGGTCTTTGCAACCGTGTGAACACCACCATGCCTGAGTCGGAGAAGATTCAACACATCCTCAAAGGGATAAATGACGGTGCATATCAGCTGCTCCTGGTCCGTAATCCTGCCACCGTTGCGGAACTTGTCACTTTGTGTCAAAGTTTCGACGAGTTGAGCAAGCAGCGCGCCCTGACTCAGCCATTTTCCTCACACGCCGACTCGCTCTCCAGCCTCATTTCCGTTCCCGACCACTCACCAACCCTGCAAGAGATTAAAGACTTCGTGCGTGAAGAAGTTCCTCGGCAACTGTCGTTGATTCCCTTCACGCAGCAGCCGCCGTCCTCTCGTCTGCCCTCACCACTCCGCGACGTTATTGCCGAAGAGGTAGCTCAGGCTGTTCCCGTCGTTGCCCACCAGCAGCCTGAGGCCATGTCTTTTGCCCATGCGCCGGCTATGCAGCCATGGCCGCGCCTCTTACGTATGCCCAGGTGGTACGCAGCAGACCCCGCCAGCAGCATTTGCCACCCATGTCTTCAGTTGCTCCCCACTCCACCCCTTTTTCGACACCTTGGGCCGCACCACGAGTCAGCAATTCCTGGCGCACTCCTGACAATTGACCGATCTGCTACGCCTGCGGTACTCCAGGACACGTGGCACGATATTGTCGCCGTCGCTTCCAACCACTCCACGACGCTACTCGGCCGTTACCGTATGACCCACAGCCCATGCACATACCTGCTCCCTATCCCACACCGCAGTATGAATACACTAACCTTCCTGAGTCTCCGTGACCCCAGCCCTCACCTCAGACTCACTCTCTCCGCTCCCCATCTCCTCGCAGGCGATCACTGTCCCCAATGCGTCCTAGACCGGCTTTCTCCAACCGGGAAAACTTCGACCAATTGAAAAAGAGTTTATTGGCGACTGTTGCGATGGTCGTCCTACGATGAAACAAGATCGGGAAAGAGCAACGGTCAAGCAGATACCGGCGATGATTAGCACGAGCCGAGCGAGCGAAGCCCAGGACCCAGTACCCAAGCGGAGGCGATGTTGTTTGCCAACGATGCGTTTTCTTCTTCACATGAGATTGAATTACAATGTGCAATTGTATTGAGTGTTCTATTGTGAATGTGATGTGCCATGAGCGACAGACTATGTTACAGTCTTTACGTGTGTGGTGACTGTTCGCACTCGTTTGTGTGGTTTTGAATATTATGAGATAATATTCTTAAGGTGGTGGGCAGTGTCACAAAACGAGCGCTCAAAAAGGGCCCACCGCCAAATCCTCGTGACAAAGCGCCACAGAGACGCCCCGAGGTCAACGATAAACAAAGAAGACAAGCATCCGAAGACTCCCCGGGTGCGCGTCCCCCTTCCCTCGGAAGCGTAAGTTCGCCGACGAACCTCCTCGCATCGGCGGCCGAGCAAGCCCTGGAATTTTCTCGATGGAAAGGGCGTAGTGATGCAGGGTTGCGTCTTCTGTCACGGACGGCCCTCGAACCGTCTCGCGCTTTCCCCAGCCTTCGCTTCGTATCGTGCTGACCAAATGATGAGAATTTTCTGGAATCTCGCGCGAAGGATATTTAACCGAGCAGCAGAGATGGGAGATCAGGAGAAGAAGAAAGTATGCGCCGGAGTGCGTAGGGTGTTCTGCCGTGTCGTCGGCAAAGGTTTTGTTCTCAGTGACAAAGCAGGAGAAGAAGGAATTTCACGCCAGAGTGCGTAGGGTGTTCCGCCTTGTCGGCGAAGCCTTTTGTCCTCAGTGACAAAGGAGGAGACGAAGAGGATTTCCACCTGAGGAATGAAGACTCGTGCTACAGGCAAGAGTGTTGGTCTACCACCAGCTAGCGAAGACGCGTGGCAACAGCTGCACGTGGGAGGCTGACGTGTTACCGGCGAAGAAGTTTGGTGCTTGGAAAGCGGCTGAGTGAAGACGCGAGGTTTCCTGGAAGAGAAACTTCGGTTGCAGCGGAATGACAACGGCGCTGGGCTTTGAGTGAGTGATTCTCGAAAGAGTATCATTCAAACTTTTGTTCCAAAGACTTTGGACTGAAAAAGTTTTCAAACTCTTTAGTCTTTAAGTGTCTTAGTGGTTAGATGCATGCAACTGCATGGTAGTGCGTATTGTTGTTTGTGTACGTTGTTTCAAGTGTGGCTGATTGTACTGAGTAGTACGCTGTTTGATTGGTGACCTATCGTATTCATCTATTGTCGAGTGTGCATATTTTTGTATCTATTTGATCTTCCGTAATTGGGAATATAATTTTGTTTTGTTTATCAACTCTCGGCTCTGACTTGTTCTTTGGACCACAGTCGGCATCCGCTGGCGTGCCAAATAGGACCACTTCTAAATTGTCCACGCTTTCGTGGTGCGGTTCGGGGGCGATACTTCGGCCCTTGGAATTAGCCTGGCGATCGCCTCCCTAATTAACGGGACCCGTGACACTAATGTAAGCCAACAAGTCCCCGTTTGCTACATATGCGGTCTCCCAGGGCATATTTCGCGCTTGTGTCCCTGCCGGTCGCCTGCGGCGGCACGTGTTTCGACGTACCCGCCTCGTATGCAATATACCTGGACCTCTCACCCGGTCGACCACCGACCCCGACAGCAAGGGCGTAACGGATTTCGCAGTGAGTTCCCCGCCTCCGAGCGAAGCCTCACGCCGCCTCCGACACGTTCCTGCCGGTCGCAGTCTCCACGGTGGCGGTCGCCTTCCCCGCATTAGCTGGGATACTAGCTGGTGCGACAAATGAAGGTGCGGTCGCGGGAGAGTCAGTTTCGTCTATTCCTCCTTCTGTTGTGATCTTTATGAATAACTTGCTTGTGTGTATAGACGGTGTATATACTCTTGCTCTTGTAGGCACTGGTGCTGCTATTTCGGTTATGAGTCTTCTGTTCAAGCTTCGTTTCTTGGGTCACAAAGTTATGTTCGCATAGAATCGTAAAGAAACTTTTCGTGCAGTTGGAGGCGAAGCATTATGCCCTGTTGGCATTTGCTTAGTTGTACTCACGATTGGTGGACAAAATTTTCGATTTCAATGCTCTGTACTGGCTCGCGCAACTCACGAAGTCATTTTAGCGTTAGACCTTCTTCATTATAGCGGCGCTACGCTTGACTGCGGAACTGAAGAGATTCTTCTATAAAGTACGTTGCCAGCTGCCATGGTTGTCGATTTTCCGACTCTGTCCATCGATGCACTTTCGTTGTCTGAAGATGTTACGATCACTGGTCGGACAGCAGTGTTTGTTCCCGCATGCTTTTCTCAAGTCCACTCAGGACCCTGCACTGGACTTGTCGAGCCTGATCACAAGAACGCCATAAAGTTTCTTCCCTCAGCTGTATTAAATACCTTGGCGTTAACATTTCAGAGAATCTAAACTGGTCTTCTCAAGTAAGTAAAATAGCTAACAATGCTAACAAAACTCTTTGTTAGTTTCATCGTAACACGGCGTCTCTCATAATCATATAGTGGTTTTGGGACGTTAACCCCACATATCAATCAATTAGTTTCACCGTAACATACATCTTTCCCATCCTTCAGTGAAATTACTAGCCTATAAAACTCTAATTTGCCCAAAACTAGAATACGCATTCGCCATTTCGGACCCACCACAAAGTAACCTAAGTAAATCTATTGAAATTATTCAAAACCGTGCAATTAGATTAATCTATTCTGACTACTTATGCCACACCTGTGTTACTACCCTTAAAAGTAAAGCAGGATTACCTCACCTTCACCTACGTCATAAGATTTCTAGACTCTAATTGTACCACAAAAAGTATCATTCGTTTCATAATACCTCTCTATTCAGCCAGCCCATCAGACTTCAGTCCGCACCAGTCACCACAAGGCCGTGTACCCCCCTCCTGCTTGCACTACAGGCCACCCATTCCTTCTTTTATCTGGCAGCCAGGGACTGGAACGATCTTCCCTCAAGTGTCATCGACCATTCCAACACAGATACATTTAGGAACGCCATAGAATCCTTGTTTTACTAAATCTTTATCGTTCGCCCACTCCCTCATGTAAAGCCCTCTCTTGAGGGCCTTTGAGGTATATTACATAAAATAAACACATAAAAAGAAAAATGTGCTGGTCCCACGGTCTGTCCTTACAGCCATCGACGAACATGCTTGTTTGTGGGCGGTCTACACAGCCTCAGAGCTTGTTGCTCTACCAGCCGGTTTCAAACTGGGAACGTTTGAGGAGCAGGCCGCAGTTGACGTCAGAATGGTCTCAGAATCTCCAGCCATCAGTAAGATTGCGCCCAACTACTCAGCCGAGGTGAAACGCATGAATAATAAGTTGGTGTCTTCTTCCGAGCAGCATGTCCTCGAGGAGAGGGTTATGCGGTACGAAGGAGTCTTAGATTTCGCTCTAGACAAGCGTTCTTCAATGTTGCCCGAGTCCCGTATGCACCACTGAATCAGCACGGTAAATGCTACACCGATACGCCAGAAACCCCATCGCGTATCCCTGTCAGAGAGGCAAGTGATCACCGATCAGGTCAACGACATGCTGCAGAAAGGCGTTATTCAAGAGTCAAGCAGCCCCTTGGCAGCTCCTGTTATATGAATAAAAAAGAAAGACAACTCTTGGCAATTTTGTGTAGACCACCGCCGTCTCAACGCCGTCACAAAGAAAGACGTGTATCCGCTATCACTCATCGATGATGCTGTTGATTGTTTGCACTCGGCCGCATACTTTTCGTCCATCGTCCTAAGGTCTAGATACGGGCAGATACCAACGCATCCGTCTGACAGAGAGAACACTGCTTTTGTCACGCCTGATAAGTTATTTGAATTTAATGTTATGCCGTTTGTCCTATGTAATGCCCCAGCTACCTTCGAGCAATTCATGGACTCCGTCTTTCGCGGTCTGAAATGGGAAATTTGTAAATGTTATCTTGATGATGGAATTATTTTCGGCAAGACATTCCATGAGCACAACCATCGGATTAGCATTGTTCTAGATAGCGTCAAACAAGCTGGTGTCGTTTTAAACGCAAAGAAGTGTCATTTTGGTGAGCGCCAAGCCCTAGTGCTTGGATATCTAGTCGACAGGGACGGTATACGGCCAGACCCGCTGAAGACCAGTGCTGTCCGAGACTTCAAACAACCAACGCCTGTGAATGGCATGTGTTCTTATTTTTGCCGGTTTATCAAAGACTTCACCCAGCTCGTTCATCCTCTGATAGAGTTGCTCTGCAAAAACACCGCATTCCGATGGACCGTTGAGTGCGAGGCTGCTTTTGAGCAGCTGAAGCATTTGCTTACTTCCGGAACCTTCTTGCCCCACTTCGACCCGGAGGCACTCATGGAACTACATACATATGCGAGTGGTATCGGTGTTAGTGCCGTGCTAGTTCAGTATCACGACAGCTGCGAGCACGTCGTAGTGTATGCAAGTCGTACTTTGACTAAGGCGGAGAGGAATTAAACGGTCACCGAACTGGAATGTCTTGCGGTTGTTTTCCCCGTCCAGAAGTTAAGACCAACTTTGTACGGCCGGCAATTCAAGATCGTCACAGATCATCATTCTCTTTGTTGGCTCGTCGGACTACGTGACCCAGCTGGCTGGTTGGCTCGTTGGACGTAACGGCTTCAATAATATAATTTTTCTGTGACCTACAAGAGCGGTCGATGTCACGCAGGTGCCGACTGCTTATCTCGTCCTTCATCTCTGACTGTAGATGCTGCTGATGATGATTTCGATAGCTACTTGGCTGCAATCTCATCCAAATTCCCGAATTCGGACGTCTTCTGGCACGAGCAAAAGGATGACTCTTCGATGAAACCAATGATCGATGTGGCTCGTAGCTCTAAACGCGCCACGCCATTCGTGATTCATGACGCCCTACTTCATCGGAAGAATTACTCAAGCCATGGTTCCACACTACTCCTCGTCGTGCCAGAATGCGTGCGCCTTGCGTTATTCCAAGACATGCACGGTGACATGACGTCTGAGCACCTTGAATTTGCCCGAACGCTTCACCGTATTCGACAATTTTTACTGGCCTCGACTCTGGAAGACCACCAAGCACTACGTCGCAAGTTGTGATGTCTGCCAACGCCACAAACAACCAACTACGCCATTGGCTGGTCCACTGCAGCCGCTGAAGCCACCAACATCACCACTTGAAAAGTCGGCATAGATTTACAGGGCCCTTTCCGCAAGTCTACCGCCAACCACCTCTGGATTATTCTGTATGTAGATTACCTGACGCGTTATATTGAAACAATGACGGTTGCTTCAGCCACATCATCTGATGTGTCATGGTTTCTTCTGCACTCGATCATACTCCGTCACGTGGCCCCTCGTGGGGTGATAAGTGATCACGGCCGGCAGTTTACCGCTGACGTTGTCGAAGAGTTGCTACGGCTTTGTGAGTGCCAGTATCGGCATTCCACGCCATACCACCCTCAGACCGATGCCCCACTGAGCGCACCAATCGTACAATTATCAACATGCTTTCAATATACTATCGAAATCAAATGAAGTGCGAACAGCGGAGCGCGTGTTTCAAGCTTCAGAAGCAGTATAGTGTTCGCCGTCCAGACATCACCATTGACAGAAGTCCACATCCGGTTGGGCAGCACTGCGCGATCCCCCTTTAGTGCGTTATTTCCATTTCTGCTCTACTTTTCGTATGGTGATATTGTTGGCCATCGTGGGCGTGCCAAGCGCTTTTGATCGTATCACTCGCAGTTCCTTGCTTTAAAGGCTGGTGCACAGCGGTGACTAGCAGCAGTCGCGCGACCATTTGCGACTGGCGACCAAAACGCGACTGATGTTCACATCGGCATAGGCTGCCTGCGAGTGACCGGAAGTCGCAATAGTGGAGAGCAATGTCCAGATCTCGTTATCACTGAAAACTCTTGAGACCGGCAACGATCAGCTGATTGCCGCCAGCTGAGTAAATGGAGCAAACCGAGCATGCCGCATTTCTTGCTTTTATCCGTTCTCGCAAGCGCAACAAAAAAACCAACAACAAAAATTGAGCATCGCTGATTGGTTCCAGCAGCTTTCCGACCGCAGTCGCGTGACTGAAAAATCGATCAAGAAGCGACAAGCCAAAGCAGTCGCTTTGCGACCGTTTGCGACTGTTTGTGACCAGTCGCAAATGCCGGTGCGATTGCTGCTAGTCGTCGGTGTGCACCAGCCTTTACTTCAGCGTTGCAGTGCAATCGGTGTCTAGGCACGATAAAAAAACATAAATCTAATCGGTTTTGGTGATTTTTCAAACGATTATTGTATCTCGTTCGCTAGCGCTGTATGCTTTACCTGCACCATTTTTCAGAGACGTACCCGAAAAGTGCTCTCTTTAACTGAAAATTTCGAGCGTTTCATTGAAGAGAGAGCGCAGATTGTTTCACTTTACCGACACGAACTCAAACAGCATGAAATTTACAGAATTCTGAATCGATCTTTTCTTACTATAAATAGAATTGACCAGGCATTCCATCATGATGGCCGCCTCTGGAATCTCGCACGCGGATACGGGCAGCAGGCGATAGACAGTGCGAAGGACCTACTTATTGTGCAAGCTGCAAAGGAGGCTCCGTTCATCACAGCTCCGGAAATCAAGGGCAGCTTGAACCTCTTGGCCAGCAGTTCAACCAACACACATTGCCTGCGTGAGAAAAGCTTTCGAAGCCGTGTGCCAGCTCAAAAGCCTGCCCTTTCAGAGGCCGATAAGCTAGCAAGACTTGCGTATGCCCAAGAACAGACAGCATGGCCTGTGGCAGTGTGTAAGATTCACCGACGAGTTAACGTTCTCCACTCACTAGGGCTACCGTCAAAGAATTTGAAGAACTGACACAACAGGTCTGACATCCTTTCAATTTATTATGTCATCTGCCTCGTTTTTTGAGTGATTGCTATAATTCAATACGTATAATTTTTGTTTTTGCGACTCCGAAACGAGCCTGCGCTTTGGTAAAATCATTATGATTTGGTATATTTCGCAGGGCGTTGTTATTAGGCAAGCTATTTTCGCAATTTCAGTGATGACAAAAGTGGCAGAAAGGCTTGAAATAATAAATTACATTTCTTCTGCAGATTTGAGCCCCGGAACCTAAAGCGCACAGCAAGCAGCGGCCGCTGCTCTGTCAGCGTGTTGTGTGGGGTGCGTTGTCCAAGGAAGGCCTTGGATCACTAGTTCACATAGAGGACAGGTTCAACTCTGCGGCATACTGCGATTTGATCAAAAAAGTCGTAGTGCCTTACGCTCTCGACGGCCGTTCCCTGACGGGTTGTACTTCTTCCAACAGGACCGCATCCCCATCCGCAAGGCCAAATCAACAGCACGCTTGCTTGAACAGTTGGGAGTGATGCTGTTGGAGTACCTCTACAAGGCACCGACATTAACATATGTGAGAATGCACGGGGCGCAATGAAGAAAACACTCTCGCGGCAACCAATTCAACATGGCTCTCAAGACGTGCTGTGGGCTGCCATAAAAGAGGAAAGGGTGCACCTACGTGCAGGTGATCATGTGACACAGCCCTTCGGCTGGAGGCGAATTCACTAAGTAATGAACTTAGCTGGCAAATAGTTGTTCTCGAGGAAACCTTCACGCCTTCTCCTCGGCGAGGTCTCGCTGAGGAGAAATCTTGAACTCTATGCTAATCTTTTGCACATTTCTGTTCTCATTTGTAATAAAAGAATTTTGCAAGTCGACCCCTTCTTATTTATTCGTTTCATTATTGTGATATGCGTTTCAGCTTAACTGCACCTTCGTTTCGAAATGTTATATAATTAGATGGCTTCGCTTTCCCGACTTGAGGCATCAGTTATATTTAATTGGGATGATAATGAATAGTCAGATTCATCTTTTCTTGTATCTTGCCCAGAGGGCAAAAGCGCTGCAATGCTGCAGTAAAGACCGAGCACCGCAATTTAAACGACCCAAAGCACTCAGCATGCACATGCGGTTGACCTTCGCGACTGCTGCCAATATAGGTTTGTCGATCAAAAGCATGATTGTGGCGCCAGAGCGTGAAATGCGTTTATCTCGAATCATTTGGTTACAAGTCAATCTACGCGTGACACTATTTGTGATTCGTTTGGCGTTAATAGCACTGTTGCTTTTGACGAACCGTGCTATAATACTCGCCTTCAGCTACAGCAGTTTACCTTCTTTTTTTTAATTTTCTTCCTTTCATATTGCACAACTGGAATACAAGCAGAAATATTGCGCTATAGGGGGATCGGGCAGTGCTGCTACACCGGATGTGCGAGCCTGTCTATATCGATGACTAGTAAACGGCGCGCACTATTCCATTGACAAGGCTAGTGCCACGCGCTTCGCTGTTCGCGTTTCATTTGATGCCGATAGTATGTCGCAGCGGATCACAAGAACTGGGATGCCGTAATACCTTTTGTTACATACGCCTTTAATACCACGAAACACGAGGTCACAGGTAATACGTCTTTTTTTTTCTCAATGCCCGTCATCCCCAAAATTTCCTTAACACCATGCTTCCTTTTTTGACGTACGAAAACGCCAATGTCGCGCACACTTTGTGTCGCGCCGAAAGAGCTTGTGGACTTGATCGGCTCCGAACTCTTTCCGCCCACGCTCGCGCGAAAAGGGACGCAAAACACCCGCCTGTGGCTTTCACTACGAAATATTTCGTCTGGCTTGTACGCCCGCTCGAAAAAAGGGTCTTTGCCTGAAGCTTCTTTCCAAGTACACAGGACCATTCGTCATTACTCAGTGTCTGAGTGCCGTCACTTACGTTGTTGCGAAAGTAACAGTTCAGAACCGGCGCTCACGTAAGACGCCATTTGTGCACATTGCCCGATTGAAGCCCTACAACAACCGATCGCTTTAACTCGCTCGGTGAGCTTCGTCTTGCCCGGAGGAAAATGTAACGTGGACTGAAACCACGAGAAAGAAAAATTGGCTGACCCCACAAACACTGTGGAAATCGATGACATGCGAAGCGCGAATGAGAAATGTTGATATGTCACTTTAAAATCAGCTCAACGTTACGAGGTGGAGGTAAATGATGCCGTACATGACTTGCGTGTCATGAATATGATGTTTGGATGTGTTGTTATACTTCATCATCTATTCACGTGACGTCGTACCAAATTTAGTATATGTGGAGCTAGCGAAACGGCCGCGAGCACGCTATGAGCATGGTACATTGTCATGTTCTTACATGACACGAGTGTCAGGATTATCATGTTTGTACCAGTTATATATTTATTTATTTATTTATTTATTTTCAAATACTGCAGCCCAATGCAGGACTATTGCAGGAGTGGGGTACATACAGTAGGAAAGATATGAGTAACATCAAAGCAACTTCTTCATCAGAAAAAATCACAACAGTTATCGCCACATTTTAAGCACAAGCGGGTACATAAAAAAAGGGACAACAATGTCATTCCAGTGCCTCCAAACAATCTGACATATTCATTTCACGAATCGAACCTGGTAGTTCGTTCCAGTAGACAATAAGTTTCGGAAAGAAACTGTATTTGAACATATTAGTACGCGCGAAGAATGGCCTTATGTAAAGATTGTGATCACGTCTAGTTGGCAGAGCATTATCATTAGAAAGCCGGCATGATGAGTGAACATAAGAGTGCAAAAGTTTCAAAGAATAATTATCAAGCCTAGCACACAATGGAGATAACTTCAACAATTTCATTGCAGATGAGGGCGAAAAATCATGGTCATAGAGATGAAAAATGAAGCGAACAGACTTTCTTTGGACAGCTTCTATTTTATTCACGTCAACCACTTTGTATGGATTCCACACACACGAAGCGTACTCTAATATAGTGCAGATGAGTGTTTTGTACATCAGTACTTTGGTCGATTTTGGCGATTTAGATGATGTACGTCTTAAGTAACCTAACTTTCCTAATGCTTTAGACGTAATGTAGTCTATGTGATGCGACCATTGCATGTTGTGTGTGAGCATAACGCCAAGGTATTTGTACGTCTGTGCTCGGGGAACTGCGATGCTGTTGAAGGAGTTTGCATATCGCGATGGTGAATGGCAGTTAGTAAAGGACAAAACTACTGTTTTTTGTAAATTTATGCGCATCTGCCAGCCTGAGCACCAAGAACAAAACTGCGAGAAAGAATCCTGAAGTATGGCATGATCATTAGGAGAACTAATTACCTGGTGAAGTACACAGTCGTCGGCGTACAGGCGAACTTGGGACCGAATATTGCTTAGAAGGTCATTTATAAAAATCAGAAATAAAAGAGGACCGAGAACGGAGCCCTAGGGGACACCAGATGTGACTTCGTCATCCGTTAACGTCCCTTAACAACAAATTTTGTATATGTGGAGCTAGCGAATTGGCCGCAAGCGCGTCATGAAGAGCCCAATATACTCCAATGTAGCGTTGGCGCGCGCGCACTCTGGACACAGCGACGCAACGTTAGCGAAACACGAGCACTCTATAGTCTGACGCCAGGCGGTGGCAACTGGCGCGAAATGCGACATGCTGCATTTCGCGCCGATGCGCTTCCTCTTTTGGGTGACGGAGGAATGCCGGACGCGCTGCAACGCGCATTCGTCACAGCAACGCAGCGCGGTGCCCGCCTGCGAGTATATGGCAGGACCGGCGCCGGGCATGGCAACGCCGACGTGACGCGACGAAATGAACGCCGGTGGGCACGCGCACCGCGTCACGTTGAAATGTATAGGCGTCTTGACTGTGGCATGTAGTCATGTTCTCACATGACACGCATCTCATGATTATCATTTTGCTGCCGTGCCGTCACATATCTTCGTCATCCAATGGCGTCGCATAATACCGAATTTGGCGTAAGTGAAGCTAGCGAAAAGGCCGTGAGCGCATTATTAGTGTGGCATGTAGTCATGCTGTTACATAACACGCATGTCATGATTATCATGTTTGGAAGTGTCATTTACCTATGTCGTCCGTTCGTGTCGCGTAAAACCAAGTTGCGAACATGTCAAGCATCTCATGTTTATGATGTTTGCACCAGTATCATACCTTCGTCATTCATTCAAGTCCCGTAATAACGAATTCGGTATAAGTGAAGCTAGGGAAACAGCCGCCAGCGCATCATGAGCGTGGCATGTAGTCATGTTGTTACATGACACGCATCTCATTATTATCATGTTGCACCAGTCACATACCTCCGTTATCCATTCACGTACTTTAATATTAAATTTGTTATATGTGATGCTATAGTGAGTCGGCTGCGAGCCCATCATAAGCGTGGCATGTAGTCATATTGTTACATGGCACGCATGTAATTATTTTCATGTTACGCTCGGTCGCTTGTGTTTGCCATGCAATCATGTCATACCATACCAGTTTTGCAACATGCTGTGTGAACGAAACCACTACAAAAGCTGCAGGATCAATTAATGTAAATCATTACATTCATTACATCAATTTTATGAATTTTATGTTATGACTAGTCAAATATGTTCTTCATACAGTCATGTTATTCCATATTAAGTTTGGTATCGATACCATTATCAAAACTGCCAGGAGAGTCAAATGTCTTAGGCGGCTAGATAGATAGATAGATAGATAGATAGATAGATAGATAGATAGATAGATAGATAGATAGATAGATAGATAGATAGATAGATAGATAGATACGCTCAAAGTCGCTGAAGTTCGCTAAAAAAATGCTCCGCATTTAAAAAGAGGCAGGACGCTCTCAACCGATGGTGATTCGGCAGTGACGGTTGAGCGCTGGCATTTTCAGTGTAACTAAACCCATAATATCCGTACCAATATTGTCTTTTCGTAATTATTGAAGACTATGTATAGGGTTTGATTGTATTTTGCGCAGTTACCTATATCCTAAATAATACTATGGATATGGTATTTTGTTGAGTAACCTTCGTAAAGTCCTACTTAGTCTTCGGTTGACTGAACTCTATTGTAATTACATGCTGTTAGGTATTATTTCTTTAAATAACTTGTACGCAACGGACAGTAAGCTAATCTGTCTATACCTTTTCTACTCCTTGACGTGTGCTTCTTTATGAGTAATATTATGTTGGCATTCCTCCGAAATTCAGGTACCCTATCAGTCAAGAGACTTCTTGTGTAAAAAGTGGCAATTTTTTATAACACAATAATCTCTTCACCATCTCTCAATAGGTTTACTATTAACCTTATCCTCACCAACAGTTTTGCCTCTTTGCATTCCTTCTACGGTTTTAGTTACTTTCTCTGTAGTTACTGGTAAGACGTCGAATTCCTCTGCACAATCACTTATTCTTAAGATATCAGCCTGCTTGTCTCGACTAATGTACAGATTTGTGTAGAACTCCTCCGCTACCTCAAATATCTTATCTAATTTGCTCACGGCTTTGTCATTCTTTTCTCTTAATGCAGACATCTGATTTTCGCTCATGCGCAGTTTTGTCTTCACAGCTTTCAAGCATCTCCACTCCCTGCAACAAGCTCAATTTTCTCCGTGTTATACTTTCTTTTGCCGACTATCTTACGCCTATTAATTAACTTCGAAAGCCCTGCCAGCTCTATTTGTCCTGTTGCAGGTAAGGCCTTCATGATTCTACGTCTCGTAATCAGGTTTTTTGTCGTCTACGATAGCTTGCTAATGTTCTTTTTAATGACTGTAGCCCCGACTCCCATAGCACACTCCCTACTGATACTAGTCAACTTTATTGTTCATTGTGTCAATGCTAACGTCGGTATCTACAGTTAGAGTCGCAAACATTAGGAGGCAGAACTGAATTTCTGTACTTTACCTCAGAATATACGCTTCAGGATTATCGTGCACTATGTCTTTAGTGAAAATTCAAGTATAATGTTAGTGTCACGACACGTTCCGAATTCCGAGAGGTAACTGAGATAACTTCATTTCGCATTGCAGTAATGTGTAATAGGAACACTTACGAAGATTACGAAGGAACGAGGAACGAGCTTTTTTTCTTGTTTATGAGAACGTGTTCAACACGGTTTACGGCCAACTCAAACGGTGGATGAGAAAACGCTCTCTTTCTAGCTTAAACATTGATGAGACGTGCTCAAGGCGTTAGACTACTAACGCAACGCGCCAAACATACGTAGAAGGCTTTCTCCTTTTTGTAGTCGTTACGTGGCAATGTGCTGCAGGAAGCACCCGAATACGCCGCGGCTAAGGCAGCGCACCCCATTGACACCCTAGTGACCAAGGCGATAACTCGGTTCAACTACTCTCGGGAGCTCTTGCGGTGGCTGCTACCGACGGCCCATCCTGACATGCCCGTGGCTAGAGGCAAACCGCCACCACTCCAACCGGAGAACGGCCTAGACAAACGCGAATGTTGATTACAGCTTTGCCTGCGGACTGGCAGCGCCTAACAGGTGGCACGAATGTACTCCACGGGTCACGGTGGCCCAAAATGCAGTGACAAAGAGACGCAAGCAATTATTCTTTTCTCCTGTTATCTTCTGGCATCTCAACGTTGCGCCAAGGTGAGCCGCTGTCGCCCGCTCGGTCTTTCGGCGAGACGCGCAGAGGAAATCCTTTCTTCTGCATTTTCTAAGATGCCTTAACTGCACATGTGAGCGATTCTCTACTTTGTAGTTTCTGCAGAGCTCACCGTCCTATAGTCGAACGCTTTTTCTTAGTGCTCCCGCCTCCACTGGCAACATAGTTTTCTGGCACGCCACTATCTCTTTATTTCTACCTTCTTTTGTTGAGTCTATCATCTTTCATTCATCTTTAAATTGGTGTCATCGCACTTATATCAGTAGGTGGCAGAGATACATCATTGGTGCATATGGAAGCTGCACAAGACTGCATACGCTAATTCAACGTGAAAGACGAAGCACGTAACTTGCATCAATACAACTCGAATGACAAAAGACTTAACTGCGTTGTTCGCCAGTAAAATCAGCCGTAGAGCGTCGCAGTTACATCCTCTGTTTGTGGCTTCTGAATTCACTTCCAAAAACTTTTTCAAAACTTATTGTGGAGGCCACGCTACACCGTTTTTTTAAGTGAAGCCAACACCACCTAGTGCTGATCAGCTGTAGTGATGGCGGCGTTATCGCCACAATTTCTCCTCTCTTGGGCGGCGGCACCATCCCGAAAAAGATGGAACGCAGGTGCAGAGTGAAGGAGTGTGACATGTAGAAGGCGCCTCTAAAGGGTTTTCCGCAAATGTGCTGGTGGCGTAGTCGGTCAAACAGCCGCTTCCAACCACTGTAGACCGGGAGGACATGTTTTCGAATACAGAGTGTTTGAAATTGCGCTACTTTTTCTTCAGTTTTTTTGCTTGTACGGCATGCTTGTGCATTTTAACAACGTAATACACATAACGGAAATACGTTAGCAAAGTCTTGGTGGACGCAGCCATAAAACTTTCCGTGTTAAAATGGATTGTAAACGTCTGCAAACACCCCAACATTTTAACGCAGTAGCGTGAGAGAGCTCATTTCCTAGGAATTCCTGCATTGGCGTCGATGTCTGTGCCGTTGGTTGTGACCAAAAAGTCATCTTGTGCATGACCAAAAATGGGAAAAACACGCAAATAAAATTAATAATGAAAATTATGGGTCTCAGTGTAGATGAAACCCGGGTCGGCTACGCGGCAAGCTGGTGTTATACCACATAGCCACGTGCCTGCTTGTGATGACGAGGATCATGATGCCTCATCTATTGCTCATATCCAGAGAGATTGGTCAAGAATCGGCTATAAAACGTTTTAGGCCTTTCAATAATAAATTATAGAAATGAAGGAAAGAACGTACTTAAAAAGAGAAAGAATACAATAATTGCTTTTGCCATCTCGACCTGGCACTATAGTCTGAATCTTGAATATAAAAGTAAGATCGACCACGTTTAAAGTTTGTCTTCAATTTGCTTGTGAATGTCTTAATATTACATATACAAATAAAAATTTATAGGCGCATTCATGTTGTTTTGCAAAGATGATTGCAAACGGCCCCGCAGGAATTCCTGTGGCTGAAGCTAAGAGCTGAAGCACAAAATGGAAGCACATTTTCAATGGTGAAGGTTAGTCCTAGGTTATGGAATGGGATTAAAAGGTGTCATTTTGTTACCTATCTGTAACGGTGACATAAAAAAAGCGAGGTTGATTGCCCTTTTTAGGAAACAGTATAACATGAAAGTGAGACCTGTCCTGGAATAGGCAGTTGAGCATTCCTTGCGCATTGTTTCGCCATTAGGGCGAAGGAATGAATGCTGCAGTAATGAATCGCAGGGCCACTCAGTGGCTTAGTGGTAAGCGTCACCTGCTTAGGAGTGCAAGGTCGCTGGTTAGACGCTCCGCAGCAGAACTTCTTCTTGACGTTTTTTTCCTTTGCATTTTGTCAGTAAATATTTTACAACGTAATATCTATGATTAAAATACGTTACGGAACCATGGTGGGCCCCGGCATAAAACACTTTTGTGTTAAAATAATGCTTTACTGGTTCATTTCTGAACAAAAGCTACATAAGGTCGATATCACTAGACGAGCCCTGTGCGAAGATATAATCAATAAAGGCACATGACATTTTAATCTGGTTCGCATTACTTCGAGTTGCCTAGAATGGTACTTCTGGGTTTTGCTTGAAATTTTAGTTGCCTAACTTCTGTTTATGATGTTACTAATTGACCTCTATCGAGGTATGGCACAGCGTGACGTCACCGGTGCACGTGCTAGGTGGTGGTTGGCAAAACACTGCCGCCCGTAGCTGAGTGGGGTGCAGTCGCTCGGTGCTTTGGGTAAGTCTTTTTTCTTTTCGGAAGCTTAATATTTATCTCACAGTGGCAACAATAGCTGCGGTTTGTGTCGGAGAACATCTAAGTGTGTAGTAAAGTGCGTGATGAAATATTTGCCACGTTGGCTGGCTGTTTATCTCGGAGAAGTAGACACACGTTTCGGCCTTTGCCAGAAACAGTGGCATCGAATTCGAAAATATGCAGTGTTGATTGTGGCGTCTAGTGTGAATTGACAGGCACCGACAATATTGGTTGACCTTTGCGGCGGTGAAACTGGGATTATTAGGCGTGGTGTGTGCAGTGTGAATAACGTGACAGCGTCCTGTTTGTGAAAACACTGGTACTAGTTGTGGGCCGGTTACAGTAACCGTTTGTTGATGGAACTGACATTTTAGTCAAGGTAAGAATGCATTTGACGTGATCATCTGCGAGTGGGTACATCTCAGCGTATGCGCAGCGTGCAGAAAAATAAAAGTTCATGATCGCCGGGTGATACATACGACTACGCATGGAATATAAGCATGTTGTAGCGTTGCCAAATCTGCATATACGCTTCACCACGGCTACGACTCGTATTATCGGATACCTGATAAGTGTTAATGGAAACAGAGAATATTTTCCTTGCTTATATACTTTGTACTTTTACGGCTCGATTCTTGCGAAGTGACACTGCGCATTAGAAGTTTGTGTGTCAAGCCTATAGGAGCAATACAGGCACGAAAACGCGTTAAAAATATCAAATGCAGCAAGCTAACTATGCCAGATAATAATTAAGTGGTCGGGTTTTACAGCACATGAATTTTCACTGGGTTATTGAGAAACGCAGCGGCAGAATTTCACTTTAATTTTCACTGGGATATGTTAACCTCAGCCTAACGCATGACAAGGAGCGTTTTTTTTCATTCAACTCTGATAAGACTTTCGTGCAATGATTTAGAATCTTATCCATGACGTCGCGCATGGCAGCTCAAAACCATGCTAGCCGCCAGTGCTGTACCTCATTTAAAACTGCATTACACATGCTACGATGGAAATTGAATAAGCTTACATCCATGCCTTGCAAATGTTTCTCGAAGTGCCAGTCACCATATATGTTAAAATGTTCGCTTTCCAAATGAATCAGATTTTTTATGGCTGGCACCTACGTAGGTAAAGCCCACTGGGTGCTAGTCGCGTCTCTTGGTACTCTAAATAACGTTTCTCTATTCATCCATATATGATGAGCGAATTTCCGTACTGTGAGCAGTGACCATTACTCGATCTCCTTCTTTCTAAAGCTGTGACTTTAGAACATAGAAATATACAAATTTCTGTCGAAGAAATGCAGAAACGCAGCTCTTTATGCAGAAAGATGCCGCCCACGGAACTTTCTTGCCAACCAGCAACTGCTCCGAGAGAGGGTATGGTGGGCGGGGTGCCCGTAATGACATCACACTCTTTACAAACGTGAAGAGGTCTATTCTATGGTATCTGCACAGCGTGAAAGTTTTCTACTTCTGATCGCCCTAATACTCGCCCCTACTGGAAGGACAGAAAATATTGGCCCATGCAATGCCACTTGAGATTACAAGTCTACCAAAGGGACGTCAACGCAGTCGGCAGCAGATTTAGCTCAGCAGTCTGCACAAAGTCGAGCGGCAGGATCTCTGTTAGCTAAGATTGGTTTGCTTTTGAATCCTCGTGTGCCTTGTTAGTTTCTCTCAACTGATACGTTGTTGCAGCCCTTTGGAGGTCAGGCAAGTCAGAATATTCTCATGTCTTTTCATCACTTGGCCAAGGACATTCCCCTTGGCTGCCCTCACTACCGGTCAAGGATTGGCCGCTAGATACCTTGTTACGCAATTGAGACAACTACGTCGCTGTGGCTCTGGTTCCTACAAATGGGGGTTCCATTCCAATGAAGAATCCGAACGTGATACGAGTGGAGCTTCAGAAAGCCTTGTCGCTCTTCCAGAAGATCACTGAGATCCGCCAGTATGGCCGGGGGGGGGGTATTCTGTGCTGCTCTGCAGACCAAGATTGCGTCCGAGAGCTTCTGAATTGTTCTGAATTTCCTGCACAGCCGGTGAGCTAATTTGTTCCAGCTCATCTTGCATGTACGAAGGGCATAATTCGTGGGGTGAATACGAGTCTAGCACCTCAAAAAATTCTGGACCTATTTGCTGTAGCTGGGGCAGCTTCAGTCTATCCATGCACACTAACGACTGATAAAACAAAATCGCCTACTCAATCGGTTATGGTAACTTTTGCAGGATCAATCATACCAACAGAAATGAAGGCATGGTCACTAATCTACAAAGTAGAGCCACTTTTTCCGAAACCTTAGCAGTGCTTGAAATGTTGCCGATTTCACCACAGTATGAAAGGATGCAGATCAAAGGCTAGATGTCGTGTGTGCGGAGAGAGTGATGACAGCCGCGACTGCAAATCTGATGACCAGATGTGCTGCTTGTGTATAGCAGCACACCCGGCAGACTCTGCTGAATGTGGTGCAAAAGAAAGAGAACTGGGTGTTCAAGAAATCATAGAACGCAAGCGTTGCTCTAAGAGGGAGGCGGGTAGCAGAAATGCACGAAAGATTGAAAGATAGGCAGGCATAACGTCCCGGCACACAGCTTCAATGGATGCATCGCTCGCAAAGTCGATAACGTGGGCCACTGAAAAGTCTACTGAAAAGGCAATGCAGCATCTGGCAGCTACTCTTTTTGATGCCTTGGCTAATATGTTAACACAACAGCTGACACAGATCATTGGTACAGTTTCTGTGCAAAATTGGGATTCGCAGGCTCGTTGGATTTGAAGAAGTACAGAGGAGGAAATTCTAACAGTTAGTCATAGATCTATCTCTCCGAAAGCAGGACCTTCTAAAAACATAGTTCAGTCTGAGTCAGATCCTGTGACAGATGATTCAGATGACTTCACAGATATGGACATAGAATCTCAAAAGACTTTAAAACGTTACAGATCTCCCCCTTCAAAAAGGTCTCCTCAGAACTCAAAATCCAAAAATATTTGTTTGAGAACCTTTTGAAAAATGACTTATTGAAAAAAGATATTCTGAATCAGGCAGTTTCTACTGGTGTTATAGCATCAAAATAGGTGCACTAAAAATTCTCTTGGAGAATTACTGGTCTATTTAGTCGACAACTACAGATTTACAATATATTTCTTCGCAAATTTCTCCCGACATAATTGCCATTCAGGAAACTTGGCTTGCTAATGATAAAATGTTTTACCAGAAAAATTACTGATTATTCCAGATGGATCAGCCGAGTAGAGGTGGTGGTCTGGCTTTTTTAATATCAATGAAAGTTAGTCACAGAGCCAAGATATTGTATCAGTGTATGGATACTAATTTTGAAATTCTGGTGTTAGAGATAACACTACCAGATTGGTCGTCTTTTTCTTTTGCAAATGTATACTTTCCTGCAAAAGATCAGGGCACGAGAAGCCTCGGTATTATGTTAGCTTCATGCAGAAAACAAATATAACTGCGTGGTGATCAGACCTAATATATGTGGAAGACGTTTGTGGGATTGGACGCTTGATAAGAACTTTTTCTGCTTGAACTCACACGTTGCTACATTGGTAACAGGTCACTCGAAATCGACAATTGATTTAAGATTTTCCAACTTTAGGCATATCCTCGTGGAATATCTTAGATTGTGCTACAAACAGTGACCACCTTCTATTAGTTTTCAAATTAAGTTCCCGAGTTTTAGTTTGGTCGGGAAAGTTGGCTCATTTGTAAATTATGGAAAATGAAAAAAGACCTAAATCTACGTAAAGTTTTCGCGAAGAAATGCAGGAAGACCTCAGAGCTATGAGTTTATGGGCAGTATTGAAGCGATCATTAAAAAATTTAACGTTTAATATAAACTTGAACAAAGCGGAATCTTTTAGCCCGTGGTGGAATGTAGAATGTGTCAAGGGTATAGAAAGCAAAAAGCGGGTTGGAAAAAGCCGCCGATGATTTCAAGCGTATAGTGCGCAAAGTAAAAGAAGACTATGTTATGAATATATTTATTTATTTCTCTAGGTCTAAAAATAAAAAAAGCACTTCTCAGGTATTTGCGTACGGGAAGAATGATTCCACAGTCAGAAAGCATTTATTCCGCCATGATGCGTCCTCGCGAATTCTCTCATGTTTTTTTGAAAATATTGCTAAAGGCTCGCAAACCTTGTTTACGACAATTATGCCAAGGCCCATGGTGAAATTAGGGAGATGCTGGTTTTCAGGAAGTATCTTTAGCTGAACTGGTGGATGTGGTAAAGAGCATACCGCCCGCTGCTCCTGGACCTGACGGGGTCGCCTCTACAATAATAAAAGTGCTATTCAAAATATCTTCACATGAAATCCGTGATATAGTTAATTATTTACTCAAACCTTCTTGGATTCCGGCCGATTGGAAGCTTTCCAAAATAATTTTGATGCTAAAGAAAGAGGGAATGGAGTTTACTCTGGATAACATATGGCCTATTTCATTCACGTCTAACCTAGTCAAACATGTAGAGAGAGAGTCTTGAATGCCCGTGTAATGAACTATATAATTGAATATAGAATAATAAACTCCAGACAAATCGGCTTTAGATCTGGATACTCCATTTGGTGTGCACATGTGGATTTGGAAAGTCGCATACAGATGGCTTGACATCGGTGCGAATACTGTGCACTATAGTCATTCGAGACTTAGCTAAGGCGTACGATAAAGTAGAGTATCCTATCCTAATCCAGAAGATGCAAGACTATCGTATTCTAAAGTAAATAACATCATGGATTACTGAGTTTGTGAAAGACAGAGAATTTTATTGCTTCTTGGGTGGATGCTCTTCTTAAAACTATAAGCAGACACGAGGTGTACTTCAGCGCTCAATATTATCCTGTGGTTTGTTCAATACATTACTAAGTTCCATTCGAACTCATCGCGATATTAAAATTTGCGTGTATGCAGATGATATTGCTTTCTTGGCAACAAATAGTGATCTGCACTTATTGTGTTAGGCATTGCAGAATTACATGAACATGCTAGAAGCATGGCTTGCCAATATTCCAATGACATTGAACGTCAAAAAAAGTGCGCTTCTGCCGTTCTCTTGTAAGAGTCGTGTCAACATTTCACGGATGTATTGTAACGAACTCATTCCCCAGGTCGTTTTCATAAAATAGCTATGCATCGTATATTATAGGACGCTAAATTGGAAAAACCATATAGAAGCGGTTGGCTGTAAAGCGTCACGTGCCTTGTGGTGGTTACGAAAATTAGGAAACAGAAAAACAGGAATGCAAAGGAGTTCATTTATAATGATTTACAAGATCTGTGTGCGGTATATTATGAAATTCGGGTGCATAATATTTTCTGGCAGCAGGGCATACAAGATGAGACAGTTAATATTATTAGAAAAAGAAGCTTTACGCCTGTGTCGTGGACTCCCCAAATTTGTTGCAAATAATGTTTTGTATGTGGAAGCGCGTCTTCCGCCTCTGATAACTCGGTTTAGAATACACACAGTTCCAACTTTCTTAAAAATATACAACTCGCCTCTGAGACAAGCGTCTTAGGCTCCTATTCAAGAACCAACCACATGCTTCGGAACACAATTGTCTATACTAAACGCCCCTCAGATTAGGTCCGCCCAAGCGCTGCGAGAACCTTTGAATGTAAATATCTATCAGATTACCTCAACAAGTACGCCTAATTCCGAACTTGGAATAGAATCTGATGATATTTTCCCCTCTAATGCAAAACAAATGCCTCTACGATATTCAAATAATCAGGTACAAGATTACTTGACTCATCTGTCCAATAACAACAATATTGCGACGGATGCATCCTTATTAAACGAAAAGGGTGGAGTAGACAGCTCTTGTACTTTTCTCGACTGTTCATTTTCAGTTGTATTACCAGACCACACGCTTATATTTATGGCTGAATCATTTGCTATATTTCCAGCACCTAAACTCTCTTCAAGCGAATCAGAAGCACTCATACTTATTGATTCTCTCTCAGTATGCACTGCACTATCTACAGCAAAAAATTTGACAATATTGAGTATAATTAGTAGTTATTCACCAGAAACCTGAAAAAACACCACTTGCTATGGGTACCTGGCCACTGCGGGATTTATCCAAATGGGATGGCAGACTTGTTAGCCAAAGCATCTTTAAGCGTACCACTCTGTGGATGTCCACAGGGAGGTTTGCTCTGCTGTGTGCGCGTACATAATGGCAACGGAAAGATTACTTCGTTAGTCTATTATTATTATTTCCGGCTACGAGACTACCTAAATACCTGACTCATAACTGACTCACTTGATGATCCTGCGGCCCGGTTCTTGGCCGATTCTCCTTTGTGGGCGAGTGCCAGCAAAATCTAAAGGCTCATCATCGTCATCATCATCATCATCATCATTATTCATCCCTAATTCACAATGGGCACGTACCCATGTTAATTTTAAGAGCTTTAGCTGTGGAGGAAGTTGCGTGAAGAATGTCTTTAAGGCATCTGATTTAGACAAAGCTGTAAGCGACGTTCACACTGAGATGGGAGTAATTATATAGCAGTATGGGTGTTCGAAGTTTGTTTGTGTAGCGATAAAATAATTGTCTATAGTTCAGCTTCAAGAACAGGTGTGAAGTCTGGTAGTATTAGTTAAAACGACCAGCCTAGTGAACGAGGAGTAAATATCAATATCCTGCCTTTTTGTATATTACCTAAGCATCGGTGGCTACTAAACTATTTATTTCCACGCGCGAAAGATTGTCTTGCAACCAGCTATTTAGACCCTGTATGACTGACAGTTCGCCTTATATGGAACAATCTCATCATATTTTATGACATTTGGATTTGACACATTTGTTGCTGGCACATCTCGAATTTTTCCGCTTATCCTATTCAATAATCTGAAGTATACAAAACGTGGCAAATGAGATAAGAACAAGGCGTCTGTATTTTTGATAAATACATATTCTGATCGTTTCAACGAACAGCTGTAAACGTTTATATATGCGTGCAGTGAAAATAACTTCCTCTGCTTCGAAGTGCAGTGAGCGTAAGTTGCATGCTTTAAAACGCACAAGTCCTGTATACATGCTTCATATTACAACGTGAAATACTGCCGTAATATTGTGTGGTGCAAGCTTACACTACCATTGGACGTCACAACATGTCATCGTCATTATGACTTCCTGATTTTAGGCTGGTCATCCCCTACAAAAGGACACACGTTACTGCACGTATTCTCTTAAAACCACGTAGTGCGTTCGTGTCAAGTACGAAGAAATTAGATTCATAAGTGCTTGAAATGCACTCTAAGAACAGAATACCGCTATCGCATTCGAATCCTAAAGATGAATTTTGAAGCCCCCTAATTTTATTCACGCTCACGGCATCAAAATTTCGGACAATCCCGAAGTGTGGTGCAGCGCGACGTACGAAAAAAATTAAAAAAAACAGACGAGAAAAAATGAGGCATTTCTTGACTTTCATACCGTTGTTTCGTTTATTATTACTTGCTGATCTCTTACCGTTAGAAGAAATATTCACCCCAAAGAATGACGCGATATGCCACCACTTGCTTATCCTGGTTAGCGGGCCGATTAGGCTGATTCACAGTGATGTGCCAGTGTATCAATGAACACTTTTGGAGAGCAATCGGCGACATATAAGCTGCTTGGTCACCCTCCATGACCCTGACAAATCTGGTTTTTTAATCGTAGACACGTAGCATGAAAACCATAGGACCAAAATAAAGACAGTCGGAGAATGGGCTTTCCTTGGTTACAGACATCGGTTGATGATACGGGTGGACTCGAAGCCTGGAAGCGTCCACCTAATCTTGCCTTTTGTTTGGCATTCGGATGCGTGCTTCGCCGCACTCTGGGTCCCCAATGAAAGTGAATCGGCTGCAGTGTGGTCATTATAAATTAGGTGACACATTATTAGTTATTCTGAGCCAATAAGGTGTGTAGACTAATCCAATTAACTTGTGAATTCTTTGATTGTTAACATGGGTGCAACACTGTAGTTTAACGGCTTTGTATGAATATATCATAATATTAAAAAACTCACCATATGCCACAGCTATGACAGTAATGCAAGCCTTGAATGCCATAGTGCTGAATAGGAGAGTTTTCACTTGCCTACGACTAATAGTACAGATTGAGACGAAAATGCAGTATTTATATCTTTCCTACTACTAAGCTGACTTTAAGAACTCGATATTGAAAGGTCACCAAGCAATAAAAAAGCTATACTGATCAGGTAGCGCATTTGTTCTTTGAATGTGTACGCTTACTCTATCAAAATTCTTTGGAAGTATATATGACGTGTTAGATTGACGATAAATCACATGACATTCTTACGAAGGTTAAACGTAGGTAATTAAATTGGTTTTTCTTTACGCCAAGCATTTAAGGGTTGATACTTATGAACGAAGACGTTTTGACGGAAATAATAGGTTAACAAACTCACTTGTTAGTCACTCAGTCTGTGATTGACCCGTGAGTCGGTCACAATGAGTTCATCTCAGCAATAGTTGGTGAGCTTCAGTCAGAGTGAGCCGTATATGCAAAATATATTATATGCGCAGCATGTTATTGCGTGCTGTAGGCACTTTGAGCTTCTATCTATCTATCTATGTATCTATCTATCTATCTATCTGTCTGTCTGTCTCTCAGTATGTATGTATGTATGTATGTATGTATGTATGTATGTATGTATGTATGTATGTATGTATGTATGTATGTATGTATTTATGTATGTGTGTATGTACGTATGTATGTATGTATGTATGTACGTATGCATGCATGTATGTATATATGTATGTATGTCTACCGAGGCGCTTACGCAAGGCGCTCTCATGATCACCCTCTTATCTTGGGGTATACGAAACCTAGTATGGGAAGGCAAAATGGTTGGACGAATATACGACACACTAGTCATGACATGAATAACGTCACAATCTCGTCGCGTATGTTGTCAAACACTTTCCAAAAAACAGTGGCACATACCCAGGAGCGGCAAAGTGCCACTTGTAGGCGCATATGTGCCACAGCTGTCAGACAGTTTATATCTCCTAGAAATGGCAAGGAAACACACAGGTTATTTGAATAGTTGTTCGTTAACAGAAAGCGGACATCCGAAGCGTTGGCCAGGAAGAAAGCGAAGAATAAATGTCATTGTACCAGTAGTGACTGAATCCTAGCGTTCCGCGTGGCAATCAAGTATTCTAGAACAAAGTTACGCCAGGTCTCAGAATTTTCTTTCAAATGGACCGGAATTCTCATGAAACGCCATTTGTGGTTGCAGAGCTTGCTTTCCAAATTTATAAACATTGCGTATTTACTCCTACTGTGCAGCCCTCCCGTCGGGTGAACATAAATTGTAGTCAGGTGTCATCCGCTCAATTTTATTTATGTAGCAGTGTAGTGGGCTGCGATACTCGCGTGCAGCAGCGGTTTATATCAACTTCCCGCTTTTCATGTTGTTAACACCCATGTTGGTGCTAGCGTCTTTACGCAACTGTACACAAGTGGTGATATAATACATATGCGGCTGTTGAACGTATGAGGTGCTCGCATGTGTACATAGTTTTAGTGTCATTTCTAAACGTTTCGCCCAATTAAAATTGCAACAATGTCGCTGACATGCGCATGCTTCCCATAGCATCAATTATGAAGGTATGTGAGATCTGCCGAATTTTTCCCCCTTTCCTTTACGCCATTATTACCCTCCCCATGTGTGGGATAGCAAACTTGATAAGTGCAGTCAGTTGATTGATTATAATCTAGACAGACAGACAAAAACTTTTATTTGATCTGAACACCTGCGTTGTGACGCCCCCTTTAGGGGGAATCCGTAGCAGTTGCGGGCCGCTCCCACGTAGGGACTGGAAGACCATGGCTCTCCGCCCTCTTGCCGACCCTCTGGACAGCCCGAAGATGAACCGAGATATCACCGCGGTTTAGGGCTTTCTTCCAGCCCTCTTCTCTCTTAAACTCGACGTCTAGTAACTCAGGACATTGCCAGAACATGTAACGTAATCAGCAATACGCCGCTCCGCAATCTGGACAATGCGGGCGAGAAATGAGTCAATGTGCCCACGAAGGGAAAGTCCCCGTTTGGAGCATCCTGAAGGCTGATGATTCCGGTCGAGTAAGTTTACGAGGAAGGAAGTAGAAAAGTCCTTCGAGAGAGATGGCAATGGCTGATGACCTAAAGGCAAATGAGTGGCG
The DNA here is from genome assembly GCA_013436015.1 of Rhipicephalus annulatus. Taxonomy (NCBI): domain Eukaryota; kingdom Metazoa; phylum Arthropoda; class Arachnida; order Ixodida; family Ixodidae; genus Rhipicephalus; species Rhipicephalus annulatus. The sequence continues at coordinate 613,063 of WOVY01010199.1, read as the reverse complement.
AATCTCTGTACCTTTGGGCGTCTCCGCCTGCTAATTCACCGGAACCGCCACGGTGAGCAATACCTCACGCACGGTCATAGGCAAACTGATTAGCGTTGAGGACATCAGGATGTACGTTAGTCTACGTGTGGGCCAGGAACCATGTTATGGCGTGAAATTTGGCAGCTCCCTCACAACAGAGGATAGCCACTGCCTACCGCGAGACTGAACCTGAGGCGAAAATCCTAGCTGCAGAACACGAGTCTGTAAAAACAATTGGGATGAAATGGGTCCTTAATTGCTATGACGATAGTGGTTTGCTCAGCCACCATCAACAAAACCTGCCTAACTGAGGCGGACCGCAGCAGAGTGCCCCTGTGATCGACTGAGACCACGGCAAAGCGATCAGAATGCCCGTACTGCGCTGCATCGATAATTGTCGCAAGATCCGGACTATGTACAACTGTCTTCAATAAAAAACTTGTCCGAGCTATGCGGCGCCCTACATTATATTGTGGGCGGACATTCCTAGGATGTTGAGCGTCCGCAAAGGTACGTCTGGTTGAGGTTGTAGAGTCACTTCACGTGACTCTACGTGAAGTAAGTCACGTGAAGCCCATGGATTCAAGAATGCACCTACGAGCCCACGATGACGATAGTCGCATGACCTGAGCCACCTGCTGGGCCTCGATCACCTCCGCGAGGGAGTTGTACATGCCCAGTTATAGGAGCCTCCTGGTGATTGTGTGCACAGGGAAGCCTAGAACTTTCTTTAGGCTTTTCCGCATTAGCGTGTCAGTTTTGGCCTCTTTCCTTTTCGACCAGCTCAACGCCGAAGCAACATAAATAATGTACGTCATGAGAAATGCATCATAGAGTCTAAGGAGATTGCTCTCGCGCAACCTACTTCTGCGATTCGAGACCCTGAGTATAACCCTAAGCATGTTCTCCGTCTGGAGGTGATGTGAGCTACAGTCATGAGTTGCCACCCTTCGACTCCGTATGAAGCGCGATAACCTTGATCGAGTTCACCCAAGAAATTTTCTGCCCATCCTGTGTGTATAATGCTAAAAAATGTGCTCGAAAAGAGTCATGTTCCTTGTTTAGAGTGGATCTGTAGAGTAACAGTTTAAATTTGGCTGATGACACACTAAGGCCTAAACCAACCAAATGTTATTTGTTATCGTAAGTGCCATTTGAAGCGCCTGCTCTACCGTGGCGTCGGTAGCTACCATGCACCACACAGTGATATCGTCCGCGTGGAGAGCATGATTCAGCTCGTGCAACGTAGTGAGGCGCTCCGATAGGCCCTTCATGGCAATATAGGAGAGATAACTGCCCCCTGTGGACTACCTCTCGCTTCCAAAACCAATTCCAAGGATTTCATCTGACCGTTCTCTATAGTGGTCCTGCAAACTCTGAAAAAGAAGCTAATGTACACGTGGAAGCTTTGTCCAAGACCCATATCAAAGATCGCCTCTAGCACAAACTTGTGTGAGATACTACAAAAGCTTTGGACATTTCTGGAACTAATGTGCCTCTAGTGTCCCAGGTGTTGTTTTCAATAATTTGTTTTTTGAAAAGGAGCATTACGTCCTGTGCAGACAGTGCCGGTCTAAATCCTACCATATGGTGTGGAATATCTGTTTGCTTTAGATGTATTGTATATCCTCGGGGAAGCGCAAGTTCGGCAACTTTGCCCACGCATGACATAAGCGAGATGGGCCACATGTTCTCCGGCGCCAAACATTTCCCTGGCTTCGTGATGAGCCTGACTCGGGGACGAGCCCCATTTCCCTGGCTTCGTGATGAGCCACAATTCGGGGACGAGCCCCATCTCCCAGATTTTGTTGGCTTCCATGGTCAGTCTTTAAATAGATTTACCATCCAAGTTTCGTAAAAGCTTATTAGAGATTCCATCTGGGCCCGGTGCAGAGCGCCCGATGAGCCCGTGCAGAACCTCACATATTTATGGCTCGGTGAAAGCTGCGTCCAGCTCCTCCATCGTTCATCCAAGACAACGCGGATAGTCCAAATCTCCGAAAGGGCCCAGCGGAAGGTAGCAGTCCACAGAAGCCGGCAAGACGGCCATTTCAGCCACCCCCTTCGCCATTTGGCTGTGAACGAATCTATGAGCATTCTTCGATTTCTCTTGAACTGTTACTTACCCAGCAATTGTTTTAGGAAATTCCATTTGCCCCCTACTCTCGTTTGCCCGTCAACTGAAGAGCATACTTCATTTCACTGCTGTTTAGATAGTTTAGAACAGTAGGATTCGATCTCGTGATTGAGCTCTGCAATTTTGACTGACTTATGTGGTTCAGTCTTTGTGTTCCCCATCAGGCTAGGATGGAATTCTTCGCCTCTAACAGATGTGCGAGACATGCATATACCCGATAAGTCCTCAGATCTGTTTTGACAGCCTTGGTCGCAAGATTCGCATCCTCCTTGGACCTCCCAAAGCGGCTGTCTAAGCTGTAGTATTCATCCTGGCCCTCCCTTCGCAATTTACGAAGACATCCCAGTCCGCTACTTTAAATTCTTGGGGGGGGGGGCTGCATTCACTGTTAGGGCAATTGCCACTATGAAGTAGTCACTACCTAGATTTTCTTGCAAGTTCAGTCATCCTGTTCCGGTAGCGTACTTCACAATTGCCAAGTACAGAGTTTTGTCTCGACTCACTGATGTGCCGATTCTAGTTGGGTATTGTGGATCAGTAATCTTTTCTAGGGAATAGTCCGGTGCAACCTATAGGAGGTTGTTGCTCTTGGGAGAATGCCTAGGGTAGTCCTAAGTATTATGCGGATCATTAAAGGTCTCCCGCAATCACGATTGAAGCCCCCCTAGCCAGAGACGCTGCTTTAGCCATGATCGAAGTGAACACCTGCTGGTTGTTTGACGACGAACTGTGAACATTCAGGGTGATAATTTTAGATGGCACGTACAATGGTAATTGATAATATGCGAAGCACGAATGAATGACCTTAATATGTGACTTTAAATTCAGCACAACGTTACGAAGCAGAGCTAAATTATGCCCTACGTAACTTCCATGTCATGAATATTAAGCTTGGACGTTTCATTTACTTTTGTCATCTATTCACGTCACGTTGTGCCAAATTTGGTATATGTGGAGCTCGCAAAACGGCCGCGAGCGCATTTTGAGCATGGAGTTTTGTCGTGTTCTTACGTGACACGCATGTCATGATCATCGTGATGCAACAGTAATGTACCTTCGTCATCCATTCACGTCACGTAACACCAAAAATGGTATATTCGAAGATAGCGAAACGACAGAGAGCGCATCATAAATGGCCCAATATACGACGCAATGTTGAAGCGCGCGCGCGCTGGGCGCAGCGACGCCACGCTAGCAAAACGCAGGCGTGACCTCAAGATCAGCGTCCGTCGGCGCGACCCGGCGGCAACCTGCTCGAAATGCGACATGCTGCATTTCGCGCTGACGATGTCACCCAGACAGCACCGCGTCTGCCTCTATTTTGTGACGGAGCGACGCCGGGCCCGCTAAAACTAGCATGCGTCGAAGCAAGACAGTGTGGTGCGCGCCTGCGATTATATGGAAGGCAGCTCGGCGCCATTTTGGCATCGCCGGCGTGACGCAACAAAATAAATGCCGGGGGGGGGGGCACGCGCGCCGGCTCACGTCGAAGTGTGTTGGCGCCTTGAGCTTGGCATGTAGTCATGTTCCTACATGATACGCATCTCATGATTATCATATTTGCACCGGTCACATACCTTCGTGATTCATTCACGTGACGTAATACAAAAGTTAGTATATGTGAGCTAGCGAAACGCCCGCGAGCGCATCATGAGCGTGGCTTGTAGTCATGTTGTTACATTACACGGCTCTTATGATTATCATGTTAGGGTATTTCACTTGTGTTCGTCATGCAGTCATGTCTTACCATACCTTATTTGCAAAATGTCATGTGCACGAAACCCCCGCAAGATCAGCGAGGTTGTCACACGGTCATGTTATGCCATACCAATTTGGGTGTCGATACAATTATCGAAACAGCCAGGAGCGCTAATTGACGTAGTCAGCTAGATAGATAGATAGATAGATAGATAGATAGATAGATAGATAGATAGATAGATAGATAGATAGATAGATAGATAGATAGATAGATAGATAGATAGATAGATAGATAGATAGATAGATAGATAGATAGATAGATAGATAAGCCTAATATCGCCGAAACTTGCTAAAAATTGCTTGGCAATTACTACGCTGTTTTTGAGCCAGCTGTTGGTAATGATTTCGATCATAACAACCTCAGACTTAGTTTTGCCAAGCTGTAGTTTGTGTTCATAAAAAGAGCATTTCTAGTGACCAATATTGCCAAACCCCCATTTTTCCTCCTCAGGTACCAAGACGACTCGATAGCCCTGGAAAGTAAGCGCATCACTGAGAGTGTCCTGTAGCACATCCACCTGCGCTGTGACCTCTCATGTAATGCAGAAGGTTATCCCTACGTTGAATGAAGCGCCCAGATGTCAGTCAGCAACATTGCCTAAACGCGCTTAACGTCCTATATTTAGATCACATGATAACGTTGCTTGTAACATTCAGGACGATAAGGCAACGTCACGGATCACATTTTCAACATCACGGCAATGTCTTCGCCACTTAGCAGCAACTTAATATCAACATGCCAGAAACGTGATGTAAACATACCAACAACGTGATGGCAGCATGATGGCAGTTTCTTGCATACTATGTCAACTGGTGGGTCGTAAAAAACTAATACAGGTGCAAAATGAAAGCACTACTTGTATATACAATTTCAGCAAAAGTTTGACAAAAAAAGCTTTTATCTATAGTATTTACAATATCAGTGAGAAAATGAATAGGCAAGGAAGAAGACAATGGCGAAACTGCTATGTGTTAAATACATAGGAGGACACAAACACCATAGACAGCGATTGCCTTGTCGGTAATTTTCCAACAGTGAAGAGAGAGCAGCTCCAGCGTTCAGCTCTCGAAGTTTTCTCGATTTTTCTCTGTGACTTCTGCAATCTGAGACAAGAACACTGGGGGACATGGTCCCGTAAAATAGGGGATCCAAACCCAGCCCAGCTTCCGGGCCCTGGACCGTCTCATCAGGGTGCGTCCGATGTGAGTGACCACTTCGCCCCCAATGTGGTGCACAGTTACGCTTCGGATGACTTTTCCACCGAAGACATGGCCTCGGACAGTGATTTCACCCCTGTTCCAAGCCGCCGTCTGAAGAGAAAGATCAAAAGGATGACGCCGACCGGTCGACATGCACCGAAAAAGGAGAGTAGCATGTGGTCCTTCATGATCTCGTACATGCTGACAACGACGACAGACGTCCTGAACACTCTAAATAGGCAAAGCTTGTCGGAGTATTCCGAACGTATCGCACATGGCCAGGTTGAGGAAATACGTATAAATACCTGCAAGAACATCCTGTCGGTGGAGGTTACTTCAAAGACTATACTACACACGCTAAAGGTCATTGTTCATTCGGGAAACACTCCAGTGCGCGCGTTTTCCGCGTACGACAAGGCAACTACCATAGGCGTCATATATGATGTGGACGAAGAGATTACAGACTCAAGCCTCGAGAAATTGCTTTCTTCGACGGCTCCTGTAATTCGTTCTCACCGCTTTGGACGGTCGCATTGTGTGAAAGTAGTGTTCGAGACGGAGTCGTTGCCTACTCATGTCAAAGTTGGATATGTGCGTCATTTGGCACGCCCTTATGTACCGAGGCCTCTACAGTGTCATAAATATTTTAAATTCGGGCATGTCAGTGCAGTTTTTAAGGTTGTGGTAACTTGCAAAGGATGTGGTGGACCTCATGACGATGGCAACTGCAACGCTGCCACAAATAGTCCTAACTGCACGGGCGCCCACGACGCAACCTTAAAGGACTGTCCTAAAATGAGGAACCAAATAACTATCATGAAGAAGGTGGTTAGGGACCACTCCACGCACAGAGAAGCTGCAAGGGCTGTCCGGCGCAGTATACACGACACAGAAGCAAACGAGAGAGCAGTGCTAACCGAGTTGAAGAACTGACATCAAACGTCCAGGCTTCACCTTCTCGGTGCTTGCTTTTACCGGCCAGAAATGAAGATTTCTGTGCTTTCGTACCTTTACAGCCGACGAATGGACGAGCCAACCAGCCACCGGCCCGTAATACTTAAGAGTGGCCTTCTTTACCATCAAGACCCACGTGTAAGCCTTCCACGCATAATGCTGCTGAACGCAGCGAGCAGGATGACAAGATGGATAATAATGACATCAAGAGTATGCTTCGAAATTTGATGGGTTCAAAGCGCAAGATCCTTAGTGGTCTAGACACTCCGGCGACTAAAGCTGCTGTCCAGTTACTTGAGGTGCTGGAGCATTTCTTGTTGTTCTTCAGTAAGCGAACACGGCCTCGATGTTCGAAGATCGCATGCGGCAGACGCTTGTTATGCAGTGGAATGCTCGTGGTTTACGTGGCCGTTTCTCTGATTTCAGACAGCGGGTATTGAAATACCAGTTGCCAGTTATTGTCATCTGCGAACCAAATATGGATTCTACATTCCGTTTATCTGGGTACGTCAAGCTTTTGTCTCGCAGTGATCACCGTGCAAGCAAGATGCTAGTTTGTGTACGCTGCGATATGACGTACGCACGACATGACACTCTGCCGCATACAACGAAAGATTACGTTTGCTTGACTTTAAAGTATAAGAGGCGCACGTTGTCAGTTATTGGAGGATACATCCATCCAAGTGTGAAGATGAACGGCTACCACCTTAGGTCATGTGCTTCAGGCTGCTCAGAGCCCCCACATTGTCATTGGATATTTCAACGTTCATTATCCCCTCTGGGGTTGCACTGTAATGAATGGCCGTGGCAGAGATTTGTGCGACTTCGTGTGTAATTTTAGACTAAGGGTGCTGAACGACGGATTAACCACTTTCATTTGGGGTACTTCTCACAGCAGCTGCCTCGACATTACATTTCTATCCAGGAGTCTCCTGTCTTCTGCAGCTTGGTCCACGGATATAGAGACTCACGGTAGTGATCACTTGCCAACTTATGCTAAGTTTAGGTGGTACCACCGTTCAGCCACACGCTGTGTTCATCAGACAGACTGGCGTCTCTTCAAGTCATCTCTGAAAACCAGCTGTCAGCGCACTACTACACGATCCGAAGTAGAAGACATCATTCATTTGTCCCTGCTTGACAAAACAAGACAAGTTACCATTCCGTGGCAACAATCAGCTATCGATTTACAATACGAGGCCCTTACGAGGCCGATACGTCGCCGTGCAGAACGGCGATGCAGACCAACAAGATCACCGTCAGACTTCTCAGCCTGTCGTCAAGCTCAACTACACGTTCTCCGGCATCTGCATCTCGTCAAGCTGGACAAGCAACGATGAAGGTCGTTCTGTGGTTCTTTGGACCCAAGACAGCCGCTCTCTAAAATCTGGCGGATGGTACGAAGTCTACAATCTTCTCCACAACAAATTTGGCCATTCCGTGTGGTGGCTCTACGTCAGGGTCGGAGTGCTGTAGTCAGCCAAGGACTACTGTAGCCTTGTCATTCCCACCGCTCACACTGTGACCCAAACTCTTACCACCACCGTGTCCCCGAGTTTCGACAAACAGCTCGAAGTGCCTTTTACAACGCAGGAACTGGACGCTGTAATTTCACTTTCCCGACGCTCATCGGCACCCGGGCCGGACGGAATTACGTACGCTGCACTTCGCCATCTTGATAAAGATGCACGACAGATCCTGTTATCTTACTACAACACCTCCTGGGAGTCAGGAAATGTTCCAGATAAGTGGAAGTGCAGCCGCATAATCGCAATGCTTAAACCGGTGAAGTTTCCTAATGAACTTTCATCTTACCGGCCGATCGCCTTAAGCAGCTGCGTTGGCAAAGTTAGGGAAAGGATGGTATTGTCGAGATGATTAGAGTGGCTCTTAGAGAGCAATATTCGCTTTTCTGCGTTCATGAATGGCTTTACGAGAGGCCGATCAGCCATTGGTGGGGTCATCGAGTTGGTCTACGATGTTGAACAGGAAAGATGTCGAAGCAGATTAGTGGCTGCTGTCTTACTTGACACAAAAGGCCCCTACGATAATGTCTTACATTATGCCATCCTTGATGCGCTTGAGGATCTAGAAATCAGCGGACGACTGTATGCATGGATCGTGAGCTACCATAGCGACCGTACCGTGTATATGTCAACAAGAGATGGAGATACTGATCATTATAACATTCACCGTGGTGTTCCCGAAGGGAGTGTTCTCAGTCCGACATTTTCTAAGATTACCTTGATTAGACTTGGTACTAAACTTCCTGACATGGTGAAGGTGAGTGCATATGCGGACGACATCTGCATCTGGGCTTCTGGAGCTACGCACCCCCAACTGCGTGCTCGACTGCAACGTGCAGTGACCATCACAGCAAGGTACCTACATCGTCAGGGTCTTGCACTGTCAACTGAAAAATGCGCAGTGCTTGCATTTACACGAAAACATATGACAAGATACCCACTAACTGTGAATTGAACAGAAATTTGTGCTGTTGCGCAATACAAATTCCTGGGTGTTATCCTCGACCGGAATCTATCGTGGTCAAAACAAGTCATAGCCTTGAAGTCAAAGCTCAAGTGTTTTGTCCACGTTCTTCGGATCATGGCCGGAGCAAGATGGGGCCCTTCGGAGGCAGCTCTCCTGCAACTTTACCAATCTTTATTCGTAGAGTACTTACGATTCAGCATGCCCGTGATTTCAAGCATGAAGCCCAACTGTGCGAGAACGCTAGAAAGCATCCAAGCTCAAGGGTGGCGCACATGTTTGGGCTTACCTCAATGCACATAAACCAAGGGAACTCTCATATGTGCTCTGCGAGCCTCTTCGAGTCCACCTTCGCCTGTTGACTCGACACAGGCAACATTCCCTATCAGCGCTCCCTGCCAGCCACCGAGACTGCCGTTAATCAAGAGCTATATCGCGGCTAGAAAACATCATACCGCCGAGATTCTCTCCCACACGTGTTCCTGAGACACCTCCGTGGCTCCTGCCTAGAGCACTTGTCATACTTTAGATTCTTGGGATTATGAAGAAGTCCCTTGTATCATCGATCGGCCTAAAGCAACTTACACTGCTGCACATTTATACTATGTACGACGGTGTGGCGCACGCATATACTGATAGATCTAACACGTCGCGTACCTCCGCCGCAGCCTTTGTCATCCCGCAGATGAAGATAGCTCGACGTTTCAAGATAGATCACAAGACCACATAAACAGCTGCGGAACTTGTTGCTATTCGGGAGGCAATAAGTTTCACGTCAACAGAACCCGCTCGTAAATGGACGATACTGTGCGATGCCAAAGCTGCTTTTCAAACCATCGATGGCTTCATAAGACAAGGTCCATATCATACTTTATCGATTGAAATAGCAGAGCTTCTTGACATTGCTACAAAAATTTGACATCATGTAACATTTCAATGGATACCTGCTCATTGTGGCATAATGGGCAATGAAGAGGCGGACGCTGAAGCTGAACTTCAATTACTGCATGACACGTATTCAGTGAAAAGCGGCTCCTTAAATGTGGCCGATTGATTACATAAAAAATACGCCCTTGAAATTTAAGGTAGGTGAAACCCGGTCAGAAAAAGTGAAACGCAATCAGTCAAGCAACTGCTCAGTGTAACTCACGCAAAACAGTGACCTCCAAGCCACAACCAAGTGAGAAATATTGATCACGAAGCGAATACGCAAGGCATGCAACTATTTTCTGTTCAGTTCATTACAAACTTGTCCTTTTGTCCATTAACTGATTAAACTGCCTTGACACAATTATTCTTGTTCATTCAGTACAGATTTTATTAATTTGTATCTAGAGCTGAGCTAAAGTTATCTTTAGATTGTTATGCACTGCTCTGTATAACTGTCTAGTATTTTTCATTTATGCATTTCTCCTGTTGTGTGTGCCACTAATTTTAGCATTTCAACTTTTTCGGATTTGCAGTGATTGCAGCTTGCAAAGTGATACTTTGTAGCGAGTGGTTATGCGCATCTTTGAAAAAATAGCAAAGTACACTCACTTGTTTGTGGAAGTCGTTAAGAAGAAAGTTAATTTTTTGAAGTTATTCAGAACGAGTATTTTGACCGAGTGTCCTAATTCTGACAAAAATATGACACCATAAATGCCAACTAAGGATATACATACATTCATACTTGTGGGAACAGGAGCAGCAGCAGGCACAGGAAATGCATTCTTTAAGAGTAGAATGACAAATGGACACCAACCTGCATCACCATCAGAGAAGCAACTAACAGTCATACCACCACAACAGTTCACATGCTCAGTGGAGTTCACATATGCAAACTGAGCAGCATGTTGAAGTTGCCAGTCTTTGCTAGAGACTTTGCCAATGTGGTTCGACTTGACTGAACAAGCTCGCCAGGTTAGGGTACGTCCAAGAGTGGTACACTCTCGACGATGTCGCCAAACAGCAATTGCAGTGTGATGGCTGTGACGACCGTGGAACAAGCCATGATGCGAGGCAATCGGTTGGCAATGAGGGCCTGCATTATGAAGAGGAAGTGATTAGACCCATACCAGTAGCTTATCAAGCAAACAAAATATTTAAATGTGAACACTTCTCTAAAAAATGCCGAGAATCGGCTGAAAAATCTGCAACACCCTATAAAAACTGTGCCAGGACTGACAGAAAGCTATGTAACAATACAGCAGTGAGGAAATTCAAATAGTGCTTAGATGAAATTTGTGAAGCTTTTGAGCTGAATGATTGGCTTTTTACTCATTATTGATGGCAAATAATCAAACTTTTGAGCTTATTTACGGTCTTATTTTGTTCTTCAGCAAAAACATATTCAGTCTATCTAGTTATCTTCAAGGTGGCAACGTTCATTGAGTTAGTTATATAAATGATGCACGATGAAAATTGTTAGTAGTTTAAAATTGCTATATAATATGGTGCTTACCAAAAAGCTGGCACTCACAGCGTAGTAGTACTTTCCGTCACACCTCATCAGCTGCATTGGTGGCAAAGCAAGATGAAATTCTGCTGCCAATTTTCTTCTTCCAGCACATGCGTATGTACCTGAATCTACCTAAAGCCAAAATAAAAAAATTCACCCAAAACACCAAAATAAAGATATCAGCATGTTTTGGGTACACCACAGTAGACAGCAGAGTTATAACTAAGGAGGAGATGTAAAAATGCTCCAAAAGACAGGCCAGTTCATGATTAAAAATATAGACTTATACTTAACAAGGCAAAATATAGTGAAAACTACATAGATGTATTGCCATATATGCAGCTGGCATCCTCTGTATGTCCTGGCACCAAATGAGCGGAGGTTACACAGTTTGCTGCTTGTCTCGTATATCGCTAGGTATACGGCCACGGTTGTTGTCGCGCGCCTACTTCTCACACTAATGAATCACGACTCGAAAAGATTTCTCTTGCCCCACTTTTGTTCCCGAGCTAGCGTTGTCTCATTACTGAAGTCGAAAACATGTCCAGTCGTTCAGCAGTGTTTGACGAGTTCTGTCTTGTAGTGCGTGGCATGGGTGGCTTTTCCAATGTCTCCTGCGTGCTCTCTGAGCCCTGTTGGTCGCTTCTAGCCTATTTCAATCATGCATGTGGTGTCGCATACACCACTGATCAGCACTTGCAGTCATACAGATGGAAAACGTGATTGGTAAATTGTAATGAAGCCATTATCTGAACAGGTTTATCAATGACACCCAGAAAAATATGCAAAAGGGAACAAGGAGTGTGCCACGAGAAAACACAAAACCCATTGTTTCTGTACCTTACGTTGAAGAGAATTAAAACAATTTTAAAGCCTCATTGTAGCTTGGTAAGTGTGCTCTCTAAGCCAAAAGACAGCACCCCTGCGAATGATCAAAACAGGGTTGTTTACAAATTCCTGTGTGGTGGCTGCGAAACCACTTTATATTGGCGAAACTGGCGAATGATCAAAACAGGGTTGTTTGCAAGTTCCTGTGCGGTGGCTGCGACACCACTTATATTGGCAAAACTGGCAGGAAGTGGTCAACGAGTGTTGATGAACGCAAAGGAGACATAACGAAAACCACGCATACTAAGACAAAACTCATCAAACACTGCTTGAAAATGGGGCATGCCTTCGACTTTCGTAATTCGATGACGCTGACTCTAGAACAAAAGAGAAAACTTTTAGAGTCGTGGTTAGACTGTCGTGACCAGCCAGCGTGCATAAACAATCCCGGCTTCCATCCGGATGAGTAGACACATACGAAACAATCAGTGAATTCGGTCACCTCCACACATATGTTGTCAGTGCCCACTGAGGATGCCACTCACATAGGAGGTGAAATGTCTGTGTAGATTTGTTATATTTTGTTGTGTAAAGTCAGAGTACGTAATATAATCACTAAGAAGCAGTATTTTATTTCCATGTTAATTGACATACGTTCAAATATTTCTGGAGAAAAAATTGTTAATTCAAACAAAAACAAATAATTAGAGACTTGCTTTCTATCTTTTCGTACCAACTTCTCTGCTGAGGCAAAATAAACAATACTACTCAGCATTCATGCCATGCGTTGACTACCTATAATCTACCATCTCATACTTATGCTACTACCAGTGAACTATTTTCTTGAATATTTTTATGTATACGTCTCTTCTATTTGGCTACACCACCTGTGTTAATTCAAGAAGTGCAACAGTTGGCTACCAAATTTTTGGTTTGTAGTTAGCTCAGCGAGTGCTGCTCACTCCATCAGATTGCTCCTTCTAAATTTAAAGCATTAAACCAAACTTGATCCAATTTCATGCATTTGCCTCAAGTGAAATTTCCCAATTTATTTAGAATAAGACAAGCTTAGTTTTTTGCGCTACACTTTGTCGTATAAGAATAAAATTTATGTACTTCCTCGTCAAGAAGACACTGTATCAGTGACTTCGCATAAGCATTCACTTTAGTATTATATTAAGCTGCAAATTCACAACAAAACATGACTAATTCACGTAAAATGCCTAGCATTCATT